>WBNM01015107.1:0-28142 GCA_013399055.1 Ramphastos sulfuratus | reverse complement strand
GCTGTTTTAAGAAATATGTTATTTTATGACCACCACTTCACTTTTACATCATCTATTCAATGTTTTGGGGAAGGATTACTTTGACAATTTTTTGGTGATTCTACCTGATAGCAGCTAATAAGGAGCAAACACCTAACAGACTCCCTTAGGCCAACAGAAACAGAAACGTTTTGGGCTTGTTTTGGGACAGTTTTAAGGATCCTGCAACAAAGACTTGGTAGAAAGCGGAGAATTTCTCTGTGTTGCAGACAAGAAAATAAATGTTGTGGGCATTAAAATAAAGGGCTTCAGCTGTTTTCCAAAGTCTGCTGCACTGTGCTGGACTTGCTATACAGGTACATGTGTGTGACCAAGCCTGTCTGATGAGATGTGACTACACAGCATCTTCTTTCTTTCTCAACAAGGCATTTCTTTGGCTCCATGCTTTCTGAAAGCAACCTCCAAAGTTCCCAGTGACCTTAGCAAAATGTCTGTGAAGTAATTCTTCATGTTTTATGTGCAAGAGTGAAAAAAAACCTTTGTGGTACCTTGTCCCTGTGACAGTGGTTGAGTGATTGTGCCTCTGCATTTTGCTGTGCTTTGAACATCAATTTTCAGATGCAACTTGCAGCCACTGCAGGCTGTCATTGTGCAAAAACATAGAATCATAGAATGGTAAGGTTGGAAGGGACCTCAAAGATCATCCAGTTCCAATCCCCTGCCATAGGCAGGGACATCTCCCACTAGAACAGATCACTCAAGGTCTCATCCAACCTGGCCTTGAACACCTCCAGGGAGGTTGTGGAGCACAGAATCACCCAATGTGATCAAAGATGGGTGATTCTGTGCTCCACAACCTCCCTGGGCAACCTGTGCCAGTGTCTCACCACCCTCACTGCAAACAACTTCCTCCTAACATCCAGTTTCAATCTCCCCTCTGCTAGTTTAAATCCATTGCCCCTTGTCCTGTCATGGCAAGACCTCATCAATAGTCCCTCCTCAGCCTTCCTATAGCCCCCTTCAGATACTGGAAGGCCACTCCAAGGTCTCCTAGAAGCCTTCTCTTGTCCAGGCTGAAGAGCCTCAACTCTCTCAGCCTGGCCTCAGAGCAGAGCTGCTCCAGCCCTCTGAGCACCTTCGCTCCAACACTTCCATGTCCTTCCTGTGCTGGGGGCTCCAGAACTGCACACAGGACTCCAGATGGGGTCTGAGGAGAGCAGAGTAAAGGGGCAGAATCCCCTCCCTTGCCCTGCTGCCCACACTGCTCTTGCTGCAGCCCACCACTTGGTTGGCTGTCTGGGCTGCACTCACACTGCAGGCTCATGCTGAGCTTTTCATCACCCCAGATCCCCAGGTCCTTTTCCTTAAGGCTGCTCTCAGCCATTCCCCACCCAGCCTGGAGTTGTGCTTGGGATTGTGCCTACCCAGGTGCAGGACCTTACACTTGGCCTTGTTGAATGTCATGAGATTGCCCTGGGCACACATCTGCAGCCTGTCCAGGTCCCTCTGGATGGATCCCTGCCCCCTAGCAAGCCGACTGTGCCACACAGCTTGGTGCCATCTGCACACTTGCTGAGGGTGCATTGATTTCTCTGTCCATATCACTGACAAAGATGTCAAACAGCATTGGTGCCAGCACTAACCCCTGACGGATGCCACTTGGCACTGGTCTCCAGGTGGACATTGTGCCCTTGATCACCACTCTCTGTGTGCCACTATCCAGCCAATTCCTTATACAGCAGTGCTCCACCCATCCAGCCCATGGTTTTCCAGTTTGGTGACCAGGATGCCATGTGGGACAGAGTCAAATGCCTTACTCAGGTCCAGGTAGAGGACATCAGTTGCCCTTCCCTTGTCCACTCTTGTTGTGATTCCTTCATAAAAAGCCACCACATTAGTCAGGCATGATCTGCCCTTGGTGCAGCCATTGCTGGTTTACCATCAATCATCTCTGCTTTGTTTCCCATTTGCCTTAGCAGAGCTTTCAGGAGGATCTGCTCCATTATCTTGCCAGGCAAATCTTTAAGAGAAGTCAGCTATAATTGTATAGGAATTAGGCTAAAATTGTAGCTCAGAGAGAATGAATTGAGGTTTAGAAAGAAATTTGTGTGTCAAAAAACATAGCTACATGATAAACACTTAGTAATAGTAGTTGCATTTTTAGTTATGAAAAAGGGGAAAAGAAAGGGTAAAATAGCAGAAGATATCCCCTCAAGAAGTCTGCCAGTGGGGAAAGAAAAGAAAAAAAAAAAGGAAAAAAAAGAAAAATGTGATGAGAGAAGTAGAAGTAGAGGCAAGTGGCCACAGATGGCAAATTATGTCAGGACTTCAAGAAGAGAGGTGCCATGGACTTTGTTGAAGGTGGCGGACAGTGGGATAGAAGGAAAGGTGTAAAATACTGTCTTTGAGTTTTTCCTAAGACAAGGTCACTAGAAATGTCCCTCTCAGCAGGAATATGCAGTGTGAATCGCAGGGGGTTTTAGTACATGGAGAATTGCTGCATCTGAACTTTTATTAAAGAAGAAGCTCCCATGTCATCAGATCTGCTCCACTAACTTTCAACTCCTGGTGTCACAGCTGTTTCCTTTGCAAAAAAACGCAACAAACCCAAACCCCAAGCTCCAAGCAAATAAACAAAGGGATGCAGAGGATTTATGACTTGCTTAAGGCATAGCTCAGCTGCACACAAAGGAGAAACGTGGATGGAAGCGATCAAAACCTCAGGAAAAGTGAATTACAGCCAATGGAATGAGAATAATCTGGGAGCACACAACTCCTGTCCCACAGCGACGGGTTGAACATTTTGATGTCAAAAGCTTCCATCAGCCTTAAAATAGCCATAAGGTATGAAGATTTGTGCTCCTAAAGAATGAATTTCCCAGCATTCAAAAATACTTGCTGAGGAGTCTACCATGTCCAAAAGCTCCAGGTGTCTGCATCAACCTTTATGTAGACCCTACAAAGGAGGCAACACCACTACTACCAGCAGTACTGGCCTACCTCAGTGGGATGTGGAGCAAGATCTTAAACAGAGCTAGAAACCTCCTGCAGTTAACATTGCAGCAGCATGCAGCCATCGGAAGAGGAGATTCCCAGCACTTTGAGGTCTGTCTCTCTTTTCTTTCTTCTTTTAATTCCTTCAGAATTCTGAACAGCTCATTAGCGTGACTGTTAGATCCAGGGCTAAAACAATCAGAACACTCACTACGTGCAAGTTACTGAACACTCCCCACAACAGCATGTCTCTTTGCTTATGGTCCCCTTGGCTACTGTAGGCCCTTCCCAATTCAGAACCTGCAGGACTGCATATTTTAACAGGGTACTCATCCTGTAATAAAGCATCCCTCAACTGTAGCCAGATGTCCGCTGAACTCTGCAAAAAGCTGTTTCTACCACTGCCACTTGGTTTATTCTTACATCTGCTGAGTACCTCAGGAATTAGTAGAATGTAAAATGTTTTATGAATTCCCTCTGCTCTCATTCAGTGTTAATATATTCAATGTGTTTCTTTAAAACCTCATGCAGGCACACACTTGCACGCTTCTCCCCCCTGCTTTTAATTTATTTGCATAACTTAACTCCCAAAGCTGACTTGGAAAATTCACAGAAATTGGAGACAAACTCCATCCACCTATGTAAGAAAGCTCAGCCTATTTCTAGTTCCAGGGAGGATCACTTCTGAAGGGTGAAATCTGATCTTACTGAAATTTAGAGGCAAAACTTGAGTGACTTCATTAAAAGAAGTCTGACCCAAAATTATCCTCAGGATTCTTCCCTCATCCCTTCTATTCATGATTAAGGCACACTCTCTACTGGATATGAACATGTTTGAATTAGTATTCACGAGTTTAAAGCTCCTTGGGCTGTGCTTAAGCCCATACACACCATAATGGCATCGCATTGGAATTACTATTCCAATTGCAATGCAATGAAAAGCACTGCAGTTGCTTTTTTTTCTTCCGAGATTGAATTTTCCAACTTGCTTTCTCCCCTTCAATCCTGGGAAGTAAGCACAGGTGTCAAATCCCAATTCATCTTGGCCTGTTATTTTTGTGGAAATGAGTGAGGGAAAAATTGCAAACTGCAATTACCATCTTACTCCCTACCGTGCAAAGCCCAAATTGCTTCATATTCTTCACAAATAGTAATTTTGTTCACAAAAGTAAACTTTGATCCCATTCCAATTTTCTCCTTGGTTTAAAGGGTAGGTTGGTTGTTGCATGGAAGGAGGGGGGAAGGAAGTATTGAGAGCAGCTTATGTGGTACAGACTTAACAAGAAGGGTTATGAAAACCTATGAACAGGAATTTGCTGTTCTGGGTGCTGCTTTTTTCCATCAATCTGCTCTCAGACTGTGTTCTCAGTGCCAACATAAATCCAGAGACAGCAGCAGCTGCTGCAAGTCCTGTGCTTCCAGCTGAATTTACTGAAAGTGAATTCCATTTGCAGGCTGTTATCCCTGCTGAATGCTCCAAGGGGATAATCCAGCTCCTCTCTCCTTGCTACTGCCCTGCTGGCAGAGCCCATACAACATCATCATATGTTGGCACAGGGCAGGAAATAAATCTAGAGGGAGATCTATGCACAGTTTTGCAGCCATAAGCCAGTACTTTCTTGTCTAATGTTCTTTGTCCTTAGTAGTTTTTCTGGGGTGCAGAGAGAGAAATCCACTATTCTTGATCTACCTGAAGAGGTTACATTCCCCATCAAGTGGCCTTGGGAGAGGACTCATTTCTTTCCCTTCCCACTCCATCAAGCCTTCATGAAAACATCCCACTGGCCACTGCTTGGCTGCAACATTACTGTCCTTCAGAATTAGAACCAGAGAAAAAAAAAAGAGGGTTGGAAGGAGTATGACAGGGTCATCTAGCTAATTCTGCCATCGTATGGCTAGATGAGCTACACCTATATCTCTCCAGACAGAACTTTTCTTTAGTCTTAAAAATCTCCTACATCACAAGTTACACATCATCCACTCAGTTTACTCCAGAAAGATCTTCTTGCTCAAGCCTCACTGCTCCAAAGCTCACGACTTTCCACCATGTCTCCCACAGCTACAAAAGTCGATTAAAATCTCTGTGTTACTGCTTCATTTTATATATTTGAAGACCACTGTCACACCCTTCTCACTCCTTTTGTGAATGGCCACCCTCTGGTCAAGTGAGCCACATCTATTTGGAAGCACCATTGCTCACCTGAGGCACAGCACCCAACACAATACGCTAGGTCAAAGAGGGGAGCAGATTTACTAAACACACCTTGCAAACAACACTCCAATCTATATATCTTAGTAAGAAAGCTTGTTTTTCCCACAGCAGCATGGCATTGCTGTCGTGTTCCATTTGCGACCCCTCACAAGCCCCCCCCAACAACTCCCTGCAGAACTGTCCCTGGCTGCGTTTCTCCTCAGATTGGCCTCACAAATATGCTTTTTCTTCCACAAAATTTCTGCAGTTTGTGCAACCAACTTCAAATTCTAGTTCTGCCCTTGGATGTGCTTGCAGGCCCTCTGTAGCTTGTCATCAGGAAATACAGTGACTAAAAACAGTAATTGCATTGTTTTGCCTAAATTTCCTTCAAAATCACTGCTAACTCAGAGCCTACGATATTCAGAAAGCAGTAAAAAGCATAGGAAAAAAGAAAGAGGAACCTCTCTCACTGCTGGTGCTTGAATTTCTAACAGCCAGCACAGATTTCTCAATTTCTGTCTTGTGCCATGACAAAGCACATGGGACCACAATGGGAGGTTCTTTTGGTTTCATTAAACTTGGGAGAGGGGAACCCTTGCTCTCAGTGCCAACAGCATTCAAATGATCTCAGGCAGCAGCGACCATCAGCATCTGAGAAACGCAGATTGCTTCAACCTCCCCAGTCCATGAGGACTTAAAGGGAGGAGTAAGAAGAGAGAATGGAGAGGGAATGTGCCATTGGAGTCATTTCATGGTACTATTCTACATATTGCATCCAAACCACGCAAAGCACAAGCTGTTCATGCGGACATAAAGTGGCACAGCTGCCACTACCAGAAATGTTGGCTACACCCCACACCTAGGAGAAAACATCCTAGACCAGGTATTTCAAAGAGCAGCAGATTCCTATCAGAATGAGTTACTCAATATCTATTGGCACAGGACCTCAGCACTATGCTTCTCAGCATAACAATGCAGGACTGGAAAAGGCATAATGGAACACGCAACTTGTTCAATTTATGGCTCATGTTTTTTATAGAAGTATAAAAATTAGGTGGAAAAATGTCTTGGAAAGCAGGAAACAAAGCAAAACCAGGCTAACGAAATGCAGTCCATATACATTTTTCTCTGTTTTGCACGTATTGCCTGACTTCTTGACCCCTCCCTCCCATCCCCTTAAGCTTAGGCATAGCTGTTACCACACTGCAATAACGAACATGCTTTAATTATCATTTCTTCACACTACCGTGGTCTATATCACAGCTCTGCATACAGCATTCAGGCAGTTTACTGCTGTCAGGCATTACCTTCCATCTCTAGTTACACTTCTCAGCTGCGGCTGCAATCAGCCAGGACAGCTCAGGGCTGCAGGCAGAAGTGCCTGCCAGCTCACATTAGGAGCCCGCTGATGCCTGCTGTAAGTCAGCTAAAGGACTTGTTTCTCACTGCAGAGTATCGGCAATGCTACCTTTACAGTTCCCCGTGCTGAAATGAAAAGGGACAGAGATGCATGGGGCTTGGGTATCAGCTCCTCTCCCCACTAAGAAAAACCTTTTCTATCAGCTTTACCTGCCCACTTCACAGGGCTTTTACAGCCTGCTTCAGGCAGCCTACAGAACGAATGTTGAACACAGTATCATTGTACTTGGCGATGGTGAGGCCACACCTCGAGTGTTATGTTCATTTTTGGGCACCTCAATACAAAAGAGATGTTGAGGTGCTGAAGTGAGTGTAGAGGAGAGCAGCAAAGCTGGGGAAGGGCCTGGAGAATAAATCTTATGAAGAGCAACTGCAGGAGCTGAGGCTGTTGAGTTTGAAAAAGTGGAGGCTGAGAGGAGACCTCATCGCTCTCTACAACTACCGGAAAGGACCTTGCGAGAGGCTGGTGCTGGTCTCTTCTGACAGGTAATTAGTGACAGAACAAGAGGGAGCGGCCTCCAGCTGTGACCAGGTAGGTTTAGACTGGATATTAGGAAAACATTTTTTTACGGAAAGAGTGGTCAGGCATTGGAATGGGCTGCCCAGGGAGGTGGTTCAGTCACTAACCCTGGATGAAGTACTTGGGGATATGGTTTAGGGGTGAGTATTGTAGAGTTGGGTTATTGGTTGGACTTGATGATCCCAAAGGTCTTTTCCAACCTGAACATTTCTGTGATCACTGCATTCATGACTTGTGCTGGGGGTGTGAAAACTAAAATTTCCTCATTTCCTAACCTACAGGGATGATAAACACCATAATTCATGCGTCAGAAAGTCTCTTCTTCAAGACTTGGCCAATAACTTGGTGTTAGGAGAGGGAAAACAGCAATAATCAAGAAGGCATCTCCTGCCTCCCTATGAGACTTGAATAAGTAACAATATTAAGATATGTTTTCCCATTTCTCCTAGACTCTCCAAAGATCCAATTGGAAAGGGAATGAGAAGCAGATCACAGAAGTGATCCTGCTGTATTACATCTGTCCAGCCTAGAGGCTACTTTTTTACAAGCCTCCATCAGTGAGCACATTGTCTTGAGAGGCCTTAACCCAGAGGGAAGGGTGACGAACAGCAGCAGCAGAGGGCCCTGGAGCGCTCCCCTCTATGCCCCAGCACCTTCCAGGGCAGTGAGCATTCTGTGGCAGCCAAGTTGGGCATCTCTACGTCAGATGATTTGGGAACAGTCTCCTAGTAGAGCTAGAGAAAAGACAGGAAGTGCAGGCAGGACATGGTGCAGTTGGCAGCCAAGCAGATGCAGTAGCACAGCCAGAATAGCAATGGTGACAGATCAGTGATCCAAGAAACCTGCTCTCCTACCTTAGACAATGGCCAGCGTCAGCTGTTTTTTGAAAAAATGGGAAATGATTTGCAAGGATAGCAAATGGGAGTTTGCTTTCCTTTTGAAGGTCTGGAGTTCGTGTCTCAACAGTCTATCTGCATCTACTTATCTACCAGCTGAAGTGTTCATGCACTTAGCTTAAGGCCTTTGGAAGAAGCCTTCCAAGAAGCCTCCCTGTATTTTCATTGTGATTTAGCAATGCTCTGAACATTCAGTAGATAACAGCAAAACCCAGGGAATGACTCCAGGCATCTTAAATCCCAACCTTTCTGCAACCAAATCTCACTTCAGAAAATGTATGATGCTCCTCATTTCACCGCTTCTTTTCACTTCTCCCTTTATCTTAGGGAGATATCTTATGCTATCTTATGCTGCCACCTCTTCAGCAACCACCTCGAGTCCAGCATAGATTCATCAGCGCTGGTCTTGCTGCCCCAGCTCTATCTGTCCAATATGAAAGGAAAGCTCTGCACAAGGCTATGGCTCAAGTAGAGTACTGTAATTCCTCCTGGAGTCAAGGTTTGCAACCCAGCACCTTTTTCCAATCTCATTTCAGGGAACTGTAAACACTGGCTTTAATTATTGTAAAAAATGTTAGTTTAAACAATGTTCAGAGTTTTATGGAGTTTCTAAGCAGACTTTTTTTTTTTGTAGCTACACATTTGAAACTGGGGCATGATGGAAAAAAAAATTATAACAAAAGAGCAACAAAAGTGCTTAAAAATGTCTCATGCTATAATGAGGCACAAAGCTAATTTTATTCTACCAAAGCAAGAGACATGGATAAAGCACTTGAATAGTTCAGATTTCTCTATGCAGTAGAGTAGGAAGAAATTTGCAAGCAACTTGGGTACCTTACTGAACAAAGCACAGAAATGGGTCAGGGCAGGTCAAACAGCTAAACCCAGCTTTTCAGGCCAAACTGATCTGAATTCAAAACAATGATGTCCAGTCTGTAATATACAGCTTTGCAGCATCTCCCTCTGGAATGTCAAAATAGCAACTCAATGCATAGTCCAGTGCATTCACATTTCCCTAATGGAGCCGAGCTATTCATGTACTGAACAAAGCCTGAAGGGAGCCAGGCTAGGGGGGAAAAGTATGAATCCCACTAAATATTCAGTACTTAAAATGCAGGTCAGGGAACACAATTGAGTTTAATTAGAAAACTAAAATAGGACTCTGCATGTTAATGCACTTGCTCACTGCTTGGGTTCATTTCAAAGTGTTCCCATTTGATTGTCCTTGGAGACATTTGTGTTTGTATCTAACAAAGGAGATAAAAAATGACAGGAAATGTTTGTTCTGGGTGTTTCTGTGTCAATGTGCTTGCGGCGAAGAGGTTATTGCTGCCCTCCACCACAGGACAGTTCACGAGACAGGAATGGTGGACACTCAGTGCTTCGTGAACTCTCTCCCTGGAAAAGCCCTTATTAACCTGCAGACTCTGCAAAATGGACTTTCCAGTGCACTGGGGGTTTGACTTTTACAGCTTTGGAAAATTGTGGCAATAATCAGAGCTGTGACACACAGGCCTGTATCACAGCCTGCCTGGAAATGATCGGGTTCTCAGTGCCTGAGGGCCAATTCCTAGCTGTAGTCCACAGGGATGCTGCTGAAATGCACAGATGCAATGACAGTGAATTTAGAAAAAAACAAAACTTTATATGCCTTTTTATGACTTTAAATAATATTGTTTCTTGAAATTGCTCAGTGGAACACTGAAGCTAGAAAATCCCAAGTGTGCCTGTAGCACAATCCTTACTGAAGCTCATCAGCTGCCCCTGTTGATGCCACTTGAATATGATTATAGTGAAACAACTTGGATAGAACTCCTAATAAATACATTTTTCAAACCTTCTAGAGATCTTCACTGATTTCAAAAGTTATCATATAATAACTATTTTCTATTAAAACCTGCAATTTTTATAGCTGGGTTTAATAAATTTTATTTAACAAAAAATAAGGATGTGCTGAGCTGATGCTTCCTACAACTTACAGCTTTTGTGGAAAAAGCAACCGACAGCCATGAGACAGAAGTCACAGCTGAATTAAATAATATGGAATGCATTCAAGAAACTGCTTATGATACTTCAGAGGTCAGGACTGGGCTGCCCAGGGAGGTGGCTGAGTCACCAACCCTGGATGTGTTTAGAAGTTGTTTGGATGTGGTGCTTGAGGATATGTTTAAGGGTGAACTTTGTAGAGGAGGGATGTCAGTTGGATTTGGTGATACTGAGGGGCTTTTCCAACAGGAATGTTTCTGTAATTCTGTGTGAAAGATTCTAGGAGACGATTCCCTGTATCCATATGAAATTACTCTATTTTCCTGCTGTGTGAACAGCTCAAAAGTTTCAATGCAAAACTAGTGTGCTAGTTCTTCAAATTTTCAGATATTTCCTTTACTTCAGAGAGATTTCTCCTGGCTTGAAGATACCTTTTCTATGAGCGAGGTGCAGGAAGGGATAGAAGGCTGCAGTCCCAGTGCTGGGGCATGGGAGGATGAACAGCTGGTTAACTCAGCTGAGTGGAATGCAACCATAGCAAGGGACAACAAACGCAGACACAAAACCTAAGCTCCTTAGCGCCAAACATAAGATACCTCTGAAGAAAATTTCACACTCATTTTAAAGCACTATCCACATATATAGAGGTAAATAATTTTTTTTTTTTTTTTTTTTTAAATCACAGTAACATGATGGGGTGAAGATAACGAGGACCATTCTCTTCTGCCTCAAGAGCAAAGGCAAGACTAGGACACAGATGCAGGATTGTCATATTCTGGGACGATGAAATTCTCATTGTGTGTTGCTTCAGCCTGGAAGATACCAGGCTTAGGTGGTTACTTATTGAAACAACCAAATTTCCAGCTCAGTGCTGATGGTCAAGAGCTGGGGGGGTGGATCACTTCCCTCAGTGTGACCCAGATTCAGGGAACAGTCCCAAGGAGTTAATCCTTGGTCCACTGCTCACCAGTGGCCTTCTCATGATCAATAAATTATGGAAATAGCCACAGGGACATTTCTGAGTTGAAATCTCAGAGGAAAACGTGTTCCAGACAAGGTCTGCTGCAGCTAAAGGTTGTTCCATGAGGGACATACCCTCCCCACAGGAGCTGAGTACAGACTCAGTAAAACACCCACCTCCACCTGCCGGAGATAGGACTCGATGAAATCACAATTCTTACTCCTGTCTTCTTCCCCCCATTTTCTCCTGTGGTCATCAACAAATCCTATGCCCATTTGAGGAGTTATCTGGGATGCTACCAGGGAAATCCCAAGCAGATTGGCTTAGCTTCTTCCTAGGAGGGAGTAGCAGAACTGGGGCATCTGTCAAGCATCTTCATCTGAAAAGCACACACTGCTCTTCAGAGAAGCAGACCAAAACCTGCAAGAACTATTAACCATTTCATTTGAGTCAAACCTTATCCAAAGGTACTGGCCCAAACAGAACCAAAATCTGTTTTTAAATCCCTTCCCTCTTCGTTTATGGTGAAGGATTTTTGGCTTGCAGATGCCTCAATGCTTGTATTCTGCCTGGGTGAGCTGTTCCCCTGCCTGCCCTTAGCAGTGTAGGGGTACAGTTCAGAACAGATTTCACTCACTAGCAGCACAGCAGGAATTCGAGGGCTGCTTTTTTTCTTTCCCAAATGGGAGACAAACCCTACCAAGCAATTCTACTCCTTTGAACCCTGCAGACAAACTGACAAAAAAAAAATCTCATTACTTGGGACATATTTTACCTCCTGCAAAGGGTGAAACAGGCCAAGTGCAGAGACAGATAAAAAAACCCCCAAACACAGCCATTCCCCCCCTCCCCCAACCCCTGCAAACTCTCTGAAGCCTAAAGCACTACCACAGATATCCCACTGTGGGGAGCTACAGACCACAGAGCCCTTAACACAGAAATAATATTTAGGGGCTTTAATACACCAGGCAAGAACTCAATGTCAGGGTTTCCTCCTGAAGGATGAGTAACAAATGCTGCCACAAACAGGGTCAAAGAGATAGGCACCCACATGTCAGAGCCAAGCTGGCCCCCTGAGCACAGGGCTGGCAGGTCTGGTGTTGCATGTCCCCCTGGAAGACACAGGTAGTTGATGCTCCGGAGGAATGTGAGCTTTTTCCTTATTCAGAAACACTCCTGGCTCTTTGTGTGCTGCTCCCAATAAGGGAATTCCCTTCCGGACTCCCAGCAGGAGATCGGTTTAGGCATGTGCACAGCCAGCCTGCCACACCACCCAAAACAGGTTTTCCTAAAACCCTTCACACTGACATCAGCTTGTGAGCTGACATCTAAGAAAAAAAAATCTGGTTTAAACTCCTGCCTTAGCGGAACAGCTCTTAGCTATACACAGGTGACCCTGAGCAATGAGAAAAATTAGATAACTGTTAGATGAACACTTGAATGAAGTGAGGCAAAGCAGCTCAAGATTTCAACATCAGCTGAGTGCAGGACTGAGTGATGAAATCAGACAGAGGCTTTTGGGTCTCGACAAAAAGCCTTCACAAGAACAAGTCAGGATGCAACACAGAAAACCACTGAGGACCAGCAGCAACTCAGCCACAAGCAGATGAGAAGGTGTTGCTCCTAAATGTGATGGCTCCAGGGCCGACTTGTATTTGAAGCGTTAGCACAAACACCCACTCACCTACAGGACTCCAGGGTGCACCAAGACAGTGACCTCTCAAAAGGTCAGATTCTTAATAAGCAGCAGAGTGAAGAAAGCACAAGAAACAGCCTGTTTCTCAAATTCCAGGCAGGACAAATCCCAAATCCAGCCCCATCAGTGGTGGAGCAGTGTCTGACAGTGCTAAAGTCATCCTTGCCTGGGGCTGGACTTCTGCTGCTAGGCTGAATCTAGTCCAAGTAGTTCAAAGACAGATGTTTCAGTTGTCTCTCCCCCACTCCTACCAACTGCTATATTTACACCTTTTAGTCTATCCATAAAAAAGTGAAGACCCAGTACAAAGAACACAGGCCAGACAAACAAAAGTTGCTGCATCTGAAACTGCTACTGAGAGAGGCTTTGCTTTCTGGTAGGGAGGTTGCATGGAGTTCACTCAGAGGACTGCTTAAGTTTAAATTGATTTGTTTAGATTCAGAGAAGGGGCCACGCAGTATACAAAAACATTCATAGATACAGCAGTGAAAGCATTATGATCCCTGCAGTTGACCAGGCTGAATAAGAAAGTACTTTTCTGCAGCAGATTATATAAACATAAAATCCTTCTTTCCTGTATTTTCACTGTATCTGCTGTATTTTCACACACACAACCAGTTCATTAGAAATACAAGACCCAATGATGCAGCAGAAGCATTGGTGATATGCAATACACATAAAATGAGGCTCTTTACATCAGCTCCTCCCTTCCATCTGCCCTACAGCCTCTCATGTCTATCTCCTACTCTCTCTGCTACGAAACTTCTCCTCTCCCTCAGCATCTAATTTTGGTAGATTATCTGGAGCTGCTGACTTTTTATATTCTTAGGAGGTTCTGTTTATACAAGGAAGAGAAAAAATGACCAAACAACAAAGCTACATTTAAATGTTTGCTCATTACTTCAGTGAGGGTGAGCACCTTTGAACAAAGTGTTTTCCTCTAAATACTTCCAGAGTTTGATGGACCACAACACAACAGCAGCTCAAAGCCTCTCACCCACTGTGGGAATGGCTTAGAGCTTTAGTGAATACATATAGCCTAAAATAGGATAACTGCATTCCTGGCAATAGCTAAGGAGCTCTTAAGTAAACAGTCTCAGGGAAACGTTGATGAAAGGAGACAACAAACACCCATTTAAAATCTCTGGGCAGTGCTGTCCGTGTTTACCGCATGCTGCTCTGTGTTGAGACTCCCTGGCTCTTCTTCTTTGGGATCACAGAAGATGCTATAGGTCTAATCTATTGGATAGCCCCAAAGTCAGAAAATGCTCTAGCCTTCCGTTAACTTCAGCAGGACTGAAATTATGCTGACACGAGGCTACAGTTTATGTCTTGCTCTTGTTCTAACTGCAAGTAGTTTTTCTTCGTAATTGCATACAGACACCTGCACAGTTGCTGAAGTGGATGCAGGCAGGAAATGCGTGAACTGTGAAACTCTGAAATTAAGAGTTATAGAAACGATGGCTGGCTAATAGTTAATCTTTTCTCAATGGCAACAGACACTTTAGTGAGATAGCTATATAGGCTTTAAATGACCACCAGAATTAGAAAGCTTTAGAGATATATCATCTTCAGAACATTTGTTAAAGGAGCTGAACTTTCTGAGCCCTATACATTAGAAAACTCCTTTATTTTCATATCAAACGTACATGACAAGTGAAGACACGACAACAACAAACCACAGGCAAGATAAATATAGTACGGGCCTCATAGTGACACTATGAATCCTCCAGATTTTCAGGTCCTGTCTTTCTTTTCAGGAACTGCCTTTCTTGGTATTTTGAATGTGACCCTTAACATAAACCGGTGTGTGTTGAGCACCTGTATTTTCATCTTCATAAGGAAACAAACTGCGGAACTGGCAGAACATAANGGCCAGGATGCCATTGGCCTTCTTGGCCACCTGGGCACACTGCTGGCTCATCTTCCTGTTCCTTAAGAAAAGCATGCTGAGATGCAACAAAGCAATCCATGGATGCTGTAAAAGCAAACTCTTTCCACTAACACAAAGTGAGGATAGGCAGATGAAGAGAATAATCTGAGGACAGGACTCAATGCCAAATCTGGCATATACATGACTGCACTGTGTGTGAAGCGTGAAATGCCAGCAGCAAGCTCCACATGGCAAATTCAGTCAGATGCATGCATTTAAACATTTCAGGTTTTCTGAAGGCTGCAAAAAGGAAACATCACCTTAAAGGCTGACAAGATACGATGACTGAAGAGCACAGGTTAGCAGAGAGAAGTTCAGTTTAGAACCAGCTTGAAAGATCAGTGTACACCTTCCCAGAGGCCCGATGCAAAAGAAAGGAAGACAGGCATTTCAACACACATTGAATGCAAGTCCTGAAACAGAATTCCTATTGAAAAAGCCTGAAATAAGAAGCCGAAAAGGACAGAGAAAGGAGAAACATTGTCTCATCTACAGAATGCCATGTCTCAGCTTGAGTGAACCAGGGGTACCACAAAGAAGACAGTCAGCTCCTTGGCAAACCAGCCTCGGGTGGCTGGAAGTCAGCTGCAACAAGTCAAGAAACTGTCATTGAAAAAGAAGGACATTTGCCAAATACCCCACAGAAATATATTTTCTTATGATTTATTTTTGTAGATGTTCAAAGTAGTTCAAATCATAAGGCTAAGTGCAGGCTTCTACACTTTGGCCACAACAACCCCAAGCAGTGCTACAGGCTGGGGACAGCGTGGCTGGAGAGCAGCCAGGCAGAAATGGACCTGAGGGTGCTGGTAGATAATAGCTGAACATGAGTCAGCAGTGTGCCCAGGTGGGCAGCACAGCCAATGGCATCCTGGCCTGGATCAGGAACAGCCAGAAGGACCAGGGAGGTTATTTTGCCCCTGTACTCAGCACTGGTCAGGCCACACCTTGAGTACTGTGTCCAGTTCTGGGCCCCTCAATTCAAGAGAGATGTTGAGGTGCTGAAATGTGTCCAGAGAAGGGCATCAAGGCTGGTGAGGGGCCTGGAGCACAGCCCTGTGAGGAGAGGCTGAGGGAGCTAGGGGTGTGCAGCCTGCAGAAGAGGCTCAGGGCAGACCTCATTGCTCTCTGCAGCTACCTGAAGGGAGGTTGTAGCCAGCTGGGGTTGGGCTCTTCTGCCAGGCACCCAGCAACAGAATAAGGGAACACAGTCTCAAGTTGTACCAGGGGAGGTCTAGGCTGGATGTTAGGAGGAAGCTGTTGACAGAGAGAGTGATTGGCATTGGAATAGGCTGCTCAGGGAGGTGGTGGATTCACCATCCCTGGAGGTGTTCAGCAAAGCCTGGATGGGGCACTTAGTGCCATGGTCTGGTTGACTGGCTAGGGCTGGGTGATAGGTTGGGCTTGGTGAGCTTGGAGGTCTCTTCCAACCTGGTTGATTCTATGATTCTACCTTTAGATTTTGTCTGGTAATAAAACAGCTTTTCTGTGATCTAACAGTTGTGGGGAACCTTTGGGAGTAGCAATCCATTAAACACAGAGAAAAGCCAAACACTCTTGCATGTAAACTAGCTAGTTCTCTAAAGGTGGAGATATGCTTTACACTCTTCTGGAAGCAGCTGATTTACAGACTGGTGCAACAACAGACAAATTTCTTCAGGTGCCTTTAGTGAGTGAGGAACCATTGCCTGAAGGCAAAGAACTGTAGACTGAAATCAGCTGCTGACCCTGAAAACACTGTCTCATTCCATCATTCAGAAGTTAATATGGTTAAACTAAATGTCCTGGGAAGAAATGAGTCATTTGAAGGACAGAGAGTAAAAAAGGGTAGTTTGGGCATTCAGGACTTTGGGGTGGTTTTTGAAATTATTTGCTAAGCATTTTGTAAAAATATCAACTTCTATGACTGCACATGCAGGAGAAGTAGTGCATTACTGAGTCTAAACGTTGGTATGTGCTTCAGAGACCTAGGTCTACTCAGTCTTTACTTGCATCTTAACTACAAACGCATTGCCCTGAGACAAACCTTTATTTGCCAGGCGTGACCAACCTTTGCATCCTGATGACTGCAAAATTTCATTTTGTAGCAATTTACATGGTCTTCAAACACAAGCGTTTGTCATTAATGCATTGTCTAGATCCACGCTTTAATACATAAATGAAAATTAATAAGCTAAGCTCAGGGTCTTGGCTAGCAGCATTTCCTGTTCAGTGATTCGGATCAGTGTGGGCTGATCCTTATTGGAATGTCTGAAACACTTACTTGTATTGCACGTGAGCACAACAGGATTTTATGTTCATAGCAGTGATTTAATGTCCACTCTGCTTTAATGAAGTCTTTTAAGTGATCCACAGAGAAAAAGTTAACAGCTTTAATACTTTGGCCCATATGCCTTATGGGAGTCCCTTTACTGATCTGCATAAACCCCAATACTTCTGCAACAATTCCCATAGCAAGTAAATGTCAGCAACGGTTGGGTTGGTTTGGGCTGGTTATGTTGTCCTCCTCCTGGCAACAGTTAAGGGATTAATTTTCCCTTGAAATAGTAAACCAAGTTCTCATTAAATTCTGCTTTTGGTATCACTTATCGGTAATACCTGGAGCAACTTGACTGATGCTAATAAACCTAACAACAGGGTGAAATCAGGCTAAGCGGAAATATAGACAGTGAAAGTTCTGTGTCTATTTATATCAGATCCAACCTTTTCTTGGCCTGTCTGGTCCAACTCTCATATGCACTCAAGAAAAACATGTACAATGCATGAGAGGTACCAAATAATCTTGAAAGAGTGCCCACTGAAATATTTCTGGCTGCTTCTGATCATCTTTTATTTATCCAGCGAATGCAAACGGCTTTAAATTATATTTTGCCCCTCAGTGCAGATAAACTTGAAAACTCTTTTCTCTTCCTTCTATTCTGGCAGGTCCTTAACATCCTTCACAAGTCTAGAAACAATCTGTGGGCTGTATTGTACAACTACCTGAAAGAGCACAAAACTGCTGTTCTCACATTCCAGTCCAAACAAATCCAGAGCTGCTCCAGTCTGAAAATAATGCAGCAAGGCACTTCCTCAGTGACTAATGTGGCTACAGGTCTCTGAAGCAAGGCTTGCGGAGCAGGCTGCTGGAGCGGCCACTTTTCTTGCACAAGAAAGCAAACGCAACTCTCTCCAGGCATGTTTGCTTGGATGCATTTGTCTTAAAAAGCCCTGAGCAGTATTTGTGAATTTGAAAATTGTCATTAATTTTGTGGTCTTGTCTTATAGTACTTTGTGTCTGCCTTTCAGACACCAGGGAACACATGACTCCATCTAGCTTTGGAGCTAGAATTTTTCCATACTGAATAACAATGCAAATAACTTATTTGGCTCCTCTGGAGTCCAAAATCGCAATCTTCTTTTTTTTAAAAAACTGTGATCATAAAATGACCCTGCAGACTCTCTGCTCAACTTTTTGCTCCTGATACGTTTGGAGACTCTAGTACTAGCTTTGAGTCCTTTAGCTAGTTGCTTTCTTGAGTTTGTGTTATATTTTTACATTTCCTCTGCCAGAGATTAGAATCCCTTCCATTTTCATCCTTTGGAGATGCTTTCAGCTTTTCAGAGCTTCCCATCACTTCATAACCTAATTTACTTTGCTGTTTAGAGCATGACTGCTCCCTTCAATGATTTTCTAAGCCCTTATTAGAAGTTTATATGTGACTGTAATACTGGTGTGGTATCGCTCAGCATCTCAGTGGTGGAGGCCCCTTCTTGGGAGATATTCAAGGCGAGGCTCAGTGGGGCTCTGAGCAACCTGGTCTAGTTGAGGATGTCCCTGCTGACTGCAGGTGGGGTTGGACTAAATGATCTTTAGAGGTTCCTTCCAGCTTGGACCACTCTATGATTCTGTGATCTCTATATCTCCTGTAATTGTTTAATTCTCTTTAAAGCCCTTTCTAACATCCTTTTTATCAATCTTCCTCATACTTAATTTTAAAGAAGTTGAGCACAACCATGGTGCATGTTCAGCCTTTTAACTTAATATCAAATGTGAAATATCTTGCAGTCCCTGTTATGAGCAGCACCTAAAACTACAAAAATTTCAACTAGATCTGGCACCTTGCTTAACGCCAAATCCAGGGCTGGATTTTTTTGTGACGCACCTCGATCAGCTGCTGCAGGAAGCAACTGCTGACAGTTGGGCAAACACTAGACAAGGTGTTAAGTAACAGATATGGTGATAACCAGATTTTCCACATACAAGAAGGGTATCTTCTGCCCTTGTGATCTCTGCATATGCAGTTAAGATTCATGGTCCTGGTAGGAAAGCCAACAGTCAGGATGCAATGTTACATTCTTTCTATTTAGATACAAAATTTCAGTCCAGGTTGCACAGCATCCCTGATAACTCCTGCTATTTAATCTGACTTTTAAACTATTGTGTGTGGGACTTTTTGAGTGAGCTCAAGCACTACAAATTCCTGTCCAGACTTGCACCTTACTGTGAATTACACCTTTCCAGATGGCAGGAGATATCTAAGTGTTGGAAGTACAGTTGTTCTCCTCTCATATCTCTAAGATAAGTCACTGACATTTCTTCCTGATAGCCTTCAAAGAAATAAAGAAATTACCTTGATGAGGGGACAGGGCTACGAAGATGATTAAGAGGCTGAAGCACATGCCCTGTGAGGAGAGGCTGAGGGACCCCGGGCTTCTTGGTCTGAAGAAGAGAAGACTTAGAGGAGATCTAATAAATGTTTACAAATATCTGAGAGCTAGGGGTCAGGAGGGATGGGGACAGGCTCTTCTCAATTGTGCCCTGTGACAAGACAAGGGGCAATGGGTATAAACTACAGCACAGGAAGTGTCACCTCAACATAAGGAAGAACTTCTTTACTGTAAGGGTCCCAGAGCACTGGAATAGGCTGCCCAGAGAGGTCGTGGAGTCTCCTTCTCTGGTGACTTTCAAGACCTGTCTGGATGCATTCCTGTGAGACCGGCACTGGATTCTACGGTCCTGCTGTGGCAGGGGTGTTGGACGTAATCTCTGGAGGTCCCTTCCAACCCCTAACATCCTGTGATCCTGTGACCTACAAAAAAAAATCTTCTGTAAAATAATGGATTCATTTTTATGTGCAACTGCTATTTGTAACAATTTTAACTCTGTGCCTGCAAGATGACAGGGCAGCAGCTATCTGTCTGCTTGCCTTCCACATCAAAAAAGCACTTTCAGGAGACACTGTTCTCAGAATTAACTCTTCACATCCCTAAAGCACTGTACTGACCACATGGACTCTCATCTTGAGCAATGGCACAAATATTTCTAGTGAAAAACGGGTCAAGCCTTGGCTTCAAGTTTTAAATGAACCAGAGGTTTTTGTGCACAAAACCAAATTGTCAAATTAATTCCTGCCATCTAAAAGAAGGTTTAAGTTAGCTGTGAAGACCTAGCTAGCAAGAGCAATGTTCTTGCTCCTCACAGCGTCTGTGATGCTGCATTAATGTGTAGGGTTTTTAATTTTGAGAACTCTGTGCTAAGAAATAAGGAAGGAAAAATGAAGCAGCAGTTCTCCTTGGCACAGATTAAAAAAAATAAGCCCTCTGCCAAAAGTTGTAGTTTAATTTTGGTCTTGCTTTAAAAATAAACATTACAGAACATTAAAGTCCTACATTTTATATCCCTTAAGCAGCAATAAAATATCAATGTCAAATGAAGTAACAAGAAAAAAAAAAAAAGATACTTTTTTAATAGCTGGAAACCAATAGCTAGAAATTAAGAGCCTTCACCTCCCTGAGCTCCTGGTTTCAACCATATGGACAGAGCTGCTCTTCCAGCTCTCCAGGGTTGCTGTGGAGGGAAATCCCTATATACTATAATACAAATCACTGAGGTAGAGACTCTCCCTCAGTTACATCAGTATGTCACAGAGCCACTGTGATGGTTTGGGAGTTACCTGCCCCCCACACTTTGTAAAATGACCCAGACTAGAAATAAGGTGGCTGGAAGTTAAGGAATGAAGCTCTATTTACAGCTTAGCACAATATACAAGCAGAGATATACACTATATACAGGAATATTTACAGAAATATACGAGGTAAAGGTAATACAGAAACACAACACCCCTCCCAGAAATCAGAGACTCCAGGAGGGGCTCCCAACCACCCTTCCACCTTCTCCTCACCCCTATACCTTACCCCAAGGTTTGCCTTACGCACAAGGTGAATTTTGAGGATCAGCCAGGGAGGATTAGAAGAAAAGTGGTTAGTGAGGTTACTCAGCAGAGAGGAGAAGCCAGAAGCTAGACCACCCAAGATACTGTGCCCCAGAGACACTGATTGTCTTATCTAATGTTTATGTTCTTAGTTTTATCCATCTTAGCAAGCCTATGAGTGAAGTAGACATCACCATTGTTTCCTTTTCACAGCCTATAATATAATTCTCTCTATTAAAATATTCGAATTAGCCTTAAACCAGCACAGCCACTGATTAATTTAGGTAGAAAGGGACCTCCAGAGGTCATCTAGTACTACCCTTGCTCAGAGTAAGTCGGCTTGCTCAGGATCATGTCTCCCCTTAGGAGTTTGCAAAACCTAGGTGGGTTTGGTAGAGCAAAGAGAATGATCTGACTGGAATACAACGCTGATTTCATAATTTAGAACAAAAGGGATGAAAACAGTACAAAAATTAACGTGTTTTTGGAAACCCACAGTAAAACAAGTTCTGCTGTGTTTTTTAGTAACAAAATGACCAGGAACAGAGACAAGCAAAATATTTATTGTTGCCAAGACCTGGCACACTGTGCAAGGCAATCTCAGCTAGGCATGCCAGACTGTCCTCTCATCCTGCTAAAGCCCTGCACTGACACTCACTGACCAAGGGCTGCATATTTGTTCATCTGCCTGAAGGAACCAAAGCCAAGTGCTTCTTGATTTTTGATCTCTCTCTGTCTTCCATCTCTGCTTCTCTCATGTGGCAGAGGACAGCAAAATAGCATCTCTCACTCTTTGAGCTCATCGTAATTAGCACAGAGACTGCCCAGGTCACAAATGCAGCCCAGCTCTAGACAATCTAATTACAGGAATACATTTATTCTAACAATTTTTCCATTTGTGTATTCCACTTTTGCCTCATTTTTTCTCGGCTGGTTGTGCTTTAGTGAGTTCATCTCTGCCTCTAGGACTCTTGGAGGAGGTTGGATTTTATTTAAACCTTATTTCCCTCTCTCCTGTCCTGCCTTTCTAAAAGTGTGTGTGTGTATATATATATATCTCTCAATACATCAGTTCCCTCCTTCCCGCATTTTTAACTCCCCTTTTCATTACTATAGCTTAAGTTTTAACTGTTAAAATAAAGCCTGCAATGAAGTAATGGGAAGAAGAGCAAAAACCAGCAGATAGCCTGAGCAATCTGATCTAGCTGAAGATGCCCCTACTTTTTGCAGGGGGGCTGGACTAGATGGCCTTTAAAGGTCCCTTCCAATCCAAACTATCCCATGGTTCTATGATTGTGTGACCTGAGGGGCTGTTTCTAGCTGCTCCTATTTGAAAAGACATTGGGTTGACCAACTGTCCTGCACTATGAGTCCTACTGGAAAAGCTGACTAGTAGTCTTTACCTGATCCTCAACTTCTAAGCAGGCTTCAGAACAAACGAGCTCACTTCCTTGCTCTGCTACCACTAATGAACAGAAAACCACAAAAAGAACTCTGCAAATTCCCAAATTCATCCAAATTCCCTGGATGCAGGTCAGGTGAATTATGACAACCATAACAGAGACCCCCATTACAGGCTGAAAGAGGAAAAAAAAAAAAAAAATCCAACCACAAAAGCAACAACCAAACACAACAAAACTCCCGAACCAGAAAATCCAACCATGGTGATGACGAGCAGCCAAGACAGATGAAACTGTACAGACCCACAGGGCTTCCTGCAGAAGAAACTTAGAAGCACATGCCAGGATGTTTGTGCTTCCATTAGGCATCCTTTAGGCACTTAGGGTGCAAAACTTGACAGGTCAAAGTTTCAAATGATGCAGTCAGAAAATAAATGTATTTTAGAGCCAAAGCTGAAGAGTGCTCTACCAGAGCTGCAGGTGTCTCTCCAGACAGCAGATGAACCCTATTGGTCATACTGGTCATCACAGGCAATTCTTGCCTATCCTCATTTTTTCCTAAGCATTTGCTGTTGGCCGCTGTGAGAACAGGGTACCAGAATAAATGGTTTCATCTAATCAAAGTCACATAGACATATCCAAGCAGTAAAATTATCAAGCTACTTGAGATGTAAGAGAAATCAGGATATGAAGAGCCATTTGGTTGGCAGAATACAAACAAACACCAAAATTAGTGAAGTTTCCCATGTATTTTCATACAGCCTCTTGCCGTGGTGTTCTTCCCAGGCATCACTGCTCCAAGACCAATTCACCGCAGAGCTGAGGAGAGTGCCAAGGAATCTTACCACACAGTCTATGCAGAAACCAAAATCCTGCAGCTACCAAGTAATGGCTTGTAATAAAATACCCTAAAAAGGCAAAAGTGTGTTCTAAAAAAGCACTGAAACAGCACCAGCAATGACTCAAGTAGCTGAACTTCATGGAATCGGTTCTTAACACCAATACAGGATTGCACTTTCTCTGCAGTAACCTTCGCACTGAGGTGGTTATTATTCACAGGGGAACTGGATTTCCTAATGGAAGAGGTCTGGGAATGAAGTAGTGGAATCTCTGAGATTTCTTCACTTTCCTATTTTTCCCTTCCAAGCTGTAGAACAGGGGAAAACAAATCAGAGGGTGGGCGGAGGGAGGACAGAATAGAGTCAGATTGACCAGCCAAACCCTGCTGACAGAGCCAAACATCATCTATCAGCAGTTATTGGCCAAAAAAGCCCTTTGCAGAATCAAGTGTGTTCTATAACTGAGATACATACAGTTCCAGCCACAGCAGGCAGAAGACAGTGCTGAAATCAGCTCAAGCATGGCATAGGTACTGCTATGAAACAGCACCCCTAATACAGTGAAAAACTTAAATGTCTTTAGATGAACAGGCTGTAAAGTAACAGATGAAAGAGTGCTTTTGGAATTCGGGACTGTTTGGATGTAACACCACTGCTAATGTAAGGCTATCCAGAAAGAAATTTTAGCCTGTAAAAAACAAGATAAAAAAGCAGCTACATCATCCAGAAGTTTTTTCCTATATGTACAGAGAGAGAGAGAACTCCTAAATATTATCAGGATGTGTCTCCAATTTCTGCTTGTGGGGAACTCTGTAACTGAAAGGTATTTACAGAAAAAGGGCTGCCTATGCAAGTTCTCAATGAAACGACCAGCAAGGCACTAAGCACCCTCTGGGACAGCAGCACAAAACCACACATAGCCAGCAAGCAGCATGTTCCTCCCAGATCAGCAGTCGGGACAATACTATACTGATGCCTTGCAAGTTTGTGAAACTGGATTCTGTAGGACAAGCTCCATGAAGAGCAGCTGAGGGAGCTGGGGTTGTTTAGCCTGGAGAGGAGGCAGCTTGGGGATACCTTACTGCTGTCTATGACTACCTGAAAGGAAGCTGTAGCCAGGTGGGGGTCTGTTTCTTCTCCCAGGCAACCAGTGACAGAATGAGAGGACAGAGTCTCAGGCTGGGCCAGGGGAGGTTTAGGCTGGATGTTAGGAATAAAATTCTTCACAGAAAGAGTGATTGGCCATTGGAATAGGCTGCCCAGGGAGGCGGTGGAGTCACTGTCCCTAGGAGTGTTTAAAAAATGGCTGGATGTGGCACTTGGTGCCATGATTTAGTTGATTAGATGCTGCTGGGTGATAGGTTGGGCTTGATGATCTGTAAGGTCTTTTCTAACCTGATTAATTCTGTGATTTAGTCCCCATGCCAAATCTGTCTTAATCCTCACCACACCACCTGACAACACTTCTGAACCAAGTCTTGCTAAGCACAAAGACAGAAAGCCTTGCTTGGTCTTTTGTGAACATGAGTTCAGTCTGCAAAAAAACACCCTAAATCATCTCTCCCATTTTCACACAGAAGGGAAAACCTGCAGAAAGGAGACCTGATCACACTCTACAAATGAGTAGAGGCCCTTCAGTGCTTACAGATGCAGCAAACATTCAAAATCCAAACACCCACATTGAATGGGTTGTGCCACAACACAGATGAAAGTCCTCTGGGGATCTGTGAACTGCTATTGTGATAAAGTTTTATGTTCAAGCATGCACATTTGCCCTAAGGTTATTTGCCTTGAAAATAATTGCTGTAGCAAATGGTCCAATCTGATTGTCCAGCCTTGCTGAAGTTGATTGCCTTTGCTGTAAGGTGAGCAGAAGTCTACTATGTCCACAAAACATGAAGCAATGAGCTTAAACCACTGAGGAAGGGACAACTGAAGTGAGACAGACCTCACTTTCCAAACTTCCTCTGAACTTGGCTCATTAACTCCAGAACAGTAATTACCTGAACACCATTCAAGATACTTCCCTTGACAAGGATCTTTTTTGGAAGGATGATGAACTACTGTTTGAAACACAACTCATCCTGGGGCTGATGAAGTACTTTCCATAGGTCCATCAGTACTGGCAATCACCAGAGCACTGCCATTCTAAGTAACCCTGATTCTGAAAATAGACCTCATAAATAAGCTCTAATTCTTCATTCCTCTCTGAAAGAGCTGCCCACTTCAGATGAGAAGCAGCAAGCAACATACCCTAAACCATAATTAGTTAGTGCAAGCCAATTAAGAATCCAAGATTAAAAAGACATTACTATGGAATTAAATGTTTAAAATAATAACATTTGAAAATTAAAAAGATCAATTTAATCATACATTATCTGCAATTAGTTTCTCAGCTTTCACACTAATGATCATTGCAGAATGATTGCAGAATAGTGCCATCCTAAGGCAATGAACAACTTTCCACTTGGAAATACTCAGCAGATGCATTAATAATTTCTGGGTTAGGCATACACATTGCCATTTTCAGCACCAGAATTATGAGTTCCTGGCATACATCAACCATTCCCATTGAGCTTGGCTATGCCAATCAATACAGTCAGAGGAAAAAAAAAGAAAGACGAATTTCAGGGTCACAAATTCTTCTTCAAATACTGGAAATTTTTGTTTACTCTGGACCCCTCAACCAAGCTATAATTTGTAGGTTTAGTGTTGCATGATTCACCAACATCGAGGCAGCCCACAAGAAATATAATTTTCAATGATTTCCCTAAAAATGTGGGTGGGAAATCCCCATTTGTTGTCTTTGACTGATTGCCTCTGCTGTGGACTACTATACAAATGCAGCAAGCAGCCACCATACAGAACACACATGGCTGACAAGGTGCAGATCTAGGGAAGTGGAGTTTTACTGACACTTAAAGGTGTTAGTGTACTTCTCCACACTCTTAAGCTTTTAGCTATCACTTTAAAAGTCTTACTAAAGCAGGATGCCATCACACACTAAAGAACAAACAGAAGAATAATCCATAATTTGCACATCCTTTTCCAAAGCAACAAAACCAGCCATAACAGCACAGCTGAGGCATGTTGTCAAGAACAGTAATGTGAAGTGTATTTTCTTTCTTTTTTTTTTTTTTAATTTTAAAATTAGATATAGATTCTGCTCCAAAGAGAAATTCTACTTCTTTCCAGAAGTGGCTCATATGGAGATTCATATGTCAGTCTCTAAGAAGAAAGCAAAAGAAATGAGATCCCTGGGGTCACTGACGGAAGAAAACAAACCAAACCACAAACAAGCCAAACAAAAAACAACAACTCATCCCCTTAAAAAAAAAAAAGGAAAAAAGCCCTGTATGAGTGAAAAGTGGAAAAAAATGGAAATAGTAAGGTGAAAGACTACAAGTGAGCTGTAAATCAGCTGCAGAACTAAAACTAGTCTGTATCTTGAGATTTAAATAAAGCTTAGCTAACAAAAACTTGTACTTTTGTTAACATTGAGAGCAGAACTGCAGTTTCACACCAAACGATATTACTAAAAACTGTAGGTTGGTAATTAAATAAACAACAACTGCTGATTATCAAAGTTATTTTAACTTTAAAGTCATGGTGTCTTTCAATAAGTTAGATTCAAAACTTCTGCAGTAGTCAATTCTACTGACAGGACTGGAAATTCCTGGATTGGCCATTTGGGAGTTATGATGGATCCCAGATCACACTGGTTTGCAGACATGCTGGTTTGAAGGGCAAGAGTTTGGTATTGTGCATGGAGATCTTGCAGCTGGTGTCGATGCAAAGAATGGTCTCGGGTACATTCAATTTGCTAGCACAGATACTGCCTGAATCTGATGTATGTCATTTGGGGTTCCTTGAGTTCTTACATCAGCAGGAATACAGTAGAGCATGACATTCAAAGTAGCTCATTCACAGAAAACATCAAACTGTTCTCATGAGACAGGAATGAACTTGAGCTGCAAAGCCTGTACAGAGAGACTGTAACCAGATTATGAATGAATATCTAATTACATCATTGAGACTAGCTCACATGGCAAAGCAGCTCATTAGCTGTGGTTTAAATGACCATCAGGATGTATTTGTCAATGAAGAGTGCAAGGAAGGCTGCTAGTGACCAGAAAACAGCTGAGATTTGGCAAGTTACCTGGATGAGTAAAACACAAACCACAATTTTGATTACAGAGGTGTCAAGATACAATCTTCCTGGATGTCCTCCTGCACACAGAGAAACCTCTACCCACTTTCAAAAGTGTTCTGGGGAAGTGATGGCCATGCAACATCTACCCCTTAAAACTGTTACAGGGTTAAACCACTTCTTTTAGCGCCCATCACAGAAACCAAACCTGGTGTCTGATGAAGCACAGTGAAGACAGATACTTCTAATGCAAAATCCTCAATTCAAATTCAAATCAGATGTTTTCCTAGAGCGTTTCTAGGTGTAAAGCTCAGTAAACTGTGGGCAATGAAAGCAGAGATATGCTTATATCCAGTGAATTAATTTATTTGTGGCAAAAAGCCATCTGGATTAAAAATGTTTTTTCTCCTCTTTGCTTAGTATACGAAGAGGTTGGCATGCTTATAGAAAATCTTGCCAATCTTAAACTTGACTGTAAATTCTCATTACTGAGTTCTCCAAGGGCAAGAGAGAGGCATGTATTCATTCTGTCTTTGCTTTCCTTTTACTACTCAGACAAAACCAGTAAAGGAGGAGACCCAGGAGATGAGGGGGAGTGGAGGCAGGTCCCACTCCACAGAGGCAGGAGAGGCCACTCCCAGGCTTCTCAGTGTTACCAACTGCCCTTGCACAACACAAATGGGGCACTAGAAACTGAGGATCAGCAGAGGAGGATGGAGGGGAAAGTCCACCTGCTCTGTTGCTCAGGGCATGTCAGCCAGCCCCAAGAATTAGGACTAGTGCAACAAAGAAAAAAAGGAGAGTGATAGTTTTGTGGGATTCACTTCTGAGAGGAACAGAGGGACCAGTATGTCAGGCAGACCCCTCTCACAGGGAGCTGTGCTGCCTACCTGGAACCCGGGTTAGGGATGGTGCTAGGAAAATTCCTAGCCTAGTGCACTCTACAGACTACTATTCATTATTGATCTTCCATATAGGAAG
>WBNM01015105.1:29769-46055 GCA_013399055.1 Ramphastos sulfuratus | reverse complement strand
CTTGGGAGTGCCCCACCACATAATATCACTTGAATCTCTGGCATGAAGTTTGCAGTATCTACAGTTTGATGTGGTAGCTGAGGCTTAACGTATTGGATGCTGTAGATTGAAGTCCAGGATTTGCAAACACAGAGAGAGGAGAGCTCTGTAGTGTCAGGCTCAATGCATTGCTTTGTCAGCTGCATTCTCTATGCTCGTGCTTCCAGAAGGTCTCAGAGCATGCTGTCACTTCCACAACCTCTGCTTTAAAACCTACAGCATTTTCTGAAAGTGTGCTTCTGTCCCCGGCACCCCATTACTCAATCACAGTTGATAAGTAGTGACACCATTCATCATATCACTCACCTTAGGTTGTTTCAGAACCCCTCTTGAGAACACAGTATCTGGAAATGTGTCCCTCCTCAGCACAGATATCATCTTTCCTCAACAACTCTCTTATCCTGGCTGCTGCAGTGACTTACTGCTGCTGCTTGTTGTTGACTCTGGGGCAGTCTGATGCTGTTTGTTGATAAGTAAGTAGAAGTTTCATGAATATCAACTAGACTTTCCAAAGAAGCATGGAAGAGATCTAATGTATCTGATATGAAGAAAGCTTATTAACAGTTTCTCTTCTGAGTAAAAATAATTGAAAGCTTCCCTCGTGGCTCCCTGCTGAGAACCAGTGACCTCATGTATGTTTTGTGTATAGAACTCAATGTTCAGGACTCCTGCCACTTCAGGGCTGCACTGCATTGATCACCTCCATAATTCATTTTTTTTTTTTTCTGTGAATGAGATATCACTGTTTGGCTGCCAAAGGAATTTGAGTGATATCCCTGGAGCTGATGCTTAAGGAATATTTTCACAGATCTGAACTCTTCCCAACCAATGAATAACTTATTTCCTTTGCTGTTTCCCTGGCAGTAAAATATTGTGTTTCTTCCTTTTGATATTAAATATGCCTCTCCAAGAATTTAGCTGTGTAATTAGCTTCATTATATTACTTGAGGTGTGTTATGTAATGCATGGGTGAACCCTGTATAATAAATTCTAAATATCCTCTCAAAGCTCGTTGTGAGGCAAAGTAGCTAAAAGGAGGTTACTAAGTATGCACAGTTCAACTTTTGGTAGTGCACAGTGCACAAGATTACAATGATAAAGCTCTTCTGTTTCTTGTAGAAAATATGCTTTTGTTTTTGTTTTCTGGGCAAAGAGGTTTGTATTATGTGGCAGGTCTTTACAGAAAGTTTTCTACTTCTTTCAGAGAAAATTAGCTGTTATTTTTTGATAAAAGTGCTGATGAATTCAACCTCAATGACAGATGCTTTTCCAGTTTGAGTAGGAAACTGATCTTGCCCACCTGCTCCACAGCTGAATCATATAATGGTAAGGTTGGAAGGGACCTCAAGGATCATCTAGTTCCAACCCCCTGACATAGGCAGGGACACCTCCCACTAGTACAGGTCACTCAAGACCTCATCCAACCTGGCCTTGAACACCTCCAGGAAGGGAGCAGCCACAACCTCCCTGGGCAACCTGTGCCAGTGCCTCACCACCCTCACTGCAAAGAACTTCCTCCTAACATCCAGTCTAAATCTTCCCTCTGCCAGTTTAAACCCATTGCCCCTTGTCCTGTCATTGCAAGGCCTTGTAAACAGTCCCTCCTCAGCCTTCCTGTAGGCCCCCCTCAGATACTGGAAGGCTACTATAAGGTCTCCTGGAAGCCTTCTCTTCTCCAGGCTGAAGAGCCCCAACTCTCTCAGTCTGTCCTCACAGGAGAGCTGCTGCAGCCCTCTGACCATCTTCTTGGCCCTCCTCTGGACCCACTCCAACAGTTCCATGTCCTTCCTGTGCTGGGGGCTCCAGAACTGCACACAGTACTCCAGGTGGGGTCTGAGAGCAGAGTAAAGGGGCAGAATCCCCTCCCTTGCCCTGCTGGCCACACTGCTCCTGATGCAGCCCAGGACTTGGTTGCTGTCTGGGCTGCATGTGCACACTGCAGGCTCATGTTGAGCTTGTCATCAAACCAGTCCCCAAGGTCCTTTTCCCCAGGGAATCATGTCTCAGGCTTCAGAAGGGTTGCTAGGAGGACTTATAGTCTTGTGGCCTGCTGGATGGTGGGATGGATTGGGCTCAAGGATGAACTTTCTGTGGATTGCATGCACCGGGGGTTCAATCCAGTACATAGCTACAGCAAATGCATGGGATTCAAACCCATGACTGACAATTTCTCAGGCTCTTTATATCCCACTGAAGTCAAGCACTTCAAAAATAACCCTTGCATTGTCTGGTGATAACCAGTCTACCTTTGTGATTNGCCTCAAACCAGCACAACCTTCCAAGTGAAAACCAAACAGAAAGAGTATATCTTATCTCAGTCTTTAGCCAAGTCCTTCCATGCTACAATATACTTATTCCTTTCTTCTTTTTCCTAAACATGTTTGCTGGTCACTTTGCATCTCAAAATGCAAAATGCTGAGGTTTGCTACCCAAGCAGGGACTCTGTATTGACTTGCAAAGCTGTAGATATAATACTACTATCCAAAATTCAAGCTTTGGGGTATTTACCATTGTTCATAAGCTACTTATCTCCAGGGGATGGAAAGAACAAGTTTTTCTTCTGAGTCATTACATTTAATAATTGAAGATCTACATGCTAAGCAGAGTTTCTTTCCCTGGAAGCAAAAAGCAATTCCTGCAGGCAATACATAAGGCTAAATAGGCAATGTGTCTCATTCCACTCCCTCTAATGGTCCTCTGACTGTGAATTTGCTCAGATTTCACCATATGCTGAGTGGATTATGAAAGTGGCTGAAACTGTGGAGTAGAAAATACCAAGCAACATAAGCAAGTCCATTTAGAAAGGACTTTGAAATGAAATTACTGTGGGAAAATACTTTTTTGATTAAAAAAAAAAGTTTTTCTAGGTTGTTTTTTTTTTTAAATCATGAGTGTCAAGTCAGGAAAAAAAAAGCTACATTCTGTTTATTTGGTTATACTTAGTTACGTGAAAAGGGGAACAAAGTAGCTTTTAGATTTGACTGCAATTATTCATGGGCCAAACAAAACACAGAATTAACTTAACCCATATAGCAGTAAACTTTTTTTTGTTTTGTTTTGTTTTTTTTTTCTTAGCTGGTTAAGAAAGCACCATGCAAGTGTCACTATAAAGAACTTTAAAAAGCTGGACCCTCCAAGAATGGAGGAGAATTGAACCTTTACATTCTTCTCTGCACTAGCATCTAGGCACAAATGTCTTTGGAGAGTAGGAAGCTTCCTACCCTTCAAGAGAGAGTCAAGTAAAATATAAGTGGAAGCCCAAAACCTAGACTTGTATTGAGATCTTGCTGAACATTAAGAGGATTTAAACATCCACTAGGTAATACTTCTAAAAGGGTAACTATTGAGTTGGAGCTCGTGGGCCAGGGGAAGATCCAGATAGCTCCCAGCACAGTTGCTAGCCCAGATAATGTGTGAATATGGCTCTGTGCTCTTCTAGAGTGTGGGAATAATGTCCCTAAAGGCAAAAATGTTTTTTCCTTCAGGGAGGGGGGGACCCACAACTGTGCAGCTACCCAGGCAACAAACTTCCTGACCATGTTCTTGGGCAGGAATTGTGTTAAACATTTAGAAACTTAGTCATATGCTCATCACAGGAATAAGCAGCAGTGTACGTCTGCATCGACTCCTCTGCTCTTTACATGGTTTTAACTGTGCTATGCAGGGGTTATATTTTTGTCCTTGTTTACAAAAACTACATATTTAGGGCTTCAGCTGTGTCTTTTTTTCTTTCCAAATGAAAGGTATGTTCAGACTGTGTCTGCTTTTGTGTGGCAAATCAAGGTCTGGACACTTGAACAGACCTCCTATTGCAGGTGGGAGGTAGAACAAAAATAGGCTGCTTCTCTGGAAATGTTCCTTCCTTCTTTTCTAACACCTAGATATGTCCAAGTGCACAGCAGTTATCCAAACCACTCATCTTTAGAACTGTCTGACTCACAGACACAGGATCTAATTTTACTTTAAATGCCTCTCCAAGTTGAGTAAGATGCCCATGATGTTGAATTACGATATTTAGAACTGTACTACAACTCTTGCCTCCACTTTTCACTTCACTCACCCAAGCCATGTAATTGCCCTTGTACCTGTATCTGCACACAGGAGAAGTAGAGATGGGAGTTCTTTCTCTCCTCAGCAGCCCCTGGTTTGAGAAAAGGTGTTGTTATAGCACGAGTCATTAATTGATCACTAACCTCTCTCCAAGGATGAGCTCAGGGCAGCCTCAGGTACAAACTGCCAGAGCTGAACGTGTGTGACTGGTGCGCTGTGTGAGGGCTGTCTCAGCAGCTCTCAGCTTGCCTCCCCTGGGAAGATGAAAGGAGTGGATCTCTTCTCAGCCCAGTATTAGGCACTATTAGCAGAGTCAGTGCTGACCTGGGGCAGAGTTTCCCTACACAGTCTGCTGCCTTCTTCCCCAGGCAAAGGAAAATTAATAATTTCTCTGCAGCCTAGCTGAGCCTGCATCACTCTGCTGTGCTGCAAATTATCACAGAAAGAGCTCCCCTTGTGCAGACAAAACTCCGCTTCTGAGAAGCTGCTAGAGCCCTGAGACAAGTGGGTGACTGTCCCTCAGCTATATGCCTGTGTTTTCCTGAAGAGGAAAGCTGGCAGGAACCAGATCTAGCCAGGCAGCTGATGTGAGAATGAGCCACCCTTGTGAGTGAGATCCCTGGCACAAACTGATGCCTTGCAGCATGTCCTGATAGTAGCCTTCCAGTATCTGAAGGGGGCCTACAGGAAGGCTGGGGAGGGATTATTTACAAGGTCTTGTAATGACAGGACAAGGGGCAATGGGTTTAAACTGGCAGAGGGAAGATTTAGACTGGATGTTAGGAGGAAGTTCTTTCCAGTGAGGGTGGTGAGGCACTGGCGCAGGTTTCCCAGGGAGGTTGTGGCTGCTCCCTGCCTGGAGGGGTTCAAGGCCAGGTTGGATGAGGCCTTGAGTGACCTGTGCTAGTGGGAGGTGTCCCTGCCTATGGCAGGGGGTTGGAACTAGATGATCTTTGAGGTCCCTTCCAACCTTACCATTCTATGATTCAGTGTGCAGGAACAGGTGTTGGAGAAGAGAGAGCTTTTGAATGAGAGAAGGAACAGAGCTTTAGCTGGGAGAGGACAATACTTTCCTTTTTCTCTCTCAAAAAAAAACTAAACAAACAAAACAAAACAAAAAAAAGAGAGTGTTTTGCTGTATGCATTTATATCAGTAGAATACTGAAGACCATCCTCAGCTTGGACTGAGCTGGAATCATAGAATTGTCAGGGCTGGAAGGGACCTAAAGGATCACCTAGTTCCAACACCCCTGCCATGGGCAGGGACACCTCACACTAGATTAGATTGCTCAAAGCCTGGCCATAAAGACCTCCAGGGATGATACATCACCTGCCTGGGCATCCAGTTCCAGTGTCTCACCACTCTCATGGTGAAGAACTTCTTCCTAACATCCAATCTGAATCTACCCACTTCTAGTTTTACTCTATTCCCCCCAGTCCTATCATTACCTGACATCCTAGAAAGTCCCTCACCAGCTTTCTGGCTGATACCTGGATATCTTTCCTCGTGATAGCTGGAAATATGTTTCATTATAGACCCATTGTAAAGCCACTTGGTTAGAAGTAGCCCACTTTGGGGGTGTCATCTTTGCTTTTCATCCACTCTTTATTCTAGCAAAATTTGATTTGTATTTTTTTTCACTACTTTGTAGACTTGAGTCCAGCATCTACCAGAGGTGGTAGAAACACTCATTTGCTTCCATGGATGTTGGATCAGACTTTGAAAGAGTGGCATTTTAGCAACAACAGAGGAATTAAGAGTCTCTCAGCTAATTAGACATGCTGGCACATCTACTGTTCCCTCCATCTGCCATGCACCAGACAGTTATGTAGGTAGGAACAATATTTCTTCACATTCTCGTGGCAGATACCATATGGTTTCAGAAATCCCCTGGCCATGACTTCAGTGAGCAGCAGGTTTAAGTCTGCCCTAATGATTTTGCACTAAGGTTTGTGATGTGGGTTTTTATTTGGTTAGGTTATGGGTTTTTGTTTTGTGTGGTTTTTTTTTTTGTGGGTGGGGGGTATGCATAAGGGAGGNAATGGGTTTCAACTGGCAGAGGGAAGATTTAGACTACATGTCAGGAGGAAGCTCTTTACAGTGAGGGTGGTGAGGCACTGGTACAGGTTGCCCAGGGAGGTTGTGGCTGCTCCCTCCCTGGAGATGTTCAAGGCCAGGTTGGATGAGGCCTTGAGTGACCTGTTCTAGTGGGAGGTGTCCCTGCCTATGGCAGGAGGTTGGAACTAGATGATCCTTGAGGTCTCTTCCAACCTTACCATTCTATTCTATGAACATCTTTGTTGATGATCTGGATGATGCAGCAGAGTTCATCCCTAGCATATTTGCAGATGATACAAAACTGAGAGGTCTGGCAGGTACACCAGATGAATATTGCCATTCGGAGGGACTTCAACAGGATAGAGAAAGGAGCTGAAAGGGACTTCATCAAGTTTAACAGAAGGGATGACAAATCCTACTTCTGGGAATGAATAACAACATGAATGAGTACAGGCTGGGGACCAGCTGTCTGGAAAGCAGCTTTGCAGAGGCAGTGCTGGGGGACAAGAATTTGAAAGTGAGCCAGCAATGTGTCCTCACAGCAAATGTAACCAGCAGCATCCTGGGCTGCACTAGGAAAAGCCTTACCAGAAGGTCAGAGTTGGTGAGGCCTGTTTGAATTTCTGTGGCCAGTTCTGGTGTCATCAATGCAAGATAGATGCATTGGAGTGAGTCCAGCAAGCAGCTACAAAAGCAGTCAGAGGATTGGAATATATGACATGCTGGGAGAGGCTGAGGGAGCTGGAGTTATTCAGGCTGAAGAAAAGAAGGCTCATGGGTGACCTTATTCATGTATATAAATAACCAATGGGAAAGAGTAAACAAGACAGAACCAGACCCTTCTTGGAAGCAAACTGAACGTGGCCCTTAGAAACCTGTTTGAGATGCCCATGCTCTGTGCAAGGGAGTTGGACTAGATGACCTTGAGACATCCTTTCCAACCTCAGCTATTTTGTGGTTCTGTGAACCCTTTGAGGGCTCAGTTCAGTTGTTCACACACAAGACCCATCAGCTTTTACATTTTCTTTTCCAGGCAGGACTTATATTTTCCAGCTCTGTTGAGATTCCTTACTTATGTCCATAAATACACAAAACTGTAGAAGGAGTAGCTGCCTTTTATATTATTTAGTTACATCTTGGCACCTGTGCCAATACAAGCCAAGAGGCTGGTCTGAGGTCCAAAAGCAATATCATCACCCTGTGAAACTCATGTGCTTTAAAAGTCTTGGTTTGGATATGAAATGGCAACGTATCCTGTTACTGCTCCCAGACAGATCCATCCAGTTGTTATATGTTTTTGTTAACATGCATCCCTCCTGTAGTGAACTGCTTCAACAAGGGGATGGCACAACATGATCTCCACTAGTACCTTCCAATCTTAACAGTTCTGTGGTTCTGACATTCTATGTCCTCAAAAACTTCCTCCAGAAAAGTGGCTAGCAGTTGAGCTTATGCTTTTCTGTAAAGATGATAGGTGGAACCATATTTAGGAGCATGGCTGATTTTCCAGCTGATGCTATAAAGGCACTTCAGGGTTCAAAAAGTCAACTTGAAAAGCTGTGGCTGCCTCTGACTTCTGCTGATGTGAAATCACTGTCAACTGAGATTCCCAATCCCTTTCCCCAACTACTCTCCTAAGACAGAAAGTTAAGAAAACATGTTTTAAATCAAACTTGCATGTCTGTTTAAGAAAGAAGAAAAATAATCAGAGAAATTTGGACAACAAACTGACTGAGAGAGTAGAATTAACCTCCTGTCTTAATAAAAAGCAATAAAAACATTTTATTGACCAGGATCTCAGTTTAAAGCAGCATTTACAAGGTATCTGGTCCATAATTCTTATCTCCCTGGAAGAACACTGCAGAGCTGTTTGGTGACCTGTGTTAAACAAATCTAGTTCCTTAGATTACTTATATTCTAGTCAATCAAAGTGTGCCAAAGAACATTCCCAGGCCCTGCAACAGAGCTATCTGTGTAGTTGCAGAATAAAAACAGTCTCTGCCTTGCCAAACAGTCTCAGTAAGCCCTGGACATAGCTCAAAAGATAACAAGACCAAGAAATGATTCAAAAAGAAGTAGATTCAGTGCAGCTACCCTTTCCTGAAGATCAAAAAGGTTGAATAGTATTGACATGACTACACCATATCAGTTGGCCACAAGGTTAGACAGCTGGATTAATTGCATGTAATTTTTCCTAGAGTGCTGTAGTTCTCCTTCAGGGCAGTGTGTAGGTATCAACTTTTTGTTGTATTCTCCAACTAAACCTCCTCGGACTAAGGTGCTTTGAAAAAGCAGACTCTGACCCTCAAAACACTTCCAACTTTGATCCCTGCTGTCTGCATATACTGGGCTGCCTTTGGAGCTGCTTAAAGCTGAGCTGTTGGACACACAAGTTGCTAGCACACTGGTGAGGGGATGCATGAAAGGTCCAAATGTTGTGGTTTGGGCAAACCAGAGGAATGTGGGACAGTTGTGACTGTGAGTGTAAGAGATGGCTCTGACCCATCCAAATAATCTCAGGATCACAGAATCAACCAGGTTGCAATAGACCTCTGAGATCATCGAGTCCAACCTAACACCTTCTAATGACATAAACCATGGCACTAAGTGCCTCATCCAGTCTCCAGGGACGGTGACTCCACCACCTCCCTGAGCAGTCTATTTCAATGAGCAATCACTCTTGCTGTGAAGAACTTCTTCCTAATGTCTTTTGTGACTTGGCTGATTAAAGACATCCTAGCAGATTATATATATATATATATTTTTTTTTTTTAATAGAATAAGCACAGGCTCACAGTATCACACTATCAGCAAGGTTGGAAGAGACCTCTGATGTGGGTTGGGGAGTTACCCGCCCCCCNAACTTGCCCTGGCACAGCTTGAGACTGTGTCCTCTTGTTCTGGTGCTGGTTGCCTGAGAGAAGAAAGCAACCTCCTCCTGGCCACAACCACCCTTCAGGTAGTTGTAGACAGCAATAAGGTCTCCCCTGAGCCTCCTCTTCACCAGGCCAAACAATCCCAGCTCCCTCAGCCTCTCCTCATAGGGCTCCTGTCAATAAAAATTAAGACCAAGGACTTTTTAGTGCTTTAAATACATTAATGTGGGTATGTTCAGGCATGAGATGGGGAGGGGCTCAGGACTTACATTCAACAGCATAACTTATCACAGTGTGAGTAGGGGCGGGTGAAATGGCAGATGAACGTGATTCAAAAGCAGAATTAGTGTCTGCATGTCTATCATTAACCAAATCAATGAACAGGGCTCTGGAGTTAGGTAATGGAACATTTGTCATGGTGAAAGGGACGATGGAAGGATTTTGTACACTCATTTTTTCTTACCTTTTCCATCACAAGCACCAAACTGGGTAAAAATATAGAAGCAATTGGTGGAACATGTTTTTTTTTTTCAGGCACATCAGGCACATATAAACAGGACAGAATGGTAGTCAAAGACATAACAAGTCCTAAGATTTGGAAACTTCATGATGTATTTGGTTCTGTACAATTAGAAAAGTGTGCATATATATATATACACACATACACACACACACACACACACACACACATATATATATACACACACACATATATATGTTTTTTTCCTGAGGGAAGTTGTTCTGTTTCTTTCCTCCTTCCTCTTTCCAGTTAAAATATGATTTTAAATGCTACTTTTTTTTTATCCCTATTGATTGTATTGGTGCTTGTGGGCCCTGAAACATTGAAGCTCATAAAGATCATCTTGTAAAATTTTCTCTCAAATCTCTCTGCCTTCATCAGTATCCAAAAGTACTGCTCTGAGATTAAGGAGGACTTCAATCTTCACTGACATGCTGATTGACAGTCTTGCAAGGACAACCAAAAGCAGTAGAGAAACATCAGTTTTCTGCCATAGCTGCCATTACTCAAAATCAAGTAGGAAGAGGTCCCCAATGAATATGATTAGTCCAGTTCAGTGCAGACTGAATTAAAAATGGTTCTGCTGAGTCAAGTGTCCTGTGTCTGACTGGGATCAATAGAGGGTGCCTAAGGAATTGCAGAAGGTGGCAAATACACAGTGCTGTCTCCTAGGTAGTTATTCTAGCTTCTGGTTGTCTATGGCTCTGGAATCTGAGTCTTTCTATTTAATAGCTGTTGTTGTTGGGTTTAAGTTTTTTTCCTACCTGTCTCAACATATTATTAGCATAGAAGATCATCTACATAGAATCATAGAATCATAGAATCATAGAATGGTAAGGTTGGAAGGGAACTCAAGGATCATCCAGTTCCAACCCCCTGCCATAGGCAGGGACACCTCCCACTAGTATAGGTCACTCAAGGCCTCGTCCAACCTGGCCTGAAACACCTTCAGGGAGGTTGTGGAGCACAGAGTTACAAAATGTGATTGAAGATGTGATCAAAGATCACATTCTGTGATTCTGTGCTCCACAACCTCCCTGGGCAACCTGTGCCAGTGTCTCACCACCCTCACTGCAAACAACTTCCTAACATCCAGTTTAAATCTCTCCTCTGCCAGTTCAAACCCATTTCTCCTCCTCCTGTCATTACAAGACCTTGTAAATAGTCCCTCCCCAGCCCTCCTGTAGGCTCCCTTCAGATACTGGAAGGCCAGTCCAATGTCTCCTGGAAGCCTTCTTTTCTCCAGGCTGCAAAGCCCCAACTCTTGTAGCCTGTTCTCATAGCAGAGGTGCTGCAGCCCTCTGAACATCTTTGTGGCCCTCCTCTGAACTTGCTCCAACATCCTTATCCAATATCCTTAACTTGAAAACATATTTCAAAGAGACTCTCTCCTAACTTAAAAAAAAAAAAAAAGACAAAACCAATAAAACCAGCATAACTACAGAACAGTTTTATGATCAGCTATCTTGTTTAGTGCCCTGTTGTTAACATCCAATTACTTGCAGAGTCTGCAGATGCCATTTTATAAGCACTCCAGTAGCAGGTCTTTTCTGAGATCTGCCATCTCTTGCTATTGAATGCCATTGGCATGATGCATACCCATTATGTGCCTTGATGCACTTCATATTCCTATTTTAAAAAGAAAAAAACAACTAATGCCACGATGACAAGGGAAAATGGGGGTTCTGTTTTGTCCTTAGACTTGACTGACGTTATAATTGAATTGGATGGATCTTTTTCTCTCTACATATACCTGCAGAACTGCAGCTGCCACAAAGCAGTTGAGAGAAGGAGAGCAAGCTGTCACATTTAACCAGACAAACCAGAATGAGAAGCTTTCCAGTTGAGTTCTGCCCTTTTCTCCAAAATAGGCTTTTGAAATGAAATTTATAAAGCATAGAATTAGCCAAGGGAGAACCTACCCATGTATCAAATGAAGGAGCACCCATACAGGAAAAGTCACATGGCAGGGTAGATGAAACCCCTGGTTCAGCTGCCTAAATCTTAGGAGTGACTGAGGGAGCTGGGGATGGTTTGTTTGGTAAAGAGGAGGCTGAGGAGAGACCTCACCTCATAGCTGTCTACAGCTACCTGAAGGGACATTGTGGAGAGGCTGTTGCTGGTCTCTTCTCACAGGTAATTGGAGACAGAACAAGGGGGAATGACCTCAAGCTGTGGCTGGAGACATTTAGATTAGATATTAGGAAAAAGTTTTCCATGGTGAGAGAGGTCAGGGACTGGAATGAGTTGCCCAGGGAGGTAGTGGAGTCACCCATCCTGGATGTGTTTAAGTGTGGCTTGGATGTGGTGCTTAGGGCTATGGTTTAAGGTGAATCCTGTAGAGTAGGGTTCTAGGCTGGACTTGGTGATCCTGAGGAGCTTTGCCAACCTGGATGGTTCTGTCATTCCTGGTTTGTATTAATTTTGATTGCAGTGAGGGAATTTGTAGGTGTACTTGGTGCTCAAGCTCTCCTTGTTGTCAACAAAAAATGAGTGCTCAATTCAGTTTGACTTGACACAGTTCTTTGTTGCTGCCTGAGACATCCAAGGGCCTCTGAGACCTCCAGGTGGGGTTGACAGACATAGCACAGGACTTACAGCAGAGTTGTGCTCTTCTAGAGAGGCAACAGGATGTGAGATGAGACCTAAGGGCATCTCAGATAGCAGTGCATACCTGCATGTGGGTGGCTAGATCAGGTTCTCATCAGTGCTGTCAATGGGAGCCTAGAGAGGAGTTCAACACACCTGAAGGCAGATGACTACTATTAGGTAGGTCTGTAATCAGAAATCTAAAATTTAGATCTGTTCATCTGATCTAGTCATCTAGCTATCATTACAATTAATGGAGATCCTGTCCATACAAGTTAATGAAGACCTATCTGTGTCTGGTCAGGTCAGTTACTCTCTGGATGGTATCAACCGGATCTTCACTGGCTCTGATTCAAATCAGAGGCAACACAAATGCAGACATGCACTTCTCAGGCACCTAAATATAAGTGTCTGAGCCTGAATACCACCTACAGATAGACACTCACTGGAACAAGATGATCATATTTGAGCCTTGTTTCACAAGAAATCAACTTCTGAAGCCTTATAACAAGAAATGAAGAAGACTGCTAAGATGCTGAATGAAATCATAGAATGGTTAAGGTTGGAGTGACCTCAAAACTCATCCAGTTCTGTCTCCCCCACCATAGGCAGGGACACCTCCCACTAGAACAGGTCACTCAAGGTCTCATCCAACCTGGCCTTGAACACCTCCAGGGAGGTTGTGGAGCACAGAATCACCCAATGTGATCTTGGATCACATTCTGTGATTCTGTGCTCCACAACCTCCTTGGGCTGTGCCAGTGTTTCACCGCCCTCACTGCCAACAACTTCTTCATAACATCTAGTTTAAATCTCCCTCATCACATCAAAATGTAGACAAATGCAGACACTAATTCTGCTTTTGAATCACATTCATCTGCCATTTCACCCACCCTTACTCATACTGTGATAAGTTATGCTGTTGAATACAAGACTTGAGCCCCTCCCCATCTCATGCCTGAACATATCCAAATTAATTTATTTAAAAACACTAAGAAGTCCTTGGTCTTATTTTTTTTTTTTTAACAGGAGCCTGTGCTTACTCTATTAAACAAAATGAATCTGCTAAGATGTCTTTAATCAGCCAAGTCACAAAAAAAAAAAAAAAAGTCAAAATAATGACACAGTAACTTTAAGGCTCTTGACTTTGAGCTGCCTTTTATAAGCGTGGAAGCCAGAATTAAAAAAAGAAATCAAAAGCAGTAAAAACTTATATTATTTCTGTCAGTAGCTCTTTTTTTCAGAAAAATGTCATGAAAACAATCTCTGTGTGGAGAAAGCAACATACTGAGCAACAAGCCTCAATCACAGGAAGTTCATTTTTTGCCTTGGCGCGTCGCCCAGTGCCATCAGAACTAATTAAAACCAGAGCCACGCTGGTAGGAAGCTCAGTGTTTGGGTTTTCCAATAACAGAGCAGCAAAGCAGGGGGACGTCTAATGAGAATAGTTCCTGAGTTTGTTTTCTAGCATTGGGCAACTATGTCAATTACTGGAACTACAGCTCAGGGCCAGCAACCATGCTGAGACGTGAAGGAGTGTTATTTGCAGTACAGATTGAGCTGCTACTTTGATGCATGTGTTCTGCGTGTCACTTGTATCCTGGTGCAGTTCCTTGGCTCATGACTAAATAGGAAGAGGCTGATGCCACCTTGCTCTTCTTGTCTAGATCAAATGTTACGAGACAGGGCTTTCCCCCAGATCATTAGATATGCTCCAGTTAAAAAATGAAATATGTCCCCTTGTAAGGATTCTACCAGTAATGAAGGATCTGACTCGCAAAGGGAATTATCAGCCAGGGACTTAACCCTTTGAGGGTTAGAGGAAAAGGCAGGTTGACCTGAATATTTTACAAGCAATGCTTGTGACTCAAATAAACCCTTTCCCAAGTGAAAATAAAACAAAAATGAATGTATTTAAAACAAGCACAGAGCTGCAAAATCCCACCCATGCAACTGTTAGCCTTACAAACACAGCACAGAATGGTAGGGGTTGGAAGGAAACCTATGGGGGTCACCTAGTCCAACCCCACTGCCAAGGTATAGTCAATATAATATCAGATTTAATATGATGTTGCCACTGTTAACCTTAAAAACACATCAAAGAATGGTAGGGTTTGGAAGGGAACCTATGGGGGTCACCTAGTCAAACCCCACTGCCGAGGTATAGTCAATATAATACCAGGTTTAATATGATGTTGCCACTGTTAGCCTTACAAACACATCACAGAATGGTAGGGATTGGAAGGGAACCTTTGGGGGGGTCACCTAGTCCAACCCCACTGCCAAGGTATAGTCAATATAATATCAGGTTTAATAGAATGTCTGTGGAGTTAGCTCATTAAATATTTTTGGCTCTTATTTTAAGGATTATTATTAATTCTATGAGCAAGGAAAATGGAAGTGAAAGGACAAGAGGATGCAGCTAAGGAAAATGTTGTCAGACCCTACCTGGAGTACTCTGTNATTCTGTGTTTCTGTGCTCCACAACCTCCCTGGAGGTGTTCAAGGGCAGGTTGGAGGAGGCCTTGAGTGACCTGTTCTAGTGGGAGGTGTCGGAACTGGATGAGCTTTGAGGTCCCTTCTAACCTAAACCATTCTATGATTCTATGATCCTATGAAAGATGAAGGAAATAACTCGTTCTCCATATCTGCTGTGGATGGGAGGAGATGCAATGGGCTTAAACAGTAGCAAGGAAGATTTAGGTTAATCATTAGGCAGATTTTGTAAGTGTAGTTTGATTCTGCTTGGGGAGGTGGTGGAATCTCCATCACTGGAAAGTTTTAAGACTAGGTTAAATAAACATATGTCATAAACAGTTTGATGTAGAAGATCCTGCCTTGGGGGAGGAAGATGGACTTGAGGTCCTGTCCAGCCTTATTTTCTCTGCCTATTTTTGCATGGTGAAAGGAAAAAGTTATAATAAAATAGCAACATTTTGCCTGACAGGAGCCTCTACCTTAAAGTGCTGAAATTAGATTTTCATGCCTTGCACTGAAATGCTTTCTCCTCTCTGGTTTAAAACATAAGCTATGCCTTTGTGCAGCAAATTAATTAAAGCCAACAGAAAATTGGTCAAGGCCACGATATGGGTCCAGACCTTGCAATTAGGTCAGCCATACTGTTCAGCTTTTTGATTCACAGCTTAGGCCAGTTGGTGCTTTTCCAAAGAGTGCCTGGGCCTGTGTCAAGAATAGCACAGACCAGGGGCTGCTCTGAACAGGCAGGTTGCATGCAGCAACCTGTTCAGACATAAGAGAATTTAGCCATGGATACAAGCTACACTGTGCCAGCTGGCTTCAAGGCAGATAGCTGCTCCCATCCCCTTTTATTTACTACTATAAATGCTGATCTACTTAAGAAGACAAAAAGTAAACCCAACAGCTTAAACCACAAAATGCTATTATTTAAATTTGTGTATCAAGACAACTCCATATCAAGAACATAGAGTTAATGTAAATGGCTGGGAATAAATAAGTTGTATGGCCTAATGGCTGAAGCACTAACCTGAGACACTGAAGAACAGATTTCTTCTCTGTGCAGGGAGGCCATGGATCCATCACTTCTGCCTCAGTTCTGCTAACTGAAAGTGCCTTCTCTGCAAAGAGGAAAGCCATCTCTGCAGAGGTTACTGAGATGTCCTCAAAATTATGTAAGATCTGTCTGCTATCATTGTTAGTCTTCTACAGCCATGGTAGCTGGTATCAGCAGGCTTCTTAGCCACCATAAACCACCCAAGTTTCAAAAGAATCATAGATTTACAGAATGGTTTGGATTGGAAGGGACCTTGAAGATCACCTAGTTCCAACCCTTTTGACATGGGAAGAGACACCTTCTATTACACCACATTGCTCAAGGGCCCTTCCAACCTGGCCTTGAACACCTCCAGGGAAGGGGAACCTATGGCCTCCCTGGGCAACCTGTTCTAGTATCCTACCACCCTCACTGTAAAAAAATTCTTTCTAGTATCCTGTGATGGTTTGGGAGTTCCCTGCCCCCCCACACTTTGTAAAATGAACCAGACTAGAACTCAGCCAGTTGGAAGTTAAGGACTGAAGCTCTGTTTACAGCTTAGCACAATATACAAGCAGAGATATACACAATATACAGGAATATTTACAGAAATATACAAGTTAAAGGTAATACAGAAACACA
>WBNM01015105.1:8646-19827 GCA_013399055.1 Ramphastos sulfuratus | reverse complement strand
AATAATAATAATAATAATAATAATAATAATAATAATAATAATAATAATAATAATGTAGAACCTCTTTTTAAAGCTTGATCATGTTCACATCAATATTATTGTGTCCATCCCAAGTACTGTAAAATCAACTACTGTCTGTAAAGTTGAAACTTTCAGTTATGTGCCCAGGACCACTGTAGAAGTAAAGAGACTGATGGAGGTTCAGCTCTTTGCTGTTACCAGGCAGGAGCTGTGTTGTTCCAGAAGGTGATAGGAGTCTTTACATTTCTCACACCATCTGGAGGCAGGCAGCAACTTGCTCTACTACTGGAAGAAGTCTTGCATGACTAGAAAGATTTTTCTGCTTGGTAGAGGTTCCTAGAGAGAACTACCTTTTAAGCTACCTCTTGGCCCTTCTTTCTTCTGCTCCTTTCCCATGACTTGTGGAAAGGGATGCTGAAGAGTGACCAGGACTGACCCTTGGTAAGGGGTGACCACGTTATTTAAGGCATGGTTTTGGGCAGAGAGCTTGCTTGATAAGTGCCATCACCTTTGTTTAAATGTGTGCTTAGGGGAGGAGTTGTTTGATTTTTTGGAGAAAGAATAAGTAAGAGAGAAAATGCCTGCAGCATAATTAAAAAGTTGTTGCTCTAATTTTTCTCCTCACTTTAGAATCCTCTGTTGGCTTTAATTAAGTGCTTGCATTAAGATTGTAAGGCAAACACTATTTGATGATTATTTTTTTTTTCCCCAAAAAATGAAAGCAAGCTCACTCACCAGGTGGGTTTCTCCTCAGGTGCTCACTGCTCTAATATAGCCAATCCACATGGGCATCTCTGCAGGCAGTGTACTCTCTTCCTGAGTGCTTGGGGGCTGGAAAGAGGTGCCTTATCTGCTTCTCTTCCCTTCTGTCCCCAACTGTGAGAAGATGTTTGCAGTTCTCCATGCATTTGAAGGATGTGTGCAGCGAGGAGGGAGAGGGACTGTTGAGGGTTGCTCACAGATTCATAACTAGGGGCAATGAGATGAAATTGAGCAAAAGGAAAATGAGGTTGGATATCTAGACAAACTTCTTAAGTGTCTGTTAGATCATTTGTGAAAGAGTCTCCCAGAGGTAACCACAGATGCTCTGTTGGTTGAGGCATTTGAAAGTATCTGTCTAGGTCATCATATGCTCCCTACTACTGCAGCATCTAAAAAGCAATCACAGAGGCTTAGAAAACTGGGCCAAGAGGGACCTGGGGAGGTCACTTTGGCCCCAAGAGACAAATGACTCTACTTAAAACATCCCCAGAAGACATTTATCAAACAATAATGAGCTATACAACCCCTCATGAGGCAAAGAACTATTATTTTTCTCACCACAAATACGAAACATCAAAAATACAGGGAAAGTAAATGTTTTAACCAAGTCACACAGAAATTGTAGAGCAGAGATGGGAACTGAAGCTAAAGCCTTACAAGCTAAATGCAAGGGCCAGAAGAACATTCTTTTCTGGTGTAATGGGTCTGTAGGAGAAACTGGTGAGCATCTTTTCTTATGTAGCACTGATTTCATTCTGTTTCCTGCTTATGCAGGTGGACTTTTGGTTCTCCTCAGCCCCCATAAAAAGTCTTAATTTAGCAGCAAATTATATATTAAAAAAAAAAAAAAAGATTGTTCATTATTGACAGTTTCCCAGTTTTAAAACCCACCTCACTTACTGCAAAGATAATAAATGTTTTATTCTTAAATTTTGTCACTTTAAGCTTCTTGCTGGGTTGAACAGCTACCTACATTGCCTACCCTGAATGCTATATGCTCTTCAATGAACAAGAAGGAAAAGCTTCCCAGGCAAAATTGGGAGCCTGAAAACTAATATTAAGTAGTTTGTCTTATTTGCCTCTCTTGCTCCTATTATAGCAGCTACAGCTAGGAAGAAAATGAAAAGCACCCAATGAATTTTTAAATGCAATTTTGTTCCTGTTGGAAGTGTTTTCTGGATGATGTTGTGCTACAATGATCATAGAATCATAAAATCATAGAATGGTTTAGGATGGAAAGAACATCAAAGATCATCCAGTTCCAACCCCCCACCATAGGCAGGGACACCTCCCACTAGAACAGGTCACTCAAGGCCTCATCCAATCTGGCCTTGAACACGTCCAGGGAGGTTGTGAAGCACAGAATCAAAGAATGTGATTGAAGATGATCACATCTACCATCACATTCTGTGATTCTGTNAGAAGAGAGATGTTCCACTCCCTTCATCATCTTTGTGGCTCATGATTAAATTTAATTTAGTTTTATTTTATTATATTTAATTTATTTTAATTTAATTTAATTATGTTTTATTTTATTTATTATTTTATTTATTTATTATTTATTTCATTTTGTGAAAATTAAGCACCTGTTTCACGCTTGGCACTGAAAATATCACAAGGCCAAAGTGATTCTAAATCTAGACTCCCATTCTGCCAGCTTGCAATTTCATCTTACTGGGTAGAACTATGCATGCACTGATCACAGCAGAAGAGGACTGAAGAACTCAGTCTGTAGGAAAGGAAGAGGAAGGTGCAGAATCTAGTAAGGTTGGGACACTTGGTTACCTTTTGTGTGAGTCTTCCCACTGAATTTGTTCAGCTTTACTTTATGTCCTAAAAGAATTAAGTTTTTTTTTTTTGTGCAGAATTAATCTCACCCAGACAAGCACATCTAAAAATTAGATTTCTATCTGTGAAATACTTTCCTCAGGCTCTCTTTAAAATGGCTGGAAAGAAAAAGGGATCTTCTGAGAGTCTGTTTGATGCCCTACTCTACATATCCTTTTTTAAGGAGAAGCGAACCCTTTCAGGGAGTTGTTTATTTTCCTGCATTGATTCCAAAGGAAATGTAAGTGGCCCAGACTACATACAGAAAACTTTCAGACTCCAGGTTATGTGCAATGAGATTTATCTGTCTTTAGGGATCTGTTTATTTCTTATTGAGTTAGAGATGACAGGTCTGAAAGCAGGGTCAGACATTATTTCTCAGCGAATGAGTTGAGCAGCTCTAATAAAAGTACAGTATAATCTATGCCATCCTCAAAGGCACTCAGAAAATGCATGCATGTCTGGTTCTGACTTGTTAACAACCATAAAGACAGCAGTTGGGAGAATTTAATACAGCTGTATGAACCATGCACTCTCAAACAGCTTCATCTGCTGTATATCCTCCCAGTGGCAAATAAAAAAAAAATCCACTCTAATTAGGGCATAATTTTCTTAAATTTGTGCAATAAAAGCATTATTAAAAGAAAAAAAAAAAGAAAAAGAAAAGAAAAGATTGCCCTTATAGGCCATGCTGCAGTGGAATCAAGCAGAGCTTGTTAGAGTAATTTTTGTTATTGTTGCATGACTTGGCTGTTGTGTTACCCTTGAAATGCTGTAAAAGAATGAGAAGTCAGCACGGTTGGAATTTCAAAGTGACTCCTGCATTCAGTATTGAAATCTTGTTGGCTGCAGGAAGAGTTGTNATGATTCTACTATTCTATGTCTGTGTGTCACTGAAGCCTTAATTTTCCATCAACAGCACCTGCCTACAAATCCCATCAGCCTTCATGGCCACTTGTGCCTGGACCTGTCTACCACAGACTCTGTTGCCTTCTGATGTTTATTGAGTGACACAGTGGCAAGGCAACGAGGACAGAGTGAGAATCTGAAGCCAGGTTATAGCCAACATTTTCTAAATCTAAACACTCAGCAAGGTTAATGATTGGATGAGGAAGATAAATTAATCTCAGATCTGCCCCAGGTTTACCCTTTGCAGGAATACAGATGCAGAAATCCTGCCTACTAAGGACAGAGGCAGAGAGCTTTGAAAAGCATTGATCTTCAGCAAAACATAACATTTCCTTCAGTCCTAGGGAGAAAAACATTTTATCAGCCTACAGAGTTTGTCTATACTACTCTTCACACCTCTTCTCTCAAAGCAACACCTTCACTCTATTGTAGATACACTGAAAAACTACTTCACTTTGACTTGACAACTACAGGAGTATAAAGTGTAATATGTTATAAAATATATCTGCTGACCTCCAAATACATAGATTGAATTGCTGTCAAAGACTTGAAGAGCTCATTTAAACTGTTACTAACTGAATCTGCAACAGAGGTCTTAAGGGGGAGTCCAGATCTGAGCTGGATTAGGTAAATGTGTCATCTCTTCCCATATCATTTATGTATGAGTACCTGAGAGGTCAGTGGAAATAGTGGGAACTTTAGGATGAAACCTTCAGAAAAACATGTTCCATAGTACAAAAGAAATGTTCCTTCCTTCCTTTAGACTCTGAAGGTGAGATTACAGAATATATCTGTCTGGAAGAGATTTCCAAGATCATTCAATCCAACCTTCAGCCCAGCACTGAAGGCTCAACACTAAAGCATGTCCCTAAGTGCCAGGTCCACAAGCTGCTTGAACACCTCCAGAGATGGTGACTCCATCACTGCCCTGGACAGACCCCTCCAATGCTTGAGAAACATTTCATGGAAGAAATGCTTTCCAATATGTACCCCAAACCTTCCCTGCTGCAGCTTAAAACCATTTCCTTTAGTCCTGTCACTTGCCATCAAGTTAAAAAGCCTGGTCCTCTCCTCACTCAAATTTCCCTTCAGGTAGTTGTAGAGAGTACTAAGGTCTCCCCTCAGCCTCCACTTTTCCAGACTGAACAACCCCAGCTCCCTCAGATGCTCCTCACAGGCTGTGTGCCCTGGGCACTTCCTGAGCCTTTAACAAACATCCAACAAACACTGAGGGTTCCACTTCAGAATTGTATCTGCAAAGACAGTACTTTTACACAAGCTGTGTGTTGAAGTTCTGATTGAGTAGAGGGAGACCTTGTCAATACAGCCAAGAGAGCTTGGACAGGTCTCATTTTGGAGGAGACACTTCCATCTGATCATCTGCACACCCAGTTAGACTGTTGACTATGATGACTCGAGAAATGATTCGCTTCTCCACATGCTTTGTACCACTTCTGACACTGTAAGGTTTTCCATTTGGCCTCCAGTTTCTGCTCCAGACCTTGTGGGTCTCCTGTAAGGCTTGTGTCACATCTGCCAGTGCTGTGCAGATGTCTCAGGAATGCTGAAACATTTCAAATGTCACTGGAAGCCTGTCTTTAATCACTGAATCTGGAGCTTTGTTTAAAGCTGCAGCTGAATCCTGTTACAGTAGCAGAATTTAGTTGCCTTAACGTAGGCTTCTCATGCCATTTGAGCATCCAAGACATCTGCACAGCACTGACAGATATGACATAGGACTGATGGAAACCAGCAGCCTTCTGGAGTGGCAGCTGGAGGCCAGAGGGGAAACCTGTGAGCTCTCAGATGGCACAAGATGCCTACATGTGAGTGACAGAATAGATCCATAAGTGTCTATGTTGGAGCCAGTTTCCTCCAGTTCCCTTTATAGTCAACAGAGAGGAATAGGGGGTTGAACTAGGGTACTTTTGATGGCACTGAAGGCTTCTGCTTAGGTATACTCCTAAATAGAAACCATCAGAAATATCCTAAGTTTTCCACCTGGATTCTAAATGCCAGACCAGGTGGACATTGGTCTCCTACAGATCTTGGGATGTATCTGTCAGACTTATCTGACTGTCTCAGACACTCTGAGGTGTCTTTGAAGAGCGTTAGACACTGATGAGTATTATGCTGAGCCATTATTATAGTTCTTAATTAATTTTCTACAGCAAGTTTTCCCTAATTATTGACCAAATACTATTCAAGGGGCATTGAAGTGCTTATCCATATCTGATGTTATTCTATTCCTGGATGCTAACCCTGTTGTTCCTGCTACATCACTTACATCTGGCTGTGGTTCTCACTGAGGTGAACTGAACAGTGAATTAAACATTGCTCACAGCCTTGCCCTCCCCTGACAAGCCACTGATGGTTTTGAAAATGATTACCACCCTTCTGATTAAGGTGGCCTTAAATTAGTTTGAGATATGGACTCCCCGAAAATAGGGACCCACAGTGAAATTCTGCAAGGAAAAACTTTTGGAATTTTTTCTTGCTTCAGACCCTGATGAACCTGAAATTTAATTTGAAATGTAATAATAACAACATCAATAATGGCAGGCTGCAATGTTCATTTTAATTTGATACTAGCAGTTTGCATTGCATGCTCTGCTTTGGAAACAGTATATGGCATTATACAGAAATTATGATGTAATAATTAAATGTTAATAATAGCAATATATTAATTAATCTTGGCAATCCAAGGGAAAAGGAGCCTGGTCAATATGGACTGTTGACCTGAAAACTCTTAAGCAAAATGCAATGGCCTTTTCTGGTGTAAGCTCTCCTCCTCTCTTCAGCCTGGAGAAGAGAAGGCATCAAGGAGACCTTAGAGTAGCCTTCCAGTATCTGAAGGGGGCCTACAGGAAGGCTGGGGAGGGACTATTGACAAGGTCTTGCAATGACAAGACAAGGGGCAATGGGTTTGAACTGGCAGAGGGGAGATTTAGACTGGATGTTAGGAGGAAGTTGTTTACAGTGACGGTGGTGAGACACTGGCACAGGTTGCCCAGGGAGGTTGTGGCTGCTCCCTCCCTGAAGGTGTTCAAGGCCAGGTTGGATGAGCCCTTGAGTAACCTGTACTAGTGGGAGGTGGCCCTGCCTATGGCAGGGCATTGGAACTAGATGATCTTTGAGGTCCCTTCCAACCTTACCATTCTATGATTCTATGTAACATTTTTTGCAGTGTTAAAATGGAACTTTCCAGTGCTGATCTGTGCAAACCAAGGCAAGCATATTTTACTCCTTTTTCAGGATTTTGCACTATGCTCCTTTATGGTTTGGCCTCTGTTTCCCTCTCTTGCAAAGATTTCTTCCCAGCCTTGCTTCCAATTGCAGCTTGTGGTGGGTTGGATTTGGACCCTAATGAATAACCCAAGTGCCGGGTGCTGCACTTTGGCCACAACAACCCCATGCAGAGCTACAGGCTGGACTCGGAGTGGCTGGAGAGCAGCCAAACAGAAAGGGATCTGGGGGTGCTGATTGACACCCACCTAAACATGAGCCAGCAGTGTGCCCAGGTGGCCAGGAAGGCCAATGGCATCCTGGCCTGCATCAGGAATAGTGTGGCCAGCAGGAGCAGGGAGGTCATTCTCCCCCTGTACTCTGCACTGCTTAGGCCACACCTTGAGTACTGTGTCCAGTTCTGGGCCCCTCAATTTAAGAAGGACATTGAGGTGCTTGAGCGTGTCCAGAGAAGGGCAACGAGGCTGGTGAGAGGCCTCGAGCACAAGCCCTATGAGGAGAGGTTGAGGGAGCTGGGATTGTTTAGCCTGGTGAAGAGGAGGCTCAGGGGAGACCTTCTTGCTGTCTACAACTACCTGAAGGGTGGTTGTGGCCAGCAGGAGGTTGCTTTCTTCTCTCAGGCAACCAGCACCAGAACAAGAGGACACAGTCTCAAGCTGTGCCAGGGGAAGTTTAGGCTGGAGGTGAGGAGAAAGTTCTTCACTGAGAGAGTCATTCCCCACTGGAATGGGCTGCCCAGGGAGGTGGTGGAGTCACCGTCCCTGGAGGTGTTCAAGGCACGTTTGGACGTGGCACTTGGTGCCATGGTCTAGTCTTGAGGTCTGTGGTAATGGGTTGGACTTGATGATCTTTGAGGTCTCTTCCAACCTTGCTTATACTGTGTGATACTGTGTGTGTGTGTGTGATATTCCCCTCCTAGAGCAAATTACAAATATAAGCACAAAATATGTTGATATATATTTACAATTTGGAAATAGTACAAGGAGGAGGGACTATTGACAAGGTCTTGCAATGACAGGACAAGGGGCAATGGGTTTGAAGTGGCAGAGGGGAGATTTAGACTGGATGTTAGGAGGAAGTTCTTTGCAGTGAGAGTGGTGAGACACTGGCACAGGTTGCCCAGGGAGGTTGTGGCTGCTCCCTCCCTGGAGATGTTCAAGGCCAGGTTGGATGAGGCCTTGAGTGACCTGTGCTAGTGGGAGGTGTCCCTGCTTATGGCAGGGGGGTGGGACTGGATGATCCTTGAGGTCCCTTCCAACCATTCTATGATTCTATGATTCCTGCTTGTGGCTCACTCAGGAAAGGATCACTGCGACCTAGCACAGGTTAACTAAAGAACACATCCCCTAAGCAGAGTTGCTTCACCAGTGGTTCACAGTGCTCTGGTTTAGCAGGAACTGGATTCTAAGTCCTCTCCTCTTGGAATTTTCTGTGTGAGCAAGGAGGACTACCGAGCAGATTAACTGAGCTAGAGAGACAGCTTGGTGCACAGTTTTAAAGTGTAATCTTTTTCCTTCTCTCTCTCTTTGCATCTGCCAGTTTGCGTGGTGCAGTTCTTCGCTGTGTTACCCAGGCTGAGGAGTGTCTGCAGTTATCACTTTTCACCGAATTGCTGAAGGGTGAAATTTCACCATGGCTGCCAGAAAAAAACAGATTTTTTTTTTCCCCCTCTTTTGCCCTCTTCCTAGGCAAACAGCATCATTTCCCTGGAGAACCAGATCCTGTGTAAGGACAGAAGGATGTTTTCATTCCTTTACCTCACATAGAAATCTGTTGTAGCCTCTCTCTATTTTCCTTCCTGATACAGCCATGTTATCTGGTTAAGAAGCAAGTCTTTTTGGAAGCCAGGATGTATTAGTGTAAGTGCATGATTGTGGCAAGAGATGTTACCAGAAGACACTGTAAAAGTGGGCACCAGGATGTCCAGCTCAGTTAATCTGAGTACATTAAGAAGAGTAAAACCAGCAAGTTGAAAACATTTCCCCCCTTTACACTGTGCTAGTGAGGCCACATGTGAAGTATTGTCTCCAGTTCTGGGTTCTCCAGTTCTGGGTTCCCCAGTTCAAGAGAGACAGGGAACTACTGGAGAGAGTCAGATGGAGTCTCCCTAGGTGATGATTCCCTTAAGGGAAGAGTTCACTTAAGGAGTCTTGTTTAGGAGAAGAGATTGAGATACTTGAGGTTGTTCAGCCTAGAAAAGACTGAGAGGGGATCTTATCAATGCTTATCAATATCTAGAGGGTGGGGATCAAGCAGATGAGACCAGGATCTTGCTAGTGTTGCTCAGTGACAGGACAAGGGGCAATGGGCACAAACTGGAACACAGGAATTTCTACTTAAATATAAGAAAAAACTATGCTTAGAAGGTGGTGGAGACTGGAACAGGTTTCCCAAAGAGGCTGTAGAGTTTCATTTTCTGGAGAGATTCCAAACCTGCCTGGACACAAACCTGTGCAATGTGATCTAGGTGACCTCACTGTAGCAGAGGAGTTGGACTGGGTGATCCCTAGAGGTCCCTTCCCACTGCTGCTATTCTGTGAGTCTGTGTAAAACTCAGTCCTGAGAATCAGGACAGGATTTTATTTGTTTGTTTGGTTTTTTGTTTGCTTGGTTTTTTTGTTTGTTTTTTTCTTCTTCTTTTTTTTTTTTTTTTTTTTCCCCTTGGTTCTGTCCCTGTGTTCCAACCAATCATTTATCTTCTGTGGATGTTTATTTACGTTTCTGTATTTATATTTAATTATAAACCATTTACGACTTTGCCAAGCGTGAGTTCACAAATTAGCATTTAGTACCTTTGATGACTGAGGAAAAAAAAAAAAAGGAAAAATAAATGATCTGTGCTGTAAAATGGAAAATATGAATGAATGTTATTAGCATTAATGCAACTTGTTACAGGTATCATTTAATCTATTGCTGCAGATTTCTCTGTAGGCTTGTTGCTGAGATATCATTTAATGTCCAGTCCTCTGACAGTTCGAAGTTGCTTTCTTTTGAATCCACAGCTTTTATCTGGCAGGAAAGAGTGTTTTTCCCCTTTAAGTACACCCCCACCCCTCCATTACATTCCAAATTATATTACATAGGTCACATTATGTGCTGCTGTCACATGCAGGCTGCAATGTAATTCAATGTGACACCTGACAAGCAAAGATGCGTTGAAATACCTGAGACTATTAGATCCACATAATCCTCTGTTAAAGTTTATTTTTTTTTTTTAATTGTCACATAAATATTCTTCTAGCTGACCAGTGTCTCAGAGGAATAAATACCCTACTAGAGTAAAAAAAAAAAAGCCCAGGTATTTCCCCAGTGTGGCACTATGAAAAGCAATAATGGAAAACTCCCTATTTTTGTACGTGTTATTCTCATAGCAGGAACATCAAAACCCAACAATGATTATTAAAAATCACAAACCTCTCTAATGATACTGATAAAAAGGTAATAGAAGATGCAGACAGAATATTTCATAATGAAAAAAAAGTGATAAAAAAGGAAAGGAACTTTGCTGAGAGAATATTGGAAGACTGACAATGTTGTTGAAAACAAGCTCAAGGTATGAGACAATCAAGGTGGTGCTAGGCATTTTTCAGTTTTCCAGTAGTAGACTGTAGAAATAATCTGAATGAAGACAGATTTAAGGGAGTGAAACAGAAGAACTGCAGTAGTGTAGCAGATTTGTGGACAAGGAATGGGATGCTGACAGCCTTAGCTATCCAAAAGTGTGGAGAATGACTGAGGATGTTGAAAGGCTGGGAAGGTGTCAGGTAACAAACAGGAAAAATAGATGACAGGTAAAGCAAATCTTGGATTAGGCCTTGGAGCTGTTAAATATATTCCTAATGAACAATGATAAGAGATTTCCTCTATGGAAATTCATGAGGTTGGACCCAGGCCAACCTCATGAAATTCAGCAAGGCCAAGTGTAAGGTCCTGCACCTGGGTCGCTGCAATCCCAAGCACAATGCCAGGCTGGATGGTGAATGGCTGAGAGCAGCCCTGAGGAAAAGGACCTGGGGGTCTGGGGTGATAAAAAGCTCAACCTGAGCCTGCAGTGTGAGTGCAGCCCAGACAGCAACTGAGTGCTGGGTTGCAGCAAGAGCAGCGTGGGCAGCAGGGCAAGGGAGGGGATTCTGCCCCTTGGCTCTGCTCTCGTCAGACCCCATCTGGAGTCCTGTGTGCAGTTCTGGAGCCCCCAGCACAGGAAGGACATGGAAGTGTGGGAGCGGGTCCAGAGGAGGTCACAAAGATGGTGAGAGGGCTGCATCAGCTCTGCTATAAGGACAGGCTGAGAGAGTTGGAGCTCTGCAGCCTGGAGAAGAGAAGGCTTCCAGGAGACCTTAGAGTAGCCTTCCAGTATCTGAAGGAGACCTACAGGAAGGCTGTGGAGGGACTATTGACAAGGTCTTGTAATGACAG
>WBNM01015104.1:0-43367 GCA_013399055.1 Ramphastos sulfuratus | reverse complement strand
GTTCCATTCCCTCCAGTCCTATCCCTACCTGACAGCCTAAAAAGTCCCTCCCCAACTTTCTTGTAGCCCCCTTCAGACACTGAAAGGCCACAAGAAAGTCACCTGGGAGCCTTCTCTCCAGACTGCACAGCCCCAACTGCCTCAGTCTCTTCTCAGAGCAGAGCAGCTCCAGCCCTCTGCTCATCCTCCTGGCCCTTCTCTGGACACCTTCCAGCACCTCCATAGCCCTTCTGTAATCCCCAATTAGAGCAGGCTGCTCAGAGCCTCCTCAAGTCAGACCCTGAATGCCTTCATGGATGAGGTCTCCACCACCTCCCTGGACAATCTCTTCCAGCTGGTTTCCACAGCTGCTCTTAGCTTGCAGGGAACTTCACAGCCCTGATATGGCTCACCCCAGCACAGCAATATTTTGCAAGAGCTGTGTGAGGAGGAGGAGGCAGCAGGCTCCTGCTTTCAAGGGATCTGCCAAGTCCTGGGCACTGCACAGCACACAGAGCTCACAAGCCTGGGAGGCCAACAGCTGTCATGTGGCACCTGTCACAGTGCTCCTTGAAAGAAGGGTCCTACGAGGTGAAGCTGAGGCTGGCAGCAGCACTGTGCAGCTGCCTGTGTCCTGCTCTGTGCCCCTGGCACAGCTGGTCAAGAGGTGACAGGCAATGGTGCTGAAAAGAGGCAAGCCAAGGGCCCCAGCAGGGATGCAAGCTGGAAGAGGACTGCTGGCACTAAAGCTGCTCTTTGGAACTCAGCTGGGAGTGATGTGTCTCTCACAGCACAGCCCAGCAGGAGAAGGATGACACAGAGGCAGTGTTCTTGCAGCAGGAGTAGGGTCCTGATCCCACAGACATGCTCTGGTGCCATGCACTAGTGACAGCTCTGCAGGCACAGGAGAGGGACTCAGGAAAGGACTCAAATCCCTGTGGTTTCTGGAGTCACAAGAGGGCAGCTGAAAGGTGGCAACCAGCTGGACACATCTCAGATGTGAGGTTGGGTGTCTTAGAGCTTTGGTCATCAGAGGCCTGGCAGCCCTGCCACGTGAGGAGAGGCTGAGAGCTGAGGTTGTTCAACCTGGAGGAGAGAAGGCTTAAGGCAGACCTTAACACCATGGACCATACATAAAGGGAGGCTACCAGGAGGATGGAGACTCCCTTTTCACAAGGAGTGCCATGGAGAAGACAAGAGGTGATGGGGACAAGTTCCTGCTGGGGCCATTCCCATTGGACTCCAGAAGAAAATGTTTCCCCAGGAGCACAGTTAGAGATTGGAATCCTCTCCCAAGGGCAGCAGTGGAGTGCCCTACCCTGGGCAGTTTGAAGACTCAGCCTGGCAGGCTGCTGAGCCAGCTGATTGCAGCTCCACTCTCACCTAGAAAGGTTGGAGCAGATGATCCTTGGGGTCCCTTCCAACCTGGCATGCTGTGACTCTGTGATTTTCCTGGAGCTTTCCCATTTGTGATGCCAACTGAAAATTCCATTTGCCAGAAGGAGGTTTGAGGCATTGCATTGGCACCACGAAGGGCACAACCTGCTTAGAAAAAAGTTTTGTGTTTAGCTCACCTGGTACTCAGCTTCCCAGGAACAGCTTCCCTCAGCCTGGTGAAGAGGAGGCTCAGGGCAGACCTTATTGCTGTCTACCTGAAGGGTGGTTGTGGCCAGCAGGAGGTTGCTTTCTTCTCTCAGGCAAGCAGCACCAGAACAAGAGGACACAGTCTCAAGCTGTGCCAGGGGAAGTTTAGGCTGGAGGTGAGGAGAAAGTTCTTCCCTGAGAGAGTCATTCCCCACTGGAATGGGCTGTCCAGGGAGGTGGTGGAGGCGCCATCCCTGGAGGTGTTCAAGGCAGGTTTGGACATGGCACTTGGTGCCATGGTCTAGTCTTGAGGTCTGTGGTAATGGGTTGGACTTGGTGATCTTTGAGGTCTCTTCCAACCTTGCTGATACTGTGATACTGTGATACTGTGAAGTGACCCAGAGCCAGCAAAGTGCAGGCTTTACTACACTTGACTGCTAAGTGCAGTTCTAACCCAGCCATCAGGAGTGCAATTACCAAACCCAGGCTTCAACCAAAACTGCAGATGGACTCCTTTGCTGCCAAATCTCCTTAATAAATGTATTTGGAATAGCAAAGACTAATCTGTGATGCTGTAGAAAATGACACCAGACAGGCTACAGAGAGGCTGTAGCCAATGATCAGAACTAATGGATCACTGTTTAATAATAATACTGAGCACTTGAATAGCTTTGAAGCTTCAAAGAGCCATGCAAATGGTAGATAATTAATCCACACAAAGTCCCAGCCAGGTATTACTGGATTCTTCCCCTCCTTACACAAGGCTCAAGAGATTACAGCTAATAATTGTCCCCAAAACCACTGGGGGGGAGAGTGCAGAGACTGCTAAGATAGGAGAAAGCTGAAGCTGCTGATGCAAACCCCCCAAGGTACAAAATGAGGAGCTTAGGCCCTTGGGAACACTACTTGAGCTAATGATTCATCTCCTTCCAGGGATTCACAGCTCCACAGATTGCACTGGGTGGGAAGGGACCCTCCAAGAGGACTTTGCTAGCTCACAGCTTGCATCAGGTTGGAAAAAGGGACCCTAAAGTTGACCTTGTCCAACCCCCCTGCAGGCAGCAGGGACAGCTCCAGCTAAAGCAGGCTGCACAGGGCCACAGCAAGGCTGAGCTTGGATGTCTTCAGGGATGGGACCTCAAGCACAGCCCTGGACAACCTGGGCCAGAATTTCACCACCCTCACTGCAAACAACTTCCTCCTAACATCCACTTTCAATCTCCCCTCTGCCACTTCAAACCCATTCCCCTTGTCCTGCCATTCCCAGCCCTTGTCAATAGTCCCTCCCCAGCCTTCCTGTAGCCCCCCTTCAGGTATTGAAATGTGGCTCTGAGGTCTCCCTGAGAGCTGAAATGTTTTGTCCCCTGTGCAGCAATGGGGACAGGCTGCTGTGTGCTGCAACCCAGAGCAGGCAGAACTGGAAAGATCTTCTGCTGCACAGAGAAAATGCAGCTCTGGCACTTCCCTGGCTGCTCCTCAGAACCAGCCCAGCCCATTTCCACCTTTGGCCACAAAATATCAGGGCCTGGAAGGTCTGAGTCATNTGGCCTCCTCCGGACTGGCTCCAACACTTCCATGTCCTTCCTGTGCTGGGGGCTCCAGCACTGCACACAGGACTGCAGATCCCTCACCAGGTAGTTGCACAGATCAAAAGAACTTCCCTTTCCCTTTCTGCATGCACTTTGTGATCGTTCAGTTGGGGGTCACACTGCAACCAACTAACCTGCAGGCTTGGAGGGCTCTTTGCCATCAGCAATTCAGCACAGGGGAGGGGAACAAAATTATTTCTTTGCCACTGGTCCTCACACACAACAACTGAATGGGATCAATGAGAATGTGCTGCTACACCTCCTTAATGCTCTATTAGAGGCACCAGGGTCCTGCTAAACAGCATAATAAAATATCAATAAGTAGACTGTTTGCTGTAAAAGCTCCTTCTGCTTCTGCCAATTGCTCCACCACAAGCAGCATTTCTGCAGCTTGCTATGTTTCAGCATAGCCAGAGGGCACTCAGGTGTGTGGGGAGAGCCGGGAATGGCAGCCTGGCAGGCTGGCAGCAGGCACAGGGGTGCTGGTTTTGAGGGGCTGATAACCTCAGAGAAAGCAGCAAGCACATGGCCAGAGATGCTGCTGCCTACTCACATTGCTCTGCTCTCAGCTCCCTACCAACAGCAGACTCCAGCAGTGCTAATAAAACAATAAAACAAAATAAAAAGCAAGGTTGGTTCCCCTCAGTGAGTAACAGTCCCAGAGAGAAAGAATCATGGGATCAGACAGTCACAGAAACACAGGATCACAGAAACACTGAATTGTGGAATCACAGATTCACAGAAACAGGATCATAGATACACAGAATTATAGGATCACAGAATCATNCACAGAATCATAGGATCACAGAATTACAGGATCACAGAATCATAGGATCACAGAAACAGAGTCACAGAAACACAAAATCATAGGATCACAGAATTACAGGATCACAGAATCATAGGATCACAGAAACAGAGTCATAGAAACACAGAATCATAGGATCACAGAATTACAGGATCACAGAATCATAGGATCACAGAAACAGAGTCACAGAAACACAAAATCATAGGATCACAGAATTACAGGATCACAGAATCATAGGATCACAGAAACAGAGTCATAGAAACACAGAATCATAGGATCACAGAATTACAGGATCACAGAATCATAGGATCACAGAAACAGAGTCACAGAAACACAAAATCATAGGATCACAGAATTACAGGATCACAGAATCATAGGATCACAGAAACAGAGTCATAGAAACACAGAATCATAGGATCACAGAATTACAGGATCACAGAATCATAGGATCACAGAAACAGAGTCATAGAAACACAGAATCATAGAAACAGGATCCTAGAAACACTGAACCATAGGATCATAGAAACACAGAATGGCTTAGGTTGGAAGAGACCTCAGAGATCATCTCCTCCAACTGCCATGGACAGGGACACCTCTCAACTAGATTTGGCTGTCCAAGGCTCCAGCAACGTTTTGCTTCCAGTTTCTAGCCCAAAATCTGGGGGACTGTTTGTCTGAAGGCACCTTTGATTAGAAAGGTCAATAACAGCCATGCAGAAATAGAGGGGGAAAAAAAAATATTAAAAGGCCTACATGAATCATTGATTAAACCCAGAGAAAAAAATGGATTTTGCTGGTTGATGAGACCTGCCAGGATTTTCATTTCAGGGAGAAAAAGAAAAAAAAGGGAAAGAAAAAGAAAAAGAAAAAGGCTTTGCCCTTCCCCCTGAGCAGGAGCTGCTGTCCTCATGCTGCTCTTGTAACCCACTCTGGTTTTCATCTAACCTTTTCCTTACTGCCTCTGCCTAGAATCTCTCTGCACAGCTCCTCTGCTGAGAGGCAGCCTGGGCTGTGATGCAGCCTGCTAGAACAGACCTTTTATTTTGTTATTACTAGCTTGCAGGTGCCACAAGGCTTTGGGTTAGGCAGGGCTCTGGGCAGGGCTCTCTGCAGCTCAACCAAGGCTCTGCCTGAAAAATCTCTGCTAACCAAGGTCTGTCCTAAAGCTTCCCCCTGGGGGCTTTGGCAGAGCACCTGATAAAGATGTCTTCAGCGTGTCTGACATCAAGCTATCATGCTGTGTACAAGAGATCTGTCACAGACAAGTGCCTTCTGCACAGAAGCTGTTCCCTTCCCAGGCAGAGAGCAGAGGACCTCCTAAATTAGCTCCTGAGGATGGAGGTATTCCAGGACACCCAGACACAAACTAAGCCATGCTTCAAACTGCAAGGAACTGCATTATGGATTTGGCTTGTGAGGTGTAAATGCTTTCACTTCTGACTTCCCTCCCCTGTTTGGTTTACTGAGCTTGCATTTTATCCAGAAATTCAACTGGAGAGAGAGCAAATTTTGGAGGGGAGGGGACAGGACATAACGAGGCTGGGAAAAAAAAAAAAAAAAGGCCTGCTGGGAATGCTTTAAAAATCAAATCATCATCATTCAGAGGAACATTAATATGAAATAAAGCAGCCAGGAGCCCTGGCTGCTCCCTCTCCTGATGAGAGGTGATGGCTTGAAGCTTGAGCAGGGCAGAGTTAGACTGGAGATCAGGAAGGAATTCTTGAGAGTGAGGGTGGGGAGACACTGGCACAGGTTGCCCAGGGAGGTTGTGGAGCACAGAGAGGGAGGGTGAGGAGACACTGGCACAGCTTTCCCAGGGAGGTTGTGAAGCACAGAAGCACAGAATGTGATCAAAGATCACATTCTGTGCTTCTGTGCTCCACAACCTCCCTGGAGGTGTTCAGGGCCAGGTTGGGTGAAGCTTTGAGTGACCTGGGGCTAGTGAGAGCTGTCCCTGCCCATGGCAGGAGGTTTGGACCTAGATGACCTTCAAGGTCCCTCCCAACCCAAGCCAGTCTGTGATTCTTTATGCTGCAGCCCAGTCTCCCTCTCAGGCATGCATGCAGTACCCAGGAGCCCAGGCTACAGCAGTGGCTGTAATGTCAGCCTGCTGATCTATGGGCAGAGCCCAGCAGCTTTGGGTGTCCAGGCTGCTGCTGAACCCTTTCTCTGATGCCTTCACTTCTGTCTACAGCCAGGGAAGCAAACATCTTCCATGAACTGGGGTCTTCCATGAACTGGGGTCTTCCATGACCTCTCTTCCCCCTCCTCTGTCACTGCCCTGAGGAGCACAGGTGTGTGTGTGCATGGAGTGGGTTGCAGCATGAAGTGGTGAAGGTTTGGTTTCTCTGATCATAAATTCAGGCTCCTGTAAATTCAATTCTGGGATGCTGCGCCTGTGACGTCAGTAAATCACAGCCATAAAGAAAGGGAAGGCAACAGCAGCATGCAGAGGGAATGTAAATGTAGCCAGGAAAGCAAGGCCATCACTCACACCAGCCTGGCTGCTGAGCCAGGAGGTGCAGGGAGATGCCAATGGGGCCTGTGTGCCCATCAGCTGCTGTCTGCACCCAGCAAAGGCAGCGTTTTGCAGAAGGAGCTGAGAAGCATCTCCCTGGGAGCTGACTCAGCTGAATGGACACTTAGGTTCAGTGGAGGATACCTTGCATCTCCAGCAGGATTTTAACAGCCAGCTCTCATCAGCTCTGCCTCTCTCCATAAAAGCTGATGCTCTCCTTGGTTTACTGACCAAATTTCCCCCAGAGGAGCAGCATGCACAGCACATTTGCTCTGCTGCACAGAGCTGGCTGTGTAGCTGTACCAAAGACGTTGGGGTTGCTCCTGCTCCCAACGTGTGAGCCGCTGCCTCCAGCAGCACCCTGACACCCCCACTGAAGGAGCTGCTGCCTTCTATATTGCAACACACAAAATCCCTTCAGATCCCACTTCAGTGGGAAGGGACTGCAGATTTCCTCAGAGGTGAAGAACAGAGCATCTGTGGTCTGACATCTATGCAGGATGCCCAAAGGCTTGGGGAGGCAGCGAGAGCTCTGCTGCCCTGCGCGCTGCAGGCACCCTGGGGTGTCACTGCAGCTGAATTCACCCTGCACAGCCCTGCCCGTGCCACTTGCTTCTCCACACCCAGGTGACCTTCTTCAGGGACACTTCCCCCTCGCCACCCTGCTGCTTGCCCATCACATGTGTGGCTCCTGGCAGCCCAACGTGATGCTGACCTGAGCTTCCCTCCCGCACAGCCTGGTGCTCCGTGGCACAGAGGCCAATCCGGCAGCAGCTTGCTGACAGCCCCGTGGGTAAGCACCATCAGCAGGGAGACTTCTGCCATGCCCTCATCTGTGCACCACTGTGGCCTCCTCCACCCAGCTCCCAGTAGCTGAGTCCTCCACTACACCAGCACAACCAGTCTGGGGTCTGCCCTGCTCTGCTGCGCCCTTGCAGGGTGTTTTTGGGAGCCCCCGAGCTGGCACAGGGTGACTGCTGGCTGCCTCCACCCCACTGAGAGTGAAGCTAATGCTGGGTGACATCTTACTCCCAGCACATTACACACCAAAGACAAGACCAGCTGAGGCTTCTCCTTGCTTCCTGTCCTGGAAACTTCCAGCACCAGGCACTAGGTCTCCCTGCAAAGAGCTTTTCAAGGTGGTGGAAGGGGTTTCCAATGCGTCTCAAATCAGTCTGCTGCAGACTTTGTTGCCTCCTTTCTCCCCAAAGCAGGGTCATTAACTCAGCAGCAGCAGCAGATCGGGTCAGAGGCTGATTCCTGCTCCCATCCAACCAAACCAGCAGAGGCAACGTTAGAGGAGGTTGAGAACTGCCAGGAGCAGCCTCCACAGCTTCTCTGTGCCAGAGGTTGGCTGTACTGCCCTTGGGCATGCATGGCAAAAGCCATCAATAAGCTCTGCCAGCAAGGATGCTGGGGAAAGGTTTCTGTCCTCTCCTCCTGCTTCTGTAGAGAAAAGAAAAATCATCTCAGCCCTGCAGGCTTCTTTTAGCTGCTTTTCCTTCTCTGTGGAGAGACTCTGCAGAGGAGTCACAGGCAGGCAGCCTCCCCAGTGCCTGTGCTTCACCTGCTTGCTGATACAATGCCCCTCACAACAAAAACAAAGAGCAGCATCCAAATAAATCTACTCACCCTCTACCTCCAAACCATGCTTCACATCTGATTGACAGCTTGGGAAAGTTCCTAATTATGGCCCCTGGACCCTTTGGAGGCGACCCACCCCCGAGCATGATTTGATGGCTCAGTGAATGGATGGCCTCGTTTGTACAGAGCCAGATCCAGCCTCACCAGCCTGGCCTGACCTAGTTTTTATTTTTTTTTCCTCTTGTATAGGTCAATAAAAACACAGCAAATAGAGCTAATCAGGCACTGAGGATGCACAGTTAATTTGAGCTGGTCCAAACTTACAGCAGCACTGCTCCTCACCCTGCCGTGGTGAGGATGGAGAGAATAAATCCTGCCCTAAAAAGTCAAAGGGAATTGTAGAAAGGCTTTGCCATTTCCAGGGCAGATGATGCATGAGGCTGTTTTAGTGTTAGCATTTTCTTGCTTCTCTTTTTTTTTTGGTTTGCCTGCATCTGGTGGATGCTGCATGATTCTCCTCCCCTGAAAGCAGAGAGGATTGGCCCCTTCTCTCTGCTGGGGCTATAAGCAGTCACCAAAAGGGCATGAAGTCAGACACAGGGAAAAAAAACCAACCACAAACAAATAAACAGAGGGGAAAAAAGATGTATGCAGCTGGCTCTAGAGGGTCCAGATACCTTCTGGGTAAATGCCAGGCTGCCTTAGTCACCAGCTCTAGCAGACAAGGACGACCTCCTTTACACTGCCTGTGAGAGGAACAGTAGCCACATTAGAGTGCTGGCTGCAGCGTGGCATTGTGCCATTGCTGTGGGCATTGGGCCCGTGGGACCTGAGGCAAGGCTGGGCCAAAAGAAAGCAGACACACAGGAACGTGCCCAGCAGAGGATGCTTTAGAAACCGAAGCTGGTAGGCACACACAGCAGGGGGANTTGTCTTGAGGTGGAACCTCCTGGGTTCCAGTTTGTGTCCATTGCCCCTTGCCCTATCACCACTGAAAAGAGCCTGACCCCTTCTTGACCCCCACCCCTCAGACAGTTATGAACACTAATAAGATCCCCTCTCAGTCTTCTGAGCCCCAGCTCTTTCAGTCTTTCTCTCAGTCCTCTGCCCTCCTGGGGCTGCACACCAGCCTGTGCTCTTGCCTCTCCTTTCTCCAGCCTCCTGTGCAGATCTTCATGTCTCAGGTGACCGAGTCCAGGCCTGGGTGACAACCTGACAAAGGCATCTCACATCCACCTGTTGGTGAGCCTCACACACAGGGGATGCTGAGCAGACCCCACCAGAGTTCAGGGCTGGTTTGGTCTGGGGCTGAGGTCAAGAGGATTCATTTCTCTAGGAAAATTACTGGTCCCTCTGCAAAGAGGGCAGAGCTGATGCCTTTCCCAGGCACTGCTCCCTCACAGGCAGCTGCAGGAGAGGCTGCTTCCCTGTTTGCAACCACTGCTGCCATCTCCACTCAGGGACTGCAGTTTCAGTGCTGCAGGCACTTGGAAGCAGCCTCATAAGGGCAGGCAAAGGGGCCAAGGTCACCCATACTCACGCTTGCACTCAAGTGAGAGCAGTCAGCACAGTGCTCCCATGAGAATAAAAGCTGGCACCAACATGCCAGTAGTGATGAGGTCTCCAGTTCTGGACAGAGCTGCAAAGCTCAAACTGGCCTCAAACCACCCTGGTTAAAAAAAAAAAATATATATATATATATATAAAACAGCAATCCCTGCAGGCAATGAGCAGCTGAAGCTCAGGAAAAAAAAGAAAAAAAGAAGTGGCAGGGCTGTCTGCAGGGGGGGAGAAGCAGGGAGAAAAGCAGGGCTAGTGTGGAGTGGGCTGAAGCAGCCCACGTAGAACTGCAGGGCATTGAGGCTGGCTCCTTTGTTGAGTCACAGAGGACTGCAGGGCAGAGCAGAGAGGGAAGGGAGGGCTCCCAGCCCACCCCAGGGTGTGCAAACCTGCAGGCTCCCCTGAGACTGGGCATGTGGGTACCAGGCTCCATTCACCACCACAGGGAGAGGGTTGAGCTGCCACGAGAAGGGCACCAAAGGGCCTCACTGGTGAGAGGGGCAGAAGCTGCAGGCTGCAGCTCTGTCTGTCCGTGTGCTGCCTGCTCTCTCAAGAGATGCTTGCACGTTTGCAGCGAGGGAAACGGCAGCTGGCAGAAGCTGTTCCAAGGCAATTAGCCCCAAGAGGCCAGTGAAGGCTGCAATTGCTGTGCTACATTGCAGCCAAGCTTTGTGGCAGGGGGAGCTGAATGCACAGAGATCTGCTGGTGCAGGAGCTTCCACCATGCTCCTTACAAGCTGAGAGTGTTTCCACCTAGGGATCCAGGACTTCTCCTGCTGCACAGGGGAAACTGCAGCTGTAAGATCTGGCCCTTGGCTGCAGCTTCCCAAGTCCTGGCCAGCTCATTGCAGCTGCTTGGAAGAGCTTGGTGCTTTCAGACTCATTCTTCGGGCAGGGAGTTGTGCAATTCCAGATGCTTGCAAGTGACACAGCCTGGCTCTCTCTAAAGAACTGTTCATTCAGAAGATGACATCATTTAAAGATTTACACTATTGGGAAGGGAAGGTCTATCAGCAAGGTGAAGCTCCTAGGCCAACATCTTTGCAGTGACACAAAGAGGAGAAAAAAACACAGAGCAGTGTTCAAGAATGTTGGGAGTGTCTGGATTTTGTTCCCTCCATTTTACTGCCATGCATCATAGAATCATAGATTCATGGAACAGGTTGGGTTGGAAGGGACCTTAAAGATCATCTAGGTCCAACCCCCTGCCATGGGCAGGGACACCTCACACTAGAACAGGTTGCCCAGGGGCTCATCCAGGCTGGCCTTGAACACCTCCAGGGAGGGTGTGGAGCACAGAAGCACAGAATGTGATCAAAGATCACATTCTGTGCTTCTGTGCTCCACAACCTCCCTGGGCCACCTGTGCCAGTGCCTTCCCCCCTTCACTCTCAAGAATTTCTTCCTCCCCTCCAGTCTCAGTCTGCCCTCCTCAACCCTCAATCCATCCCCTCTCATCCCACCACCACAACATCCCAGCTCTGCTGTCCCTCGCAAAGCAGAGCAGGGCCAGGCACAGGAACGCGAGAGCCCAGTGATGCCCTTAGCTGACACTAGCACCCAAGGGAGGCTTGCCCTCCCTTCCTGCCTCCAGGAAAACCCCTTTTCAGCATGCCATGTTGTCAGGACTCCAGCAAGGAGCCACTCTCTGCAGAGCACCCTCGCTCCTCTCCCTGCCTATCAGCCCTGGCCACGTCCCACCCCACCGCCTGGTCCCCGCGTCTCTGGCTGGGGAGCATCAGAGTAATGTGATGTGACACCTTCCTCCACACGTTGTTATAAATATCATGGTTCACTGTAACTCTGTCTGACACCCCCTTGGAGGCATTTTCTCATACTCCCAGCCAAGATGTGGGCACGTGCAGTTACCCCCCGACACGCACTGCCTCCGATGGCAGGGGGCTGCCCTCTGTGCCCTGTCTTTGCCCCACCAACAGCAGCAGCAGCAGATATCAGTGGCACTGGCCCGGGGTGGTGTGGGGTGAGCCATCTGCAGTGATTCCTTTGCATTCCATTTGACTCTCCAGGAAAATCAGGCTGCTGGCTCACAGATCTCTCCCTTTCTTCTTCTTCCATAAGATGGATGCCAGTGCGAGGAGTGGGAGCTTACACTTCCCTGCAACCCAAGCCTGCCGTTGGTTTGGAGAGCAGAAGCATCTCCTTGCCACCACGTCCCACCACTTGCCCAGGCACCCCATTCTTAGCCATCCGTGCTTGTAGTTAGTGTAAAATGCCACTAGATGTCTGTCAGGGCCCTACACATTGTCTGCTAAGGACAGCCCTGGAAAACAAGGGAGACAAGGCTGGGGTGCAAGCTGTGCAGGAAGCTCTGCCTGCTTCTCACTTCATCATTCCACTCTGCACCCGTGGTAAGGTCTTGATTTTCCATTGATTTCCTTCTACCAAATGTAAGGAAGCTAAGGATTAACTCTGTGTGCCATGAGCTCTTCTCCAGTTTCATGCAGCTGGTTTGAAAGGTTTCCCCTCAGGACATGACCTCTAAGCAGGGTACCTCCATTGGCACTGCTTAGAAAGGCTTGCAGAGGAATTGGAAGGCCTGGTCAGGGAGGTTTAGGAACAACAGGAGGGTTTGGAGATCAGGAGCAATTTCTTTGCTGCAAGAGTAGTCAGGGATTGGCACAGGCTGCCCAGGGAGGTGGTGGAGTCTCCATGCCTAGAGGTGTTTAAGAGGAGGGTGGATGAGTGCCATGGTTTAGTTAATTAGGAGGGTTGGGAGATAGGTCAGACTGGATGATCCTAGAAGTCTTTTCCAACCTGATTAATTCTGTGATTCTGTGCTGGAGTCTCCATCCCTGGAGGTGTTTAAGAGGAGGCTGGATGAGGAACTTAGTGCCATGGTTTAGTTAATTAGGAGGGCTGGATCAGACTGGATGATCCTAGAGGTCTTTTCCAACCTGATTAATTCTCTGATGGAGTCCCCATCCCTAGAGGTGTTCAAGAAATGTGTGGGCATGGCACCTGGAGGACATAGTTTGGTGGCCATGGTGGTGTGGGGTTGCTGGTTGGACTGGATGATCTCAGAAGGCTTTTCCCACCACACCAACTATCTAATTCTATGCACCTCACCATTTGGACATGGACAACAAAAGGTGCTGTTCCAGTAGAAGGCAAGAGCAAAATCAGCTGTGAACAGATGTCAGGAAGAAGTTCTTGAGAGTGAGGGTGATGAGACACTGGCACAGGTTGCCCAGGGAGGTTGTGGAGCACAGAAGCACCGAATGTGATCAAAGATCACANGTGATCAAAGATCACATTCGGTGCTTCTGTGCTCCACAACCTCCCTGGAGGTGTTCAAGGCCAGGTTGGATGAGACCTTGAGTGACCTGTACTAGTGGAAGGTGTCCCTGCCTATGGCTGAGCTTTGAGGTCCCTTCCAACCTAAACCATTCTCTGATTCTATGAACACATCCTTCTTTGTAGCAAAACTGGCCACCCAAAATGCATCCTACAAGGACAAGACATTTAGCTGCTTGAGCTCTCTGAAGCTTTTAGGAGCTTCAAAGCTCCTTTTAGGAGACCCAGCAGGCTCAGGGAGGTGGCAAGCTCTCTGCAAAGAGGGGACAGCCACTTCCATGCAAACACATGTGCCTGTTTATTCCCCCCCTCCCCCCCCCAGTCTGGTTCTCTTTCCTAGGTCAGCCTGGGAGAAGAAGCTGCAAGGTGCAGCAAGACCTGGCCAGGATGGGACAATGACTGCAGCTACCTCTGCTCCTGAAGTCACTTAGAGTGCTGGGAGGGGAGGTCAATCATGGAGCCACTGCCCAAGAGCCATCACTGAGGCTTCTTGCAGCTAAAGGGCAGCTGCAGCTTTATGCTTTCACCTCTTGGGGAACTGCAGCAGATGCAGTGCAATTACCATCACTGATGGAAGCACAATTACTGCTCGAGCTGCTTGAGAAGCACCAGCTCCCTTTTTCAGAGGGAGCTGGGGATGGAAATGAGCTCTTTTTGTATTTTGAGGAATTTTAAATTTCCCCTAGCTTCTCTTTCTCTTCAAAAGAAAATTCTGAGATGCAGGGGAGGTTTTAATAGTGTTGATGTAAAAACACATTAAGGAAACACACACACACACACAAAAGAGGGAGGTTAGTTTTGAGTACAAAAGAGAACATCTTACATATTTTATTGTTTGTTTTTTTTAAATTGGTAATGAAAATTCTTTATCTTTCTATATAATAAATATAGTATATATTTTATTGTAATTTTTTAATTGGTAGTGAACATTCTTTATCTTTCTATATAATAAACATAGTATATATTTTATTTTAATTTTTTAATTGGTAATGAAAATTCTTTATCTTCCTATATAATAAACATAGTCTATATTTTATTGTAATTTTTTAATTGGTAGTGAAAATTCTTTAGCTTTCTATATAATAAACATAGTATATATTTTATTGTAATTTTTTTAATTGGTAATGAAAAATATTTATCTTTCTATATCACTAAACATAGTACATATTTTATTGGGGTTTTTTTTTAATTGGTAATGAAAAAATCTTTATCTTTCTATATAATTAAACATAGTACATATTTTATTGTTTGGTTTTTTTTTAATTGGTAATGAAAAATCTTTCTTTATCTTTCTATATAATGAACATAGATGGAGAAAAATATTACTCATCTTCATGGTCAGGTCTGTACATCTGTGGCAGGTCCATACCTGCAGAGATCAGGGTAGCAGCCTAAGAGCCTCTGCATTCACAGCTGTCCCTCCCCACGGCTGCATGCTCAGCTCCAGGCCAAGGAGCTTGTGACAGGAATGGAGAAGAAAAGCAAATTCCCTTCCCCTTTGCTTCACAGTTGGCAGCCCAGTATGAAACCAAAGGGGACACCCTGTTAAAGCCACCCAGAAAGGCATCTGTCTGAGCACTAAGAGATAAAGGCAAAAGGCAGTTAAAAAATGAATGGAGAGGACAGAAGGGAGAGGCAGAGATAGGTACTTGGCTGCCAAGATGCGAGGATGTAAGCAGCACAAAGCCTTTGGAAGCCCTCGGAAGCGGTGTCTGAGAAGCTCCCCTGGCTGATGTGTCAAGGAGCTTCCAATCGCCTTTCAAAAGCTTCCCTCCTCTGCGCGGTGCTCGCTGCCTTTGTGATGGGTGGCTGTTCCTAATTATCTGTAAATGTTAAATCTTCCCTAATTCAATCAGAACAACTTGTTCACAGATGGCAAAGCCTTCATCTGCTCAGCTTTCAGCAGAGTCTCTGACTCAAGAGCCATTGATCCCTTCCTCCCCAGCGAGGTTAGCTTGAGACAGGCAAGGGGTATGGAGACAAAAGGAGTCTACAGCATACAGGAACAATTCCAGGGCTTCCCCTTCTCCCCTGGCAGCTCTGGTTCCATCCTCTCTCCTGTGGGACTCAGAGCTCTCTCCCGGGCAGGACATTGCAGTCTTGACGGTGGCAGGAGCAGGGCTTGGGTTCAGCCTCTCCTCCCCTTCCTGCTGAGCTCTCAATCTGTGCTTCTGTGCTCCACAACCTCCCTGGCAACCTGTGCCAGTGTCTCCTCACCCTCCCTCTGTGCTCCACAACCTCCCTGGGCAACCTGTGCCAGTGTCTCACCACCCTCACTGCAAACAACTTCCTCCTAACATCCACTTTCGATCTCCCCTCTGCCACTTCAAACCCATTCCCCTTGTCCTGCCATTCCCAGACCTTGTCAATAGTCCCTCCCCAGCCTTCCTGCAGCCCCCTTCAGATCCTGGAAGGCTCTCCAAGGTCTCCTGGAAGCCTTCTCCTCCCCAGGCTGCAGAGCCCCAACTCTCTCAGCCTGTCCTCAGCATGCTCAGCCGATGCTGATCCCATTGGACTCTGCGTGTCCTGCCCCGCTGGCTGCTGCTGCACGGCACTCACTGACACTGTGTCCTTCCTCACTCCCTGCTCCTAGCACATGCACTCACCCACATCTAACCCCCTCAGATGGAGCACTTCTTCCCCTGCTACTCTGCAGACCTGCTGGTTAGGGCACAAAACTCCTGCCCAGTGCCCAAGAATAGCTGAGAGAGATCCTGAGTGAAGCATTCCACATTCGTGCCACTGACATTTGCAATTTGCATTGCAGAAGCCCGGAGGGCTTGGGGACAAAGCAGGGGAGTGGTGAGGCTTTGTCGTTAACCCAGGGAGGGGGAAATTCTCTTTCCTGAGGATTCCTAATGATTTATTGAAGCATTCAGTCTTTCCCTCAGACCTAGAAAAGGGTCTTGCCTTTGATCAACCAATGACTCACCATCTGCAGCCGAGGTGATTTACGACAAATGCAAGCTATTTCTGCACATGGAGGGGGAGAAAAATAGGTCTCATCACCACCGAGAGGGTGGGGAGGATGAAAAACAAGCCGCCCCCACAGGATGATGCTTGGCTGGGCTGCTCCTCACAGCTTTGCTGCTCCCCCAGCACCTCGGCGGAGTTCCTGGCTCCCTACGGCACAAACACTGCCGCAAAGGGTTGCGTGGGGGAGACTCTTACATCTCAAACAAACGGCTTCACACACCAGGATCGGAAAAGAACAGCTTCAATGATGCTCTTCACGCCGCACCGGGCGGCTGGGCACCGCCGTGCCAACAGAGAGCGGCTGCGAGCACAGCCCACGGCCGGAGAGCATCGAGAGCCGCTGCTGAGCACACTCCCAGCAGCCTTCCAGCTCTGAACCTCCTGCTTCCAACATCCATCGTTGCCTCCCTCCTGGCGTGGCCAAAACCTCAGCACTTCCAGATCAGGAATCTCTATTTCCTGGGAATTTTTGTTTTGGTGGAGTTTTTTTGTGGTTTTCGGTTGGTTGGTTTGGTTTGGTTTGGTTTTTTGTTCTGGTGGGTTTTTTTTTTTGCTTGCTTGCTTGGTTTTGTTTCTGTGTCCAAAATCTCCATTTAAATTCTGGCACAAGAATGAAATCCTTCAAGCCCCCTAAACTCTCTCCATGACACAGAATCATAGAATCATAGAATGGTAAGGTTGGAAGGGACCATGCCTAAACTCTTCAAGTATCACCTCCACCATCCCCCCCTCCCCTTCACTTTCTGACTGCAAAAATGCCTTTAGCTGAACAAGAGGCAGTGGATATAAACTGGAACCTGGAAAGTTCCACCTCAACATGAGGAATAACCTCTACTGCAAGAGTGCTGGAGCAGGCTGCCCAGAGAGATTGTGGAATCTCCTTCTCTTGAGACTCTCAGGGCCCATCTGGATGTGTTGCTGTGTGACCTGCCCTAGGTGACCCTGCCTGGCAGGAGGATTGGACTCAATGATCTTCAGAGGTCTCTTCCAACCCCTACCATTCTGTGATTCTATCAAAGACTGGACCCAGTTGGGAGAAGGAAAATGTTTCATTGTTCAGGACATGAGCAGCTTCACAGCCACCCATGAGAGGCTCCCAGCACAGTGAGCTCTGCAGAATCTCTGCTCTGTTCCCTGCAACAACTGGCTGAGGAGAAGCAAAATCATCATTAAGGTCTGCATTACACTCACTGGAACAATCCTTTGGCAGAAGCTTCATGCAGAGCCCCACTGGGCAAAGTGCTCCACTGCTCAGGAGCAGTGATTAGGGAGAGTTTGTTAATGAAGTAGATTTTAGTGATTGAAGGCAAGTGGAGAGAGAAGGGAGGGAGAGAGCAGACACTTCAGCAAATGGTATAATGTGGTCTTGCTCCAGCTCATCTTCACTGGACATAAATCACTTTGGTTCTTCCAGCCTTTATCAGCTGAGGACCTGACCCATGGGATGTGTGAATCATTGGAGGGCACAGCACCAATCACATCATAATCCAGCTCCTCTTCTTTGGAAATAGGCTGCTGCAGGTCTCAGAGCAGTTTTGCTCCAGAGCCGTAAAGGTTTTGCTCACATTTCCAGACTTGCCTTTCTTGTACGCTCCCTGAAGGTTCAGCTGCTTTAAATCAGGGTGGTCCCCCCCAAAGCAGAGGAGGGGGTGCAAAGGGACCCTGAGTGGGAGCACAGTCAGCCCTGCTGCTCTGCTCTGGCTGGGCCATCCGCCTCTGTAATGAAAATCAGCATCACCCTGTGGATACCAGAGGAACACGACCAATTTACTCTGTCTGAGGCCCCGTTCCCAGCTCCATGGTACATGTTTTGCCCTGCGTGAGAGATGAAAGGGTGGATCAGGGCTCTTAAAAGACCCAGTGTGGTTCTACCAGTGCACAGATGGTGTGTACAGGAGGACTAGACACACAGCATCCCCAAATGCAGAGAAATATGCTTCCTGCTCCCTTCCTCCCTCTTGCAATTTGTCATCCTGCTCTCCACTTTCCTACCTCTCCCCTCCAGCAGCAGCAATGGCTCTCTGCAGCCAGACAGATCGTTCCCATTTCCTGCAGCAGATTGCCAAGTAGCCAGGTGTGATCTGCCCTTTATAGCTTTCCCTCAATGACGTAACTCTACAAGTGCAAGTACCCTTGAAGCTGTGAGTCCCTGCTCATACACAGGCTCAGTGGTGTCCCTGTTGCAGTGTAGAGAGGCCAGGAGGAAAGGAATGAGCTGGAGGTGAAAGGGTTTAGCAAAGGGCAGAGAGGCAACTGCCCCAAAGTCTGGAAATGGAGCTCATGGCTGATTGCTAGCCCAAATGAAGGCAAGAGCTGGGCAAGTCCTTCCCCAAAACAACTCCCATTAGATGCAGGACAGATGTCCCAAACAACTCCAGAGCACTTCCCAGAGGATCCAGACACCTGGTGCATGTTTTTCCCGTGGATTTCTGCTACCTTCTGTTACTGCCCATTAGGTGAGCACTTCCAGGAGCTCTGGTCTCCTGCCCCATGCTGGATCATTTGCCACAGGAGGAAATTCAAGAGAGAGATCTCACCTCCCCAGCTGGAGGCTGGCAAGGAAGGGGAAGAAGCCCCCTCCCGTGGTGCTAGGTGGTGTACAAGCACAGAAAAGAGAAGCAGAGAGGTTGCAATCAGACCCTTCCCACAGGTCCTTCAGGCACAAGTACTTCAGTTTGGAGACTCCTTCCAAATCTCAGCGTTTAGCAGTAAAAATGAAGCATATCCCCAGCCATCATCTGATCCTCTTCATCAGTCACTGCTCTGCACTGCCCAGCCACTCATCCCTCCTCATCCTGAGGATAAACCCCACTTAGCCAAGCCCTTTCCCATACAGCCCTTTATCACTAGGGATCGATTTCCTATATTGACTGAGCAGGTCCCAGCCATTAACGAGTTCATTTTCCGTCACTTAGATGCAGATGGATTCCCTCAGGAGCCCCAGGGTCACCAAAGTTTCATTAACAGGCACTGTAAAAGTATTTCAATACCTTTTGAAAACTCACTTGACAAATGGGAGTGAGCCTATAGTCCTCTCAGGTTATCTTAAAAGATAAAAGCAACCTTTGCTGCCCACAGAAGGACAGAAAGCCCTTAACAGCTCATCCTTGCTATTATCCATCTCACCACACATCACCTCTAAAGAGGTCCACCCTCCCATAATGCTCCAGAAGGAAGGCATATATTAATTTCTCCCAGCTTTGGCTGAGCCTGTTCCAACTACTAAAGGGCTTTTGGCCTCCAGCTTTCCTATAAGCTGTGGCACAGTGTGTGGTGGTAAACTGAGGCATGAAATGATGCCCTAAAGGAGGCTGGAGAGAGGAGAGGGTTGGGTCTCTTTTCCCTGGTGGCAAGCAACAGGACTAGAGGAAATGGTTGCAAGCTGTGCCAGGAAAGGTTCAGGCTGGGTATTAGGAAATATTGCTTCACTGAAAAGGTTCTTAAACACTGCCCAGGGCAGTGAGGGAGTCACCATCCCTGGAGGTGTTCAAACAATGTGTGGAGCTGGTGCTTAGGGACATGGTTTAATGGTGACATGGCAGTGCTGGGCCAAAGGTTGGACTGGATGAGCTTGGAGGTCATAGGAAGAAGTTCTTTGCAGTGAGGGTGGTGAGACACTGGCACAGGTTGCCCAGGGAGGTTGTGGAGCACAGAGAGGGAGGGTGAGGAGACACTGGCACAGGTTGCCCAGGGAGGTTGTGGAGCACAGAAGCACAGAATGTGATCAAAGATCACATTCTGTGCTTCTGTGCTCCACAACCTCCCTGGAGGTCTTCAAGGATGAAGCCTTGAGCAACCTGCTCTAGTAGGAGGTGTCCCTGCCTATGGCAGAGGATTGGAACTGGATGAGCTTTGAGGTCCCTTCTGACCTAAACCATTCTATGTTTCCAAGCAAAGATATTCTGTGAATGCTCAGCCCCAGCCCTGGATGCTCAGATTCACTCACAGAATAAGCATCATAGACACAGGCATTGGGAGCTCTGCTGCAAAGTGAATTCTTGTTCCAATTGTTTGCATCAGGGGGAAAAGAAATAAATACATAACCAAGCCCTATCTGGCCTTGGACACCACACAGAAGCTTACATGGGAAAATATCTCAGAAATAAATTCTCAGGAATAAATACATGGGAAAATATCTCAGAAATAAATGCTAAACTCAGCTGTTTCCTCCTGCTGCTAAAAGATTTCTGCCTTCTTGCCACAGACCTCTCAAAGACAGACTGAATTTAACTACCACAGACTGAATTTAACTACCACAGACTGAATTTAACTGCCACAGACTGAATTTAACTACCACGGACTGAATTCAACTACCACAGACTGAATTCAACTACCACAGACTGAATTTAACTACCACAAACCTCCAGGTAGATGCTGGCTTAGCTGCCAGGCCATGAGTGGGGGGAGTTTGGGATCCAGAAGCATCACCAAATCTCCACCACAGACACAGCCACGGAGAATTCAGCCCTGCAGAGAGCTTCCACTGTGAGCTCGTTTGTGTCGGGAGCTCAAGCCACGCATCTGAGAAATTTGCAAACAAAAATGGAATGTGACATTTTTCAGCCCTGCTTGCAAAGAGATGACTCATTAAGTCAGCCTACAGCTCTTACTGGGTGCCCAAAATGGCAGGGTCTCACAGCACTTTGAAGCATCATTATTCCCAAACACAAGGAGATAGGGCAAATAAACCTGGCTCCCCCCCACCCCGCTGCCACCAAGTCCCAAGCCTGCAAGAATCCTTTCTCCTCATAGGAAAGCTCTAAAGTACCACAGATGGGCTCAGTTTTTTCCTGGTATCTTCTTTCTTTTCCATCACAAAAATCCCAACCAAAGAGCTGGCTGGAATTAGCAGGCAGAGCCTGGCTCTTTGGTTTGGGTAGAGCTGCCATGGGGACAAACCATAGAATCATAGAATGGGAAGGTTGGAAGGGANTCACCCCAGACCCCCAGGGCCTGTTCCTCAGGGCTGCTCTCAGCCATTCCCCACCCAGCCTGGAGCTGTGCTTGGCATTGTGCCTACCCAGGTGCAGGACCTTACACTTGGCCTTGTTGAATGTCATGAGGTTGACCTGGGCACAGCTCTGCAGCCTGTCCAGGTCCCTCTGGATGCTTGTCCTTAGTGCCAGGCCAGCAGCTCTCCCAAGGAGATGGGCAAAGCTCCCCATCCAGTGTCTTTGGAAAGATCTCAGGATCTCCTAGGAGTTGGGCATCATGAAGGTGCCCTCCTTCCTCCAGCATCTGCAGAAGACAAGCAGAAGCTCATGGATGGAGGAGAATGATTGCTCCCACAATTAGACAGGAGGAGGGAGCTGGCCCATGAGGAGAGGTTTGTCCTCTGAGAGAAAACAGTAATGTCATTCTGCTGGCCCCTCTGCAGTTACTCCAGGCTGACAGAAACATCTCCCTTGGAGTCCCTCCAAATTCCCATCTCCAGCTCCTCACACTGCAGCAAAACTCCTCAGAATAGAAATCAGCCAGGGCCCAGTTGGCATTTCCAAACCAGGCTGCAAGGAGGATCACTCAAGGTTCACAAAAGCACTGCCTGCCCTGGGATGATGGAGGAGCTTGCACAGGAGCCCTCCTCTGCCTGCACACAGCCTGGCAAAGCTCTGCCTTGCTCACAGCCTGGCAAAGCTGTGCCCTGCTCACCCAGAGGAGATTCATTAATGTCAACAGGGTAAACTCTGCCTGTATTATTCATATCTGTATTTATCAAGTATTTATGCTGACAACCCAGAGGGTGATAAATCAGCATCACAGGGATGTGTTGATTCCTGTGGCTGACTCCAGTGCTGACAAGGCTGATGCCTACCTTGCCTGGCACAGGGGAGGTAGAGGCCTTGCTGGCAGAGAAACAGCTCGTTTGTGACAGCTGGAAATTAACAGCCTGGCTGCAAGCAGGTGAGAGGAGGAGAGGAGAGTTGTGGCTGGATGTGCCTTAAAAGCATAGAATCATGGAATGGGTTGGGTTGGAAGGGACCTTGAAGATCATCCAGTTCCAATCCCCTCCCATAGGCAGGGACACCTCCCACCAGCCTCAGGTTGCTCAAGGACTCATCCAACCTGGACTTGAGCACCTCCAGGGGGGTTGTGGAGCACAGAAGCACAGAATGTGATCAAAGATCACATTCTGTGCTTCTATGCTCCACAACCTCTCTGGGCAACCTGTGCCAGTGTCTCCTCACCCTCCCTCTCTGTGCTCCACAACCTCCCTGGCCAACCTGTGCCAGTGTCTCCCCACCCTCACTGTCAAGAATTTCTTCCTAATCTGCAGTCTGAATCTGCCTTACTCAAGCTTCAATCCATTCCCTCTCATCCTATCACAAGCACTTGTCAAAGTCCCTTCCCAGCTCTCCTGTAGCACTCTTTAGGTACTGTAAGGTTGCTCCAAGGTCTCCCCAGAGCCTCCTCTTCTGCAGGCTGAACAGCCCCAGCTCTCAGCCTGTCTCTATAGCAGAGGTATTCCAGCTTTCTGAGCATCTTGGGGGCCTCCTCTGCACTGGCTCCAGCAGTCTGATGTCCTTCTTATGCTGAGAGCACCAGAACCAGACCATGTCTGGGTTGCATTTGCTGCAGATTCTCTGAAGTTAATGCATTGGTGTTGCTCCAGAGGTACACCTCGACAGGAGGAAGTTGATCTAGCTCAGTTCCTGGGACTGGAGGAGGGGGACCCTGGAGTTACCCTGCAGACAGTAATGTGCCACTCCAGACTCCCTGTGGCTGCTGCAGGGGCATTGCTCCTCTTCCACAGCAGCAGCTCTGCTGCCCTAGCATCGAATTTACACTCTTGTGCTATTGACTTGACAGCCTGCAAACGAGACAGGCCTGCAAACCTCTTGACTTCTCGCCCCATGATCCAGAGATCAGGCCCCTGAAGAGCTTATGCAAGAAAAGAATCCTATTTTTCTAACTACTGAAAGCAAAGGGCTTATTTCCACTTGTAAATTTGCAGCAAGTCCTGATCCTGATTCAAATCCAAAGCAGAGCATGTCAGTGAATTTCCAGTTCAGAAGAAATCCTCTCTGTGGCTTTTCCCTCACGGATGACTGCACAGCTGCTTATAAACCCCTCAGTCAGAAGCCTATTCTGGGTATTGGTTTGGGACTCTGTGTCCTGCCTTCCCTGCCACGCATGGGCAGTGCCAAGGCACTGAGGAAGGCAGGGCAACAGCAGTGTTCAATAATGCATGCTATATTCTAATACAATAACCACTGAGGCTTGTGTGTGCTCTGAACGAGCTGTGCCAGGGCTGGGGAGTGCTCAGGTCCCCAGAGAGTCACAGAATGATGGAGCTCAGAGCCAAGCTTTGAAGAGAAAGGAGAGAATTACCCTGGCTGGACCTCATTAGGGGAGGGACTTGTAGAGATAGGATGAGGGGCAAGGGTTTGAAACTGGAGCAGGGGAGATTTAGTTAGGTTGGACAGCAGAAGGAAGATCTTCACAGTGAGAGTGGTGAAATGCTGGCACAGGCTGCCCAGGGATGTGGCTGAGGTCCTGTCCCTGGAGGCACTCAAGCTCAGCCTTGCTGTGGCCCTGGGCAGCCTGCTCTAGCTGGAGGTGTCCCTGCTGCCTGCAGTGGGGTTGGGCAAGATGACTTTTGCCAGTGTCTTCCCATCCAATGCAGTCTGTGAATCTGTGAAGTAGCAATGCCAGGAGCACATGCCCTGTGAAATACTTCTGCTGATTTCATTTTATGTTTCTCCTCTCTATTTTCTTTCTTTTCCCACAGGCAGGGACACCTCCCACCAGCTCAGGTTGCTGAAAGCCCCATCCTTGAACACCTCCAGGGAGGGGGCATCCACAACCTCCCTGAGCAACCTGTCTCATCACCCTCACTGTTTCATTGCTTCTTAGATGCCAGCTCTACCAAGAACCACAACAGCTCCTTCTGCATCAGGCATCAGTCTCTTCTCCTTAGTAACAAAAGATAGGACCAGAGGAAATGGCCTCAAGTTGCACCAGGGGAGGTTTAGGTTGGACATTAGAAGAAACTTCTTCATTGAAAGGGTTTTCAAAGACTGGAATGGGCTCCTCAGGGAGGTGGTTGAAGGCTTATCCCTGGAAGTGTGTTTTAAAATGCAGAGAGGTGGTGCTGAGCCACTTAGTTTAGCACCAAACTGGGCAGAGTTAGAGAAAGGTTGGAGTGGATGATCTTAAAGGTCTTTGCCAGCCCAAACAGTTCTGTGATTCTATGGTTCTGAGATTCCAGCAGCTGTGCCGAGGCAGCCTCGGAACAGGGTCACACACCCCCGGACCCCACGGCAAAGCAGGCACCCAAGGTGCGAGCTTGTGCCGGGAGAGGCTGCAGGGTAGGGCTGGATCGGCGGTGGCCGAGGGCACCTCCACGCCGTGCCCACACCTCCGGTGGCCTCCCGCTCGGCAGGGCTGCTCCCCGGGGCAGGGCGGCGGACACTAGATGGTGCTCGGCGGTTGTGCTTGGTGCCTGGGGACAGCTCTCGGGCTCCCGGGTGGCACCGACCGGCTCCGCCTGCCCTCTCCCTTGCCAGGTGCCCGGCCCGTCTGCTCCACCAGAAACGCTTCTCCTGTCGTGCGATCCGCGCCGGTGCCCCAGTCCCTGGCATCAGCCGCACACCCTCCTGCCCCACCACGGCAAATGGATCCCGGACACTGCAGATGGAAGCCAGGAGACATCTCAGAGCTCTAGGAGAATTCGGTGCCCTTTTCCTAGCTCATAAACTGGTGGACCTTTCATTCCTGCCTCTGCAAGTTAAACCCATCAGCCAGCAGTGCCATCGGTGTTGACTAGAGTTGAAGGTGTGTGTTGGCACAGAAAGCCACGAGTGGAACAACGAGCTTCATGGTGCAGCTGTTTGAGCTAGACGAGGATGCTGCTTGCAGCAGCTTACCAATGCAAGAGCACTCCAGCCCAAACTCACCCCCAGAGGGTGGCTGCTTGCCTGGAAAGGCACTCAGCCATGGTTAGGCATTGCCAAACTGGATCCTCCCAAGACCACCAACCTTGCATTCTCTGCCTGAAAACCCATAGCAGAACTCAGACTGCTTTCTGCAAGGCTGGGATTCCTAATCTCCCTGGGTTTCTTTTCTCCATGTATAACGAAGATTATGGTTTAATTCCTGCCTCACAAGGAGGTGCTATGGGGATTGAGAGGGTTAAGGCACTCAGATAGCATTGCAGCAAGGCTGTTACAGATCCTTCAACAAAGGGGGACAGCAAAACCTCACTGCCGTTTGCAGACTGCTTACAACTCGCATCAGCTTCCATCATCTGGGAAGGCAATTTTCTCACCAGTTCAGATTTAATTTCTTCTCTGACTGCCCGCCCTATACAGAGAGCAGCAGGACAGGAGTGACTGTCGGCACTGAACTCCCTTTTCAAAGGATGTTGTTGTCAGATCTGGAGGAGTGTCTGCTGTCTGCACACTGGGTACGTGTATGCATCCGTGTCAATGTAAGCATGTAGGAGGCTGCATCAGGAGAGCTCAGAAGTGAAGCCAAGCAGAGAATCTGCTCAGGAAGCCCTTTGCACCTCTGATCCCTCATTGTTGACTGTGCTGCAGACACATTATGTGTGTTTACAGATGAAAAAGCAAAAATAAACCGGATGCCGGCTTTAAAATTCTGTTCAGCACAGCCTTCTGCACTGATTCAAAATGTTTATAAACACTGAAGTTAATGTAATCAGCACTGCAGCAAATACACACCAGGTACACAATGGAGACAGGAGTGTCAAATGCACTCCCGGCTCAGAATGACAGGTCTCTGCTGTGGGCTCTTCATCACACAAAAGCGGATGAAAAAAAACCCACTGAGGGATGTTTTCAAGAGCAATTCTTTTCCCCCCCTCCTTCCTCCCTCCTTTCAACCCCCTCTGATAAACATAATTGTAAAAAATAATATAAGATGTCCCTTCCCACTGAGCCTTTCAGGTTGCAGGGGCTCGCCAGACCGTGTGCGTGCAGGGAGCCGCTGGGAAGCAGCCACTGCTCGGGAAGGGAAGCGACTGCACAGTCCCAGACAGCAGTGGAGGAACAGCGTGGGGGAATTCCTGGGGAATTCCTTCTCGGTGGCAGGTAGCAGCCTAGAGGATGGAAAGGTAATGGTCTCTTGAGAGCTACGCATCAGCCCAGCCCTTTTGTCCCAGAGCAGATAGGAGCTGTGTTTACAAAGATTTGGATGAGCCACTTCGCCCATACTCAGCCCAGCAACCTTTCAGCCGCAGGCGAGGATGTGAATCAGCTTGCCAGGAAAGGCCCCATCCATGGAGGGGGGGGTCATGGCAGAACCCTTACCAAACCCATCCTGTGTTCTCCTGCAGGTTGCCAAAAGACCAAGCTCAACCACGTTAGCAAGGGGAAGGGTTTGGGGGAGGTGCATGTGAAATGTCCTATTACAGCAGCTTACTGCAGAGACGTTACCTCACATGTCAGAATCAGCAGAAAACTCTTGCGCTGGCTGAGCAGCCAAAATGCTGGGAGGACAAAACAGTGCTTGACTACAATCGAGCCTCTCTCTCTCTTTTTTTTTTTTTTTTAATCCAGCCAAATGTTGTTTCATGCTTTAATTGCAATTTTCAAGAACTATATTAGCATGACAACTTATGTAAGCATCGACCAAGTTACTACACCACTTCTAGTATCTGTGCCTAAAACAGATTTCACAGGGGTGTGGGGAAAGTGGCTTGTATAACTTTTGGACCTCTGTTCTGATGGCTAGTTGCTGCCTAAAATGAGACTTCTACCAGCCCTAAGAGTCAAGAGGTAGTAAATATCACTCTTGTACAGTTGTAGGGATGCTTTTCCTTGGGGAAGGGAAGATTCCTTCTTGCCCAGACCTTCAGACTACCAGAAGCACCAGGTGGATTGGTTTTTTTCTCTCTTTGTTTCTAGTGGAATATCTTTAAAGATTTATGAAAGAGATTTCTGAGCCTTAAAGTGGTTCAGATGTCCCTGTACTAGGAGTGGAAAGGATGGGGGCAACCTTTGAAGCCTCCCATCTATTATTGCAGGCATTGTTGTATATACAGTATTTAGGAGTCCTCCTCCACATCTCTGGCTGGGATGTGCTTTGGAACCCCACTGCTGTGAGGGTTAGAAAGGAAGAAAGAGACAATTGAATAANGCCAGGTTGGATGAGGCCTTGAGTGACCTGTGCTAGTGGGAGGTGTCCCTGCCTATGGCAGGGGGTTGGAACTGGCTGAGCTTTGAGGTCACTTCTATGATGAAGCAGCTGATACAGCAAAGCAGAAGCAGTCCCACCAGCCCCACAGAGAAGATGGTCTGGTCTTGAGGTCTGTGGTAGTGGGTTGGACTTGATGATCTTTGAGGTCTCTTCCAACCTTGCTATACTGCTATACTGTGATGCACACAGTGATCTCCCCCAATAAAAAACCCAAACCATACATATGATGCAATTAAATATCTTACATATGATGATCTTCCTCCCCTAGAAGTAACAAAAACTGCCAAACCAAAGCATTCTGCTCCTGCCTTCCCTGCTCATGCAGAAGTCCCCTTGGGCTTCACACAAATTTTGGACTCACAAAAAGCTGCAGAACTGGGGGTCCCATGGCACTGTGTAATAAATCTTAGAAGTTAACAGCCAGAACTGTGCCAAATGTGATGGGGCTTGCTTTGTGCAGGATCATGAAAATAATACATTCTGGCTCAATAAATTAGGCCTGATACACCAGGGCTAATGGTCTGCTGCTGCTGCTAATGGATTTACATTTTTGCCTCCAATGTTTGAGGTCTGTGATTCTGGAGGCTAAAGCCTCAGGCTCTATCAAATCCCCCCCATATTATTGAAGGGAAATCTTAATCATACCCCAGATGTAGCCCTGAAATGTAACTTTACTTAGCTCAAGCTATGATCAGTCCCAAGTTTTGGGGTTTTTTGTTTTGTTTTGTTTTCATTCTACACTTCATTTCAGATTTGAATCTGCAACAAACTGGGGGAGGGAGGGGGAAATTTGTGTCTTTGCCATGTCTGGTCTGCACCACCTGCAAGCCTTCAGGAGTAGCATTCCCCTTCCTAGCCCTCTTAGTGAGCCACTTGAGCAATTTCATTGTTTGCTAAACCATCACTGCTGCTCGTGGCCAGGCAGCTGTGCCAGAGTTGCCAAGGGTGAGAACAGACCTGTCTGGTGCAACCCCAGCTTTGGTTATTCTCTTTTTTTTTTTTTTTTTTTTTTTTTTAAACCCAGAGGAAAACCTTTAAGCTACTTTCACCCTGAATATGTGAAGCAAGGGTAACCACCCCACGATGCCTTTGCCTGGGTCTGCAGAAAGTTTAGAACAGTGGTGCTGAGGTCTGGCCTTCCTCACGTATCTCAGCACGGTAGCTCAGGTGCCTGTGGCAGCACATAAAAAGGGAGATGGGAGAGAAGGACACTGGGTAAAAGAAAAAAAAATTGAACGTGGAAACATTGTGTAATGTGGGAGACTTCGATGGCAACTTGGAGAGACCTGCCCTGGAAGAGAAATGTCTCATCAGAAGTATTTCTTGAATGGAGTTGGGGGGAGGGAAATATTAATGTGTTCATGGTGAAAGTATCCAGCTAAAAGCTGCAAGGATAGGAAACTCAGGCACTGAAACAACTGTTGCAAGGATGGTGGAGCTCACCGTGGCTTGCTTGTCCCCAAGGACAGGGAGTTGTCCTCCTAAGCTGTGGACTGCAGCTTTACAGAGGAGCTAGGAGGCTGAAATCATTGGGGCAGGTTCAGCAGCCTCCTCTCCCCAGGCAGGATGTCCAAAGGAATTCCAATAGCCTTACAGTCTGTGAGTCTATTCACTAAACCTCATTACTACGTAATAACTTTTGTTATTTGGGAACAAACCTTGTATCTGGCTAATCCGCTTTGTTACAGAGCTGCCCATCCTTCCCCCCAACGGGAATTAACTTCTAAGGGAATTAAAAGGAGGAGGAGACTGCTGAAGGGGTCCTCAGAGGTATCTTTTTATAGCTGCTGTCTGCCCCCTCCCTTTCATTTCCACTATCTGCGGTATCCTTCCCCACTGATTCTGTCCTTTTCTGCTTGCCAGGCATTGATTTGTTCCTGTGTTCTTCTAATGGAGCTTGAAATCAACATGACTTTGTTGTTGGTTGTTGTCATTGTTGTTCACATCTTTGTTTGGGGTTCAGCATCCTTGTGGAGGCCAGGGCAGCTCAGGAGCTGGCGTTAAGAGGCAAAATACCTCCTCGGCACAAGATCCACAAGGGCTGTGTCTGTGTTGAGCATAATAAGGGCTGCTACACAGCACAGCAAACCAGTGCCTCCCTCCTCCAGAGCATCAGCCCTTGTGCCGGTTCGGAATCCCCCCCACTTATCAGAGCACGCAGCAAAAGCTCCTTCTTCCAGCAGGACCCAGGAAAACGCTGCGAATCACTCGGGATCCACACCCAAACCACTCACGAGTGTATGTCTCTATTGCACAGGAGATCTCTGCCCATTTGCAGTTCAGCTAAGACATTTTTCTCTGCCCTACCAACGGCCAGACAGGTAGGGACAGGCTGGCAGGGGCAGCAGCCACGCCACGGGCGTTCCACCATCCCGGCTGCCAAAACGAGCCTCCAGCCTACACAACGCGGGGTCTGAAGCATCACCGAAGTGCCCCTTCGGAGCTCCACCGAGAGGCTCTCCGGGGTCCGCCATCCCCCCGCGCCGCTGCACGCACACCGGACTCTTGCCGAACAAAAGCCAGCTGCCAACAGCAGCCCGCCGGGGCGGGGGGGAAAGCGGCGAGGGGCGAGGCCGGGCCGCCCCAACCCCCACCCCTGCGCTTCCCGCAAGCGGGCACAGCCCGGGGCTAGGCGCAGCCCCGACGGAGCGGCGTTGCCCGCGGCGGCGGAGCAGGCCGCTGCAGCCCGCGGAGGGCTCTCCCTCGCTTCTCTGCATTTGTTTTGCCTCCTCCCTTCAATTATTTTTTCGGCCCTTTTTTCTCCCTTTGTTTTTGTGATTGTATTTCCCCACCACCACCCCCGCCCCCCCAGCTCCGCGGACGTNCGGTTCGGAATCCCCCCCACTTATCAGAGCACGCAGCAAAAGCTCCTTCTTCCAGCAGGACCCAGGAAAACGCTGCGAATCACTCGGGATCCACACCCAAACCACTCACGAGTGTATGTCTCTATTGCACAGGAGATCTCTGCCCATTTGCAGTTCAGCTAAGACATTTTTCTCTGCCCTACCAACGGCCAGACAGGTAGGGACAGGCTGGCAGGGGCAGCAGCCACGCCACGGGCGTTCCACCATCCCGGCTGCCAAAACGAGCCTCCAGCCTACACAACGCGGGGTCTGAAGCATCACCGAAGTGCCCCTTCGGAGCTCCACCGAGAGGCTCTCCGGGGTCCGCCATCCCCCCGCGCCGCTGCACGCACACCGGACTCTTGCCGAACAAAAGCCAGCTGCCAACAGCAGCCCGCCGGGGCGGGGGGGAAAGCGGGGAGGGGCGAGGCCGGGCCGCCCGAACCCCCACCCCTGCGCTTCCCGCAAGCGGGCACAGCCCGGGGCTAGGCGCAGCCCCGACGGAGCGGCGTTGCCCGCGGCGGCGGAGCAGGCTGTGCCAGGCTGTGCCGGGCCGTGCCGGGCTGCGGGGCAGGCAAAGAGTTAACGCCGCTCGCTCCTCCGCCCAGCGCTGACATCACACAGGAGAGGNGTATTTCCCCACCACCACCCCCGCCCCCCCAGCTCCGCGGACGTGCCCGCTCCCGGAGGAAGGCACCGGCGCTGCCCTGCGCCCACGGAGAGGGGCCCCGCCAAGCCCCCCCAGGGCCCCTGCGCGGAGCTCTCCTGCGGCCGCTCGTCCTCCCTGCCGGGCGCACCGCCTCTTTGTCCTCCCGCACCGACTTTTTTATTTTTATTTTTATTTTCATTTTTAAGCAGACCTGAACATCACCGGGGGCGGGGAGGGTGTGGGGGGCCCAGCGAGACGCTGCCAGACCGACCCCTGCCCATCTCTCCTAAGGAACTCTCATGGCTTCACAGCTGCAGACAAGTTGCCGTGCATCTTGCTGGACTATCGGAGTTTGCATCCTGGCGGCCGCGCTCCTCCCAGGTGAGCTGGTGTCCCCCGGGGAGCTGCGGGGGTCGGGTGAGCCCCGGAGAAGGGCTGCGGGCTGCCGGCGGCGGGGAAAGGGGTGCGGGAAGCGCTGCGGAGCGGCTTTTTGGGGGTGCGCGCCCGGCTGTGGAAGCATCTGCGTGAGGGCTGGGAAAGAGTTGGGGCCGATTTCATTTCCAGCTTGGAGGGGAACAAGATCGTTTGGTTTGGAAGCAGCTATAGGCAGTGGGCACCGGAGTCCTGCGAGGTGAGGCGGCTTGTTTGCTTTTTGGATGGAGCAATGTCTAGCGAGGCATAGCAGCCAGGATTCCCGGGAAAGGGAGCCGTGAGGCTGGGTAATGAGCGCAGATGTTTGGTAAGGAGAGCTGGAAGGTTTCAGCTGTTCAGCATCCCCGAAAGCCCCACTCAACACCCACGCTTCTCACGGGCTCTTTTGCAAAGGGACTGGACCGCTCCTAGGTTTCAGACCTTCCCTTCGCTGCTTTTGCTCTTGGGTGCCTGATGGCATCTGATCCGTCCCTGGAAAGGAGGAGGTGGGCAAAAGGTTTGAATTGAATTCTCCCAAGCTCGTTCAATCGATGCTGGCAGTTGGAGAACAGCCTATGTGTCCACACCCCAGGGCTTGGTCCTGCCCCGGGCTCTAGCACAGGTCTGAGAAGCTAGAGAGTGACCCACTTAGTGAAGTGCCCTGGAGGGGACTGTTTTATTCTGCTCCAGTGCAGAGCGGGTTAATGCCATCCTGGAAGGCTTTCTGGAGTCGGCTGTAGAGACATGGAAAGGAAACCAGCAGCTGGGTTTACATCACTTGTGAATGAACTGGGAAATGAAAGCAGAACCGAGGCTAGGTTCCTGGCAGCTGGGTCTGGAGTGCGTGACAGTGGGCACATGTGCCACCCCCAGATTGATATCCAGCCTTCGGTAGGGGTAAGAGGAAGCCTGTGTCTGCAGAAGTGAGGGTTCTGCAGCTGGAGAGGAGAAGTTGCGCGGTGGAACTGCCTCCGCTTCTCCTCTTGTCGGGCTGGGGCAGCATCCTAGCAGAGCAGCCGGGCTGGATGGGCTGTGACAGAGATGTGACCACTTAGTAAGGTTCGGGCCAAAAGACTGGCCATCCCAGCAGATGGCAGAGCCCAGCATTCCACACTGCCAGCAAGGACAGGAACGACAATATCCAGGGCATGGGAGATCAACAAGAGCCCGGTGACTTGGTGGTCAAGGACGGGTGAGGACAGAGGTGAATTGTGAGGAGAAGGTGGTCAAGAAACCAGGAGACTGTGAGAAAGAAAAGGTTAAGAGTGATGAGAAACCAGGTCTGGCCATCCCTGTGTGTTCCCAGGACAAAGGGATGTGCTGTGCATTGCAGAAAGAGGTGATGGAAGGGACAGCCTCGGGCTCCCTGCACTCCTCTGTGCTTCCAGGCAGGTGTCTGCCTGAGCTCTGGCTCCCCTCAAGGAGGCTCAGAACTTTCCATACCATTCTTTGCCTGCTCTTCCCTGCTTCTCACCCCTTAACTAAGCAGCCTCATGCAGGAAACTCTTCCTGCAACCCCTGGGAAAAGCATTGGAGGTGGAGCAATGCTGTGGTGACTCTGCTGGGCAAATCAAAAGGGGTTTCTGCTCCTTTAGTGCCCCTAGGTACTGCTTTCACCAAGGAGACACGCAGACAGTAACCCTGGGGAAGCCTAGCATCTCACCTTGTCCTGCCAAGAGGGACTTTTTTCCTCTTCCTTATCCTGTTTGTGGCTGTTCTCAAGGCTTTGCTGCCAGCAGCCAGGCATTCTTGTCTCCTGCCACTCTGCAGCAGCCTGGTAGTTTGTCTTGCACTGTCCTGCTGTCAGCTCTGCCAGGATAAGTCAGTGGTGCATCTAGTGGTGCCTTGCCAAGCAAAGGGTACAGCCAGCTCTGCAATGCTCCGGGCAGATAATCCTCCCTGACCCCTGTCCATGATCACTGAGTCCCCTGCAGCCTGTGTGGGTGAGACTCTCAGCTGGACCAGTTTGGTGGTGGATGCACCACGTTTGCAGCAGTGACTGATCCTACATTACCTATCTGCTCATTAATTCCTTTCCTTCATTTGTGCATTTATGTTGTGGTTTGAAGAAAAGAAAAAAAAAAAAAAGAAGAAGAAGAATTTCTCTATCCCAGCCAAAACCAAGACAGCTTATTTGTGCTATGAATGCATCCCAGAGCTGCAGGGAAGGATCAGCACAGCACTGTGCTAGGTGCTGCACAAAGCCACAGCAGACTGACAGTCCTTACTGAACCACAGGTCTGAGGCAGGCAGTGCCTCAAGTTCACAATGAAATGTGGCAAAATCAGCTGAGGGTATCACACAACTAACATCTCTAACAAGCCATATGGAGGCTTCCAGTGCAGACACGCTTGCTCCCCCAGGAGAAAGGGAGAGGGGACATTAATATCCTCTATTGGAAAATGTGGTTTGGTACCCAGCACCCAAGAAAGATGAGAGGAAGGCAGGAGAAGCTACCTGCCTTCTGGAAAGCCTTTCATGCTCATCTGATCAATGCCATTTCATTTTGTCCCCATCCACACGTACTCCCTCCCCCTTCTGACAATATTAGCTTTTCTTCTGATAAGGAAATAAAAGTTCCCTGCTGTAAAAGCTGTGAGGAATCCCTTAAAACCTGCTTTACAAATTGTCTTTAATGTGACTGGCTCAGTCGTCCAGAACTGATTCAATTCAGGGTTCCTGCAGCCTTCCTTCCATGCAAATTTACCTGCCGGTCCGTTTGGAGCCAGCAGCCAGGTATCAGCTCAGGCTGCAGCGGTAGGGCTGGGGGATGCTGATATGAATAGGGCTCATTGAAAAGCTGTGGAGCGCTGGCGAGGAGAGATCCTCAGCGCTGATCTTCAGAGGTTAGGAACACTTGGCAGTTAAATTTATGCTTTACAAGCCTTAACAATCTGTCTGTTTATCCCCACCGCGAAGCTCGGTGCAGCTTGAGATGCAAGGGGGCAGAGCAGAGGCGTTCGTCTTGAGCTTGGTCATGCATCTGCAGATCTGGGCCTCTGTTTTCAGTGCTCCCCTCTGCCTGGGGACAGATTCCTGTCTGCTATCACTGGGCTAACTCAGGCTCTCTGAGTCCTGCTTTGCAAAGAGCGTTGAGATCCTCAGCAGGGGAGAGCTGGAGAGGTGTCTGAAGCTTTGACACGGGGTTTTTTGCATCACCAGGCTTGAAAGCAGCATTGACTGAGCTGTAGTGACCTGGAGGCCTTGGGTCAAACTTGGCTGCAGCTGAAGGAAGGGGGAGGTTCCTTTTTGGGGAGGTACAACAGTTCTCTGGAGTGCTGGGAACAGCCAAAGTGTGTCACTGCAGGGTCTGGTCCATCTTGTACTCAGCAGAGCTGCGTTTAGTATCCCAAAGCAGCTTCCAGAAGACAAAAACGTTACCAGAGTTTTATTCAGCCTTCATTTGAATTCTGAGTTACTTTTTCCTCTCCCTTTCCTATCTCCTCCCACAACTCAGAAACACCACCAGGCTATTTCAGGAAGCAAAAGTGTGTCTTTTGCTGGTATTTTCTCATTGAGGTGGAACCAACTCATCTCGTTTTAACCCAGCCCGAGCTGATGAGCTCATCTATGTGTCAGCGTGGGTGAGGCGACAGGCTGCACTCAGAGCCAGCTCAGCCCACCAGCAGGAGGGTGTCTGCCCCATGGCCAGAGCCAGGGGAGGACTCTGGAGAATGCTCTTTGCTCCCTGGACCAGCAGTGTTAGTGAAGCAGGAGCTCCCACGGAGCTGCTTGCAAAGAGTCGGGCAGAGCAAGGGCATTGCCACATCCACAACACATCCAGCGAGAGGCAAATGCTCACAACTAACTGGTGGCTGACAAGATGCTGATGCTGGCAGAGCCTGGCACATCTCTCCTCACATTGCCCCTCCTCTGGGCTGTAACTGTACCAGCCACAAAGCCAAGTTGACGGGGAGGCACCAGAAGGATCCTTTGGGCACAGCTCACACCTCAGCTGAATCACGAAGGGAACCAGAAGAGCTGGTTGCTGTGACCTGCTTCCCAGGCCTGCATTTCCACTGGCACCTCTTGCCCTCTGCTAGTGCTGCTGAGGCTGGGGACAGCAGGGAGAGAAAAAATAACTCAGAATTCACATCAAAGGCTAAATAAAACTCTGGCAACATTTTGCCTTTTGGAAGCTGCTTTGGAATACTGAAGCTGCTCTACTGAGTACAAGATGGACCAGCCCCTGCAGTGACACACACCGACTATTCCCATTAGAAGGCAGGGAGAGTGAGTGGTCAGGAGCACTTTTCCCACCTCCAGTGCCCTGGGTAGCGGCACAGCACTGCCAGCAGGCAGGCACATGGGCAAGATGATGGTGCAGCACCATGGGAAGATTTTTTTGAAGAGCAGAAGCCAGGCTGCCTGTGAAGGCTGCAGGGGCGAGTTGGTGTCCTCAGATGTATGACCACAATCCTCAGGCCCTCTGAGAAAAGGTTTGCATCTTGCAACATCATTGCTGGAGGTTGTGATGGCTCTTGCTATCCTGGCCTCCTTTTCACAGGCCACTAAGGCATATTGATGCAAAAAGCAGAAGCAAGTAAGAGAAAGACAAAGGTACTCCAAGCCGAGCACCCCCTGGAGAGCTTCTTGCCTTTTCAAATGCGTCAGATTGAATCAGGGCAGCCCTGGTGCAGGGCGAGTTGGTGCCGCCAGCCACTGGAGCTGGGACCCACTTTGCATTGGAGACTCCCATTGTGTTAATTACCAGAGCCCAGGCATCCCAGCACAGAGAATTCAGAGCCCTGCACTGAAGGTTCCCTAACCTAAATTACTGTTTCAGGTGAGAATTTGTTTAACTAAAGAACAAAGCTTCTCATGATACATCCCTTTGCTTTCCTCCTGGCTGCTGCTGAGCCACAGATACTCTCCTGGCCTTACAGTTCTCTCTGCTTCACTCCGGGAAGGTTTAGTCCAAGCTGGTCTGATGCATGTACCCCCCCAGCACACATACAGATACCCTCCCAGCTTCCAAGGGGAAACCCTCAGCTGCACAGCAGAAGAGAAACTCCTTCCCAAGCTGCTCAGATGTGGCAGTATCATCCATGGGAGGAAGGACAGCTTCCCCTCAGCCTGCAAGTGAGAGCCCATGGCAGCCAGACAGGCACCTCCTTGTCCTTCCACTGTGCCAGGTTTAAAGTCCTGCGTTTACATTCTTGTCTCTGTCATGCACAGAAATGGGAAGCCAAATTTGCAGGCTCGAGGGCTTACCCTTCCCAGCACTGTGCTGTTTTATATAACCTGTGCTGCCATTTCTGCCTGTCCCTGCCTCCATGGGGACCCAGGGAAGCAAGGGGAGTTTAATGCCTTGCTGTCCATTCCCTGTTTCTCCCTGTCTCTGGGGTTGGTGCAGCCCTTCTTGCAGGCTGGCATCATAAAAACTGCAGCAGCTCACAGCTCTGCAGCAGTGCCAAGGCAGATTAACAGCAGCTACTGGCCATGAGAAGGGGAGAAAGAGCTTCAGGCCCTTGCTGTTAGCCTAACCCAGGAGGACAGGGGGGGCAGGTTTGGGAAGGGGGCTCTTGTGCTCTTGCCTGGCACAGGTCTGCAGCAGTCAGTGCCAGGGGAAGTCTGGCCAGTGGTCTCTTGTCTCTTTGGCATCTCTGTGGGGTGCTGGGAGAGATGGATAGGAGAAACTGACCCAACCTGATGAACCGTCTCTTCTCCATTCCCCCACCATAAAGCTGTCCCTGCAGGAGGTTTATAATCCTCCTTTGACGTTATTTGGTGTGGTACAAGAGGAAAGCTTCTTTAAGCACTACCCACCCCACTCTGCCTCTCACCCTCACTCTGCTCCAGCCCTGTCTTCCCTGGCCCTGAGCCAGTCCACTTGGAGCCTGGAGTGCAGCACTGCTTTCCATCTGCATTCAGCCCACAGGTGAGAGGCAGCGTCCATGTAACTTTCCTCCCTGAATGAGAGAACACAGGCATGGGCTTTGCTGTTCCCCACCCCAGCCTACTTGCTTTTCAGACTGCAGGAAATAGCAAAGTGCCTCCATCTGCTCCCACCCATGGAGGGATGCTACAGAAGGACCTGCAAGTGACAGCACTGCCTTGAAGCAGCGGCAGGTACCAGATGGACCACCTAGCTATGTGGCAGCAGGTGATCCCAAGCCTGGTTAGTCAGGAGCACTCTGCCTACGTCTCTCTTCTCAGCAGTTCTCTCTCTACCTGGGAAAACCCTCTCATCAGGCTGATTTGGAGTCTGTTTTCCCTTTCCCTTGGAGGATCCATCCCTTCCCTGTGTTGGAGCAAGGCACCCCAAGGCAAGACGAGGAGCAAGAGAGCTCACAGCCAGTGGCCAACATCCAGCTTTTCTGCTCTGCTGACAGTGAGAGCAGTTCCCAGCACAAAGATCTGTCTGTGCAGGAGATGGCAGGGCTGGAGCAGACAGACATGTGGCCACCTGAAAGCAAAACCAGCCTTGCTCATGTGTCAGGCTACAGACATGGTGTCAGAACAGAGCAGTGCAATGAAAGGGCTATAGCCACATCACTTGGGTCCAGGGGGGACACTGGATTTCATCTGGTGTCTTCAAGTTGTCTTCCTTTTGCACTGAGAATCCCACACTTGGCAAAATCCAGTTTCATTTCTTACCCTCTACCAAGATAGAATCATAGAATGGTAAGGTTGGAAGAAGACCTCAAGGATCATCTAGTTCCAACCCCCTGCCATAGGCAGGGACACCTCCCACTAGCACAGGTCACTCAAGGCCTCCTCCAACCTGGCCTTGAACACCTCCAGGCAGGGAGCAGCCACAACCTCCCTGGGCAACCTGTGCCAGTGCCTCACCACCCTCACTGTAAAGAACTTCCTCCTGACATCTACTCTCTGGGCTGAAAGAGGAACTGCTTGAGAAGCTTTTTGCTGACCATTTTTGCTGTCCCTAGGAAAGACAGCCCAAGGGGGCAGAGTTCTGGCTATGGACTCAGAGGCTAATGCTGAGGTATAGAAGAGGCTGCTGGGACTCAAGAGCTCAGAGGCTTGTAATTAGAGGCTATTGTGCTGAGTGTCCTGGTGAAGCCAGGGGTTACAAATGGTCTGTGACAGGCAGAAGTCATAGAGCTAGGGGAGAGTTTAGTTTGATGAACAGGGTTTACTCAGAGCCTCGTGCAGAGAGCAGGAGGAAGGTCAGGGTTTCCATCACCTTCTCCAGGTTTCTGTGTGGAGTAGCTTGATGCACCACGGTTATGCTGGGCTGTGCAAGGCACTGCTGAACTCAGAGGAGAATGGCAAGGGAGAAAGGAACCCTGCCTTGTCCTTGAAGAGCCTAATCTAATGAGCTGAGCTCGGAGTTTCAGGCTGGGTGAGAGAGATACCAGCACCCTGTAGAGTCATAACTCACTCCTCACCCAAACCCGTGGCCGTGACAGAGGTTCCCCTTGCCTTGAAACATCTTGCCCTGCCTCTGAGCCAGGAGCAGAAACAAAGAGCCTGTCCTGGTGTCTCAGTGTGTCCCAGTCCCAGCTCTCCTAACTAGCTGCAGCTGCTGCACCAGAGGCTGCTGCATGCAGTGTGCCCAGCACGGGGAGTGCTGGGGTGGGCAGGAGAAAGGATGCTGCCAGCACACAGAACAGCCATACAGCCTGCACTGCACTGCTTTCACTGGAGGATTAAGCTGGGCTGAGCTAGGGATGCTTTTTACTTAGTGAGAGGCATCATAGGGGACTTGACTCCTTGACTTTACTTGGGCTGGGTAATCAGCACTGAGACAAACCCCTTGCAGGCAAGCCTAGAGCCACATCCCCACCAGAGCAGTTGTGCCAATGGCCTTCCTAGCCTGAGGGTGCCAGAAGGAGAGCAAATGTTAAGGACAAGTAATTAAAGTCAATGTAGGGGCTGTAAGTGCACAGACAAGGAAAAGATCACCTCTGTTCCTAAGAGGTTGCAGCTCACAGTATCTCCTTGCTGCCTGTGTTACCTTACTCAGCAGCCAAGGCCTGTGTTATTTGAGGAGCAGTGTTGTTCTAAGGGCTGGAACAGAAAGCAGCAGCTACTGATTTGGTGTTGTGCAGCAGGGACCACTGCACAAGCTGTCCATTGCTGGGCCTGTTTATGCTCTTGGCCCTGTCAGCTGCACCAGCACAGTGGCTAAGGACCGAGTGGCAGGAAGGAGCATCTCCTGGGTGCAGGGCAGAGCCAAGGCTGTGCCCATTTACAGTCATTAAAGACCAGGGATGTGTTGTACAGCTGCATCCTTGCCATGCTGTAATTTATAGCAACTGCCACAGTTTCCATGGGATGCAGGACCCCTCTTGACTCAGCAGGCAGTGCTGCTGGGTGCTGTCAGCCTGTGCATGGCACCCCACAGCTGGCCACACTGGAGCTCTGTGTATTTTACACTCGTGTACCCTGGGGCTGAGACTTGGATGGGAGATGGTGAAGAAAAGGGCAGCCTCAGACCAGCCCAGGATCCAGATCTGAGGACACCTATGGTCACCACTTCAAAGCCAAGTGCTGTGCTTGCTTCTTGTATCAGTAAGGCACATGGAGGCTTCTGAAACCCTTGAGAAGAGGCTTCTTGAAAGACTTCTGTGCAGCAGCATCTGAATCTCTGTGCCTCTGCTGGAGTGCCACTTCTGTCCTGCTGTTTGCCCCTGTGCAGACATCTCCACCTGCTGCCAGCCCTCCCCTCCTCCCAAGCCTGCGTTGGTTTTCTGCTGTCTCCCGGAGGGAAGCAGGGAGAGGAGGGTCAGAAGGGGAGGAGACCTGCTGCTATTGCTTGTGACATCTGTGGCAGCCTCTTTTGCTGCCCAGCCCAGGTGGTGTGTCCCAGCTGCAGGCAAGGATGCAAGACCCAGACCTTCAGGGCAGCAGCAGTGCCCTCCTTGCTGCAGGGCAGGAGGGTGGGAGCAGCCTGGACATCTGCAGGGGAGCAGGAGCTCTGTGTGTGCAAGTTTTGTGAAGAGGTTTTAGTGGTGATGAGGCTGAACTTGCCCAATGGACCTCTGAGGGAGCTGGGGGTGTGCAGCCTGCAGAAGAGGAGGCTCAGGGCAGACCTCATTGTTCCCTGCAGCTACCTGAAGGGAGGCTGTAGCCAGGTGGGGTTGGGCTCTTCTGCCAGGCAACCAGCAACAGAACAAGGGGACACAGCCTGAAGTTGTGCCAAGGCAGGTTCAGGCTGGATGTTAGGAGGAAGTTCTTGCCAGAGAGAGTGATTGGCATTGGAATGGGCTGCCCAGGGAGGTAGTGGAGTGCCCATCCCTGGAGGTGTTGAAGGCAAGCCTGGATGGGGCACTTAGTGCCATGGTCTGGTTGGTTGGCTAGGGCTGGGTTCTAGGCTGGGCTGGGGGCGTTTGGAAGTCTCTTCCAACCTGCTTGATTCCATGATTCCAAGTGGAGAAACAACACAGCAGCAGAAAGCAAAACTGCCCTGGCAGTCCTGCAGAAGCCAACACATGGATTGTCCTGCCCCAGAGCTGAGGTGGCCTTGTCACACAGAACACCTGGGGCACACTGCTCCAGCAGGCACAGCACCACAGGAGGCTCTGCCCAGGCTCTTAACTCCAAGGACATGTCCTTTAGCTGACATCCATCAGCAGGTCCTTGTGCCCTGCTGTCCCATCTGGGCTGCCTGGCCCCAACCAGCCAGACTGCTGCTCCCAGGAGGGTGCCTGTGCACACAGCTACATCACCTCAGCTCCTGTGGGACATCAGCCCAGACTCCCAGGAAGCAGGGACAGTGCAGAAGTCACTCCCCAGGATTCCTAGGAGCTGATTGGCATTTGCTGCTGATTCAGCTGGGACCTGAACTAGCAATTTGGCACTGAAAGAGCCTTTACCCCCTGACTCTCCCCACCCCATTCCTTCTGGGAGTTTGATTTCCCAGCTTGCTGCAGAACGATGGTGGTAGGAGTGAATTCTCAGCACACTGGGGAAAGGCAATTCCTTCTCTCTTGGCATGGCAGGAACAGACTTTTCAAAGCCTACCCTGATTTTTAAATACCCTTTTTGCCTGTGGTGTAAATACTAAAATGCCTTTTTATTTCCCTTTCTTCCCCCTCTTCCCTCTCTCCCAGAGATTAAAAATATCGCTAGCCTGGGGAGGTGCATCCTTCAGTGAGATTTATAATGGCTGCTCTCAAGTGATGTGGAAAATGAGCCTCCCTCTGCCCCATCCAGCCTGGCACCTTCCAAGAATTTATTTCCTTTATTTGCGTGAGCCTAAGACTACTTAAAAGCTGCATCTCCACCCAAGCACTCTAATTATTTAAGTTTTGTTTATGGCCAGTCTCTGGGGAGCTGAGTAAGTCCAGGCTGCTGATCCTTCCCTCCTCTGGGTAATTCAGCCCTGCATTAGTGCTGCTGGATGATGACCAGCAAATCACAGCTGCTCTTATCTATTGCCCAATATCTATCACTCCGGCTCCATAAATTGGCCGAGCCTTCAGAGCTGGCGTGAGCAAGATGTGCATGGCCCCTGGCTGGCAGGGCTGCTGCACTGAGCCAGGGAGCAGCCAGCAAGGTGTGGGCAGGGGGTTGTGAGTGGGGACCTTGCTGAGGCAGGGACTTTTGCCTAGCATCTATCATGGCAGGGCTCCTGCCCTAGCTGAAGCCTTTAGATGCTATCTCAGCTTGGCTCGCACTAGGGTTAAGCCTCCCATGCGAGCACAAAGCTTTGACTCATTCCTGTGCAGCCACCCGAGTCGCAGTCAGTGCCCTGTGCCATGCCCATGCCAAGCTGCCACACTGTTTATAGAAGCACAGAATTGTTTTGGTTGGAAAAGATCTCTGAGATCATGGAGCCCAACCATCAGCCTAATGCCACCATGGTCATCAAACCCTGTCCCCAAGTGCTGTGTTTGCAGGTTCCTTCAACACCTCCAGGGATGGTGACTCCACCACCTCCCTGAGCAGCCTGTTCCTGTGGTTCCCCTCTTCACTTCTGTCCTTGGCAGCTGATGAGATCCCCTCACTGTCAGGGGATGGCTGAGCACTGCTGGTGAGGCAGGAGCTGGGGATGTCAGGAGGCAGTGAGGAGGAGGCACCGTTCCCATGCTCCCCGTGCTTGGTCAGCATGGGCTCCTTCCTTGGCATGGCCAAGGGCTCTGCTGCTGGGCAGTGGCCAGCTCCACAATCAAACTGGGGCTGCCTCTGGTCTTTACACCTCCTTCCCACAGCACCTGGACTCATAGAATCAGCCAGGTTGGAAGAGACCTCCATGGTCATCCAGCCCAGCCTAGCACCCAGCCCTATCCAGTCAACCAGACCATGGCACTAAGTGCCCCATCCAGGCTTGTCTTCAACACCTCCAGGGATGGGCACTCCACCACCTCCCTGGGCAGCCCATTCTAGTGCCAATCACTCTCTCTGTCAAGAACTTCCTCCTAACATCCAGCCTAGACCTCCCCTGGCACAGCTTGAGGCTGTGTCCCCTCCTTCTGTTGCTGGTTGCCTGGCTCCACCATCACCCCTCAGTCCCCATCTCTGCCTCTTTGCTGTGCCCCAGCCCTTACCCAGGCTGGCTGACCCATTACCCTGCTTAGCCAAAGGCAGGCTGAGAGAGTTGTGTCAGTGAGGAACTCTTCCCAGCCCTGTGGCCAAGCTTCCCAACCCCAGTGTGATCCACAGGAATATGCTGTCTGGAGGCCACATGGCACGGGGCTGCCGTCAGGCTCCAGGCAGAAGAGCGCAGGGCTTGTGATTGCATTATGGCCAACAGCAGAGAGATGGAGTGAGAGCTGCAGCCTGCCTATTGCCATTCCAGTTAGCAGGGGTAACGTGGGCAAAGCTTGACAGCTGTATTGATCCACACTCCGTATGGGAAGGACCTGTAATGCAGTTTGCACAGGTCCCCAGGGCCGAGCACAGGCACAGCTATGGGGCAGGAGCAGGGAAGAAAGGCAAACGAATGGGCAACTGCATGGTGCCATCTGAAATGCCAGAGCCAGGCTGGTAGCTGATCTCTCTCTAGGGCTGGATTTGCCTCAAAAATCCGTGCTGAAAAATGCACTTGAACCCCTTAGGACTTCTTTCTACTCACATGATGAAGCAGGTCTTCTTGGTGTGCAATGTGGAATGAGTTGGTCGAGACTCTGTTTGGTCTCTAGACAGCATGGACCCAAGGAAAACGAACCAGCAGTGATCTCCCTGCTGGGGAACAAAAGCTCAGGGCTGCATGGGAAGGGGGGAGGAGGGAGGGAGGGGGAGTTTCCCTCTTGCACTTCAAGGCAACTCCTCAAGGTCAGATCTGAGGCAGGCTGGCAGAGGCTGTGGGCAGACTGTTCCTGCAGATGCTGCCTCAGCTGTACCCTTTCTGTGGCTGAGGGGAGGACTCCAATTTGCAGTTTTGCTGGTATTGATCTGAGACCTTTCACTGGCTCTAAACTCCCTTCAGAAGAGGCCAAACCTGTTCTTTTTGAGTATCTATGGTGTTCACAGGCTCACAGGA
>WBNM01015103.1:0-42208 GCA_013399055.1 Ramphastos sulfuratus | reverse complement strand
CCCTTTCCCTCTTTCCCTTTTTCCTTTTCCCCTTCATTTCCCTCTTTTCCTTCTTTCTTTTTTTTTCCCACTTTCCCCCCATTTCACCCCTTTTCCTTATTTTCCCCTTTTCTCTCCTTTTCCCATTTCCCCTTCTCTGTTTTCTACTTCGTTTCTTACTTTCCTTCTTTTCCAATTTTCCCCTTTGTTCTCCTCTTAAATATTTTTTCCCCTTCATTATTACATTTTTTTCTCATTTCCCTCTTTTTTCCTCTTTTTCTCCCTTTTCTCTTTTCAGGTGTTGTGAGGAGCAGCTGAGGGAGCTGGGGTTGTTCAGTCTGGAAAAAAAAAGGCTGAGGGGAGCCCTTCTGGCTCCCTGCCACTGCCTGAAGAGATGCTGGGTTGAAGCTCCAGGAGCCAGCATGTGAAGTCAGCCATGCAAAGGGCTAGCAAACCCTCCCAAAGTAATGGCATCTCAAATCTGATGTCCCAGCACCTGAATATAGGCTCCCTATTGCTGGAGATCATCTTTGCGTTTGCAAAGGGCTGTCACCCCAAAGCATCGTTAGAAGAGCTGCTGGTTTAATGCTCCAGGACATGACAGAATCACAGAATGCCAGGTTGGAAGCGACCCCAGGTATCATCTGGTCCAACCTTTGAATTGGATTCAGCTATGCAGAGGGGCAGCAAATCCTCCCAAAGTCATAGCATGGAGAAGACCAGCTCAAATTTGGTCTCCCAGCACCTGAACATCATAGAATCACAGAATGATTTGGGTTGGAAGGGACCTTAAACATCATCTAGTTCCAGACCCCTTGCTGTGGGCCTGACACCTTCTGCTAGACCCATCCAACGTTGCCTTGATGGGCTCCCCAGTGCTGGAGATGACCTCTCTGGTTGCCAGGTCACAACATTTCACATTTCTCACCCAAGTTCCTGCACCAGATGAAGCAGGATTCACCAGGGCTGATTCAAAACTGCTGATCCACAGCTGAAAAATCCCAACTTTTAATCTGTCTAAACCTTCTTGCTAAGGATCTTCTGCTCTTCTTTGACAGCTCCATGCTCTGAAAGCAAGGAGAGGCCTTCACAAAAGAGGGGAAAAAAAATCCCGGCTAATGAATTGCTGCTCATCAGCAAATCCTCCACTCCCTGACTGCGCTTCTGCTCCCAGCCTATTGTAACCACTAAGTAAACCATTATTAGCTTAATACTCCACGGGGTGGGAGCAGCCAGTCAGCAGGACCTTGCTGATGAGCAGCAGCTCATTGAGAAGCGACACAACCACTTGCAAGCACGTCCGCACTGTTACACAATGTAGGTGATGCTTTAAGTGCTGGTTTGAGTCCCTGTGGGTTCCTTCCACTTGATTAGTCCAACCTTGGGAGCTGGTGATGCTCGTGGAGCACCATGGTGCAACTGGCGTGTGGTGGGCTTGGTGTGAAAAGTTCCCCATTAGTTTCTCAAAGCAAGCACTTCTTGAAGCCTCACTGAAGTGCAGAGAGGCTTTTAGCTCAGTTTTGTAGAATCATGGAGTTGTTTTGGTTGGAAAAGACCTTTAAGATCATCAAGTCCAACCATTAAACAAGTACTGACAAGTCTATTGCTCAACCATGTCGTTCAGCACCACATCTACAGAGCTTTTAAATCCCTCCAGGGATGGGGAATTCACCTCTGCCCTGAGCATCCTGGACCCGGCTGTGACAACCCTTTCCATGAAGAAATTGTTCCTCATGTCCAACCTAAACCTCCCCTGGAGGAACTTGAGGCTGTTTCCTCTTGTCCTGTCACTTGTCCCTTGGCAGAAGAGACCAACCCCTGCCTGGCTCTGACCTCCTTTCAGGGAGTCATAGAGAGCCAGAACGGCTCCCCTCAGCCTCCTTTTCTCCAGGCTGAACAGCTCAAGTTACCTCAGCTGCTTCTCACCAGACCTGTTCTCCAGACCCTTCTCCACCTTTGTTTCCAATGCTGCGTCTTTATACATTTCTGTTTAACTGAAAAGCCACCAAAGAAAGGAGGAAGGAGGGGAGCAGAATGTCTGAATGACAGCTCCACACTGCAAAAAAGCCCTGAATCTCTCCTGAGCGGCTCCTGGTGATGGCACAGTTGTGATACCTTTATTCAAACCTCACCACGAGCTGCTGTGCTGAGCCCAGTCCAACTGTTGCTGGCATCTGGGCTGTGCCTGGGCAGGTCTCGGGGCTGGGGAAAGAGCAAACCAGTTTGTGAGGGCAGAGGGGTCACTTGGCAGGTGCTGGAGCATCGTTTTCAAAGGTTGAAATCATTCCAACCTAAATACTCGATCCTTGTGCAGGATCCGTGAAGGGTGGAGCCATCTGTTTCTTCCTAAAATGACAAAAGGAGGAAATACTCTAAAAAGGAAATACTGTAAAAAACTCTTGGAGTAGGGGTGCTTGAAGAAGAGTGTTGCCAGCAGGTTGAGGGAGATTTTTCTCCCCCTCTCCTCTTCCCTAGCAAATCCACATCTGGAGTGCTGGGTCCAGTTCTGAGCTCCCGAGTTCAAGAGAGACAGGAAACTACTGGAGAGAAGGGCCTGGAGCATCTCTGTGAGGAGGAAAAGCTGAGGGCCCTGGGACTGTTCAGCCTGGAGAAGAGCTCCCTGCTCAATGCTCAGCAAGAGCTAAAGGGTGGGGAAAAGAGTCTGGGCCCAGACTTTTTTCCGTGGTGCCCAGTGACAGGACAAGGGGCAGTGGGCACAAACTGGAATCTAGGAGGTTCCATTTGAAGAGAAGGAGAAACTTCTTTGACTTTGAGGGCAACAAAACCCTGGAGCAGGCTACCCAGAGAGGTTGTGGAGTTTCCTTCTCAGGAGAGCTTCCAAACCCACCTGGCCATTGCGATCCTCGGTACCCTACTGTGGGTGCCCCTGCTTTAGCAGGAGGTTTGGACTGGATGATCTGCAGAGGAGTATATGAGGCATCTGGGGTTGTTAAACCTGGAGAAAAGCTAAGAGGAAACCTTCTGTCTCTCTACAAATCCATGAAAAGAGGCTAGAGCTGGATGGGGTCAGTCTCTTCTCCCAGGCAGCAAGCAATGGGAGAAGAGGAAACAACCCCAAGTTGCACCAGGGAAGGTTTAGGTTGGATATTAGGAAAAGTTTCCTCACTGAAAGAGTTGTCGTAGCCTGGAAGAGGCTGCCCGAGGCAGAAGTAAAGTCATCAGTCCTGGAAGTGTGTTATAGCCATGTAGATGTGGTGCTGAGGGACAAGGTTTAGTGGTGTCTTGGCAGTGCTGGGTTAAAAGTTGGACTCAATGATCTTAAAGGTCTCTTCCAACCCAAACGCTGCTGGGATTCTGTTCCATCATACTAATGCACCAAGAAACAAAACTAACCATCTGCACCCGCCAGCTTCCCTGCTCCCTGTCCCTCATCCATCCCCAGGCTCTGGCCAAGCTCCACAGCATCTGCAGCTTTTGCTGCCCACCAGGCTCTCCTGGAAGGAGGATTTGCTGAAGGATGTAGGGAGGTCTGCAAGGTCACAGCTGTCAGAGCTGGGAAAGTGGGAAAAGAAGGGCAGAGGGGTTCCTGAGCTTGGCACGAGTGCCACAGCCACCTGTCTGTGAGTATTTTTGGTTTTCCAAGCTAAAAGATGTTTTGATTGCAAATGTTTTCCTCTAATCCCCCCCAGAACGCCCTAAATTTCATAATTCCTTCTCAAATTACTGCTAATGAATTCAGATTGGTGTTGCCATGCGTGGTCCTGCCACCCTCTGACATGAAATGGAGGTGATGAGGGAGAAATCTCCAGAGAAAGCCCAAAGTTATTCCAGCTCAGGATATTTCATATGGAAAAATGAACTGGAAAAGGAGGAGCAGAGAGAGCAGGAGGCAGCATCTGGAAAAGGATAGATGTGGAGTGGACATTAGGAAGAAATTCTTTACAGTGAGGGTGGTGAGTTGCTGGAGCAGGCTGCCCAGAGATGCTGTAGGTGCCTCTCCCTTCAGGGTGTTCAAGCCCAGGGCCTTGAGCAACGTGGTCTGGTGGAAGGTGTCCCTGCCCATGGTGTGGAGGGGTTGGAACTAGATGATCTTTCAGGTCCAACAAACCCAAACTATTCAATGATTCTACCTCTGGTAGACTTTCAGTTCCTCTTTAAATGCTAGAATCAAAGAGGGCAAAGTGGAATTGCTATTTTTGTCAGCAGAAGCCACTTTGTTTGTGGGAGTTGTGTTCATGAGCAGGAAGATTTTCCTGTTCCCTCCCACTAACACATTCCCAGTTACCTCACACCTAAACTAGTCACGTTTAACCCCAAATGGGGTTCAGCACACTTAAAAACATAAACTATAAAAATATTGTGTGTCCAGCTTGCTTTTGATCACTTAACCACTCCCACCTTTGGACCTTCCCACAGGAGGAGATACTTTTCTATCAGGATAATCCATTTTCTGGGTGTGAGGAGAGCAGTTGCATTGCTTTGAGCAGAGAGAGGTTTGGTGATGGAGGTGGTGATGAGAAGGCAGAGACATTGTGGTTGGTGAGATCCATCACTGAGATGTTCTTCAGGAGATTAGTTTTTAAAGCACAAAAGGCTTTGGGTTGGAAGGTACCTTTAATGCTCCTCTAATCACCCCTGTAGTCAGCAGGGACATCTGCAACTAGAGCAGGTTGCTTAGAGCCCCAGACAACCTGACCTGGAGTGGTTCCAGGTTTGGGGCATCTATGATCTCTCTGGGCGTTCTGGGCCAGGGTCTCACCACTCTGAGCATAACCAGTCTTTGTTCTTTCAAGTCTTTCAACTCCTTCTTTTAGTTTCAAACCATCACCATTTGTCCTGTCACAACAGGCTCTGCTCAAAAGTCCCACCCCAGCTTTCTTCTTGGTCTCCTTAAGTCCTGAAAGGCCACAAGGAATTCTCCTGGAGCCATCTCTTCTCCAGGCTGAATAACCCTGACTCTCTTAACCTGGCCTCATAGCAGAGGGCTTCCAGCCCTCAGATCATTTCTGTGTTCTCCTCTGGCCCCACTCCAACAGGTCCATGTCTCTCCTGTGCTGAGGACTCCAGAGCTGGCCCCTGTACTTCAGTTGGGGGTTGCAACAGAGGGGCAGAATTTTTCACCTGATGCTGCTTCTGTGTTGTCCATCTCCAGAGCTCTGACATCTCCTAACCTGAAACACTCCAGAGGCTGGGCTGTCTGGGAGGGTTTCTCAATAGAGCACAGGTTTAGTTGGATATCAGGAGAAATTTCTTTCCTGAAAGAGTGTTCAGGCATTGGAACAGGCTGCCCAGGGAAGTGGTGGAGTCACCATCCCTGGAAGTGTTAAAAAAAAGTCTGGATATAAGATGCTGGGACATGGTTTAGCAGGCATGATGTTGATGGGTTGATGGTTGGACTTGATGATCTTGGAGGTATTTTCCAACTGAAACAATTCTCTGATTGCATGATTCTATGATTCCATGATTTTTTGATTGTATGATTCCATGTTTCTATGATTCTATGACTGTATGAACTGTCATCTTATGATTCCATGATTCTGTGGTCGTAGAAAATCCTGTGTTCCTTTTAGGAGCAAGCTCTTTACCATGAGGGTAGTGGAACACTGGAGCAGGTTGCCCAGGGAGGTAGCTGAGGCCCCATCCCTGGAGATGTTCAAGATGAGGCTCCACAGGGCTCTGGGCAGCCTGATCTAGTTGAGGATGCCCCTGCTGACTGCAGAGGGGGTTGAACTGGATGACCTTTGGAGATCCTTTCCAACCCAGACCATTCTGTGATTCTATGATGCTATGGTTCCATGTTGTAGGATTCTGAGATTCTTGAAGTCTATGATTCCATGATCCTATGACTCTCTATGATTTTATGATTCCACGATCCTATGATTTTTTGTTTCTGTGATTCTATAATTTTATGATCCTTTGACTCTTAAGTCAGCTCATGAAGGGCTTCAGCGAGCAGCTACCTATCAGGGGAGCAACACTTTGAGCTGCTGGGAGCCTTTTTGCCTGCGTTTGTGAAACTCTCAGCTCCTATTTTTTCCTTTTTTTTTTTTTTTTTTTCTTCCTGTTGGTGATGCTGAAGCAAGGTTTCCTCCAGCAGGTTTTGTTAGACAATTTTTATTTGATGAGAAGAGTCAGGTTACGACTCCCCAAGTGCCGTAAAAGTTAATGTGATGGTCGCTCTGCGCCCGGGCTCATTTTTATAATTTTTTATTTTATGAAACAGGACAGGGGGAGCTTTAGTGACTTATTACTATTCATTTCGTTTCAATGCAGTAAATATTGATTCAGTTGGGGGTTTTCAATTTAAACCACTCGACGATTATATAAAATATTACCAGCCTCTGAAATTATGCTTACCGATCCCTTCGGCTGCTCATTAACCAAGGAGTGCAATTTTTAGATCCCTTTGCTTTCATCATTCTAATAAATGGGTTAAGCTTCCCTCTTGGAGCAGAAGGTGCTGGAGACTCCAGCTAGCAGGAGCTTGACAGCCTCAACCCAGCTCTTAATTTGGAGCCTCTTTCAAAGGATTTTGTGGCTTTTTTTTTCTTTCTTTTTTGAGGAGGGAGATGTTTTAGGATTCTTCCTCTGACTGTGATGCAGTCATGGAATCATAGGATCATGGATTTGTAAAATCAGAATCATAGAGATATAAAATCATAAAGTCACAGAATCATAGACTCATAGAATCCTAGAGTCATAGAAATATATATTCATAAAATCATAGAGTCATACAGTTATAAAATTATAGGATCATGGAATCATAGAGTCATAGAATCATAAAATCATAGAATCATAGAGTCAAATAACTATAGAGTCATAAAAACATAGAGTCATAGAGTCATAGAATCATGAGTCACAGAGTTATAGAGTTATAGGATCATAGAGTCATAGAATGGGAGGAGTTGGAAGTGACCTCTAGAGATCATTGAGTCCAACCCCCCTGCCAAAGCAGGATCACCTAGGGTAGGCTACACGGGAATGTGTCCAGGTAGGTTTTGAGAGTACACGAGGAGACTCCACAACTTCTCTGCGTAGCCTGCTCCAGGGCTCTGGCAGCCTCACAGTAAAGTTTTGCCTGATGTTGAGTTGGAGAACAACAGACAGGATAAATGGAGCTGGTTGGTCTATGTGTTATTCAAAATGACATGCTGGAAAGCAGCTCAGTGGAGAAGAACCTGGAAATGCTGGTGGACAAGTTGCCCATGAGCCACCAATGTGCCTATGTGGCCAAGAATGCCCAGTGGTCTGCTGGGCTGCATTGGGTGTTANCAGGAGCTTGACAGCCTCAACCCAGCTCTTAATTTGGAGCCTCTTTCAAAGGATTTTGTGGCTTTTTTTTTCTTTCTTTTTTGAGGAGGGAGATGTTTTAGGATTCTTCCTCTGACTGTGATGCAGTCATGGAATCATAGGATCATGGATTTGTAAAATCAGAATCATAGAGATATAAAATCATAAAGTCACAGAATCATAGACTCATAGAATCCTAGAGTCATAGAAATATATATTCATAAAATCATAGAGTCATACAGTTATAAAATTATAGGATCATGGAATCATAGAGTCATAGAATCATAAAATCATAGAATCATAGAGTCAAATAACTATAGAGTCATAAAAACATAGAGTCATAGAGTCATAGAATCATGAGTCACAGAGTTATAGAGTTATAGGATCATAGAGTCATAGAATGGGAGGAGTTGGAAGTGACCTCTAGAGATCATTGAGTCCAACCCCCCTGCCAAAGCAGGATCACCTAGGGTAGGCTACACGGGAATGTGTCCAGGTAGGTTTTGAGAGTACACGAGGAGACTCCACAACTTCTCTGCGTAGCCTGCTCCAGGGCTCTGGCAGCCTCACAGTAAAGTTTTGCCTGATGTTGAGTTGGAGAACAACAGACAGGATAAATGGAGCTGGTTGGTCTATGTGTTATTCAAAATGACATGCTGGAAAGCAGCTCAGTGGAGAAGAACCTGGAAATGCTGGTGGACAAGTTGCCCATGAGCCACCAATGTGCCTATGTGGCCAAGAATGCCCAGTGGTCTGCTGGGCTGCATTGGGTGTTACAGCAAGTTGAGGGAGGTTCTCCTCCCCCTCTGCTTTGACCTAGGGAGATCCACATCTGGAGTCCTGGGTCCAGTTCTGGGCTTCTCAATTCAAGAGAGACAGGGAACTACAGGAGAGAGTCTGGTGGGGGCTCCAAAGTTGCTGAGGGGCCTAGAGGAAAGGCACAGAACATGGAGATGAGCAGCCTGAGAGCTAAGGGGCTGTAGGAGGCAACAGGATGGGACCACACTTTCGTCAGTGGTGCCAGTGACAGGACAAGCAGCACCAAGCATAAACTGGAACCTTCTGAGCATGAGGACAAACTTTGCTGTGAGGGTGCTGGAACCCTGAAGGAGGCTGCCCAGGGAGGTTGTGGAGTTGTCTTCTCTGGAGAGATTCCAAAACCAGCTGGCCATTGTGATCCTGGGCAGCCTGCTGTTGGTGCCCCAGCTTTAGCTGGTGGAGGGGAGAATTAGATAACCTACCAAGGTCCCTTCCATCCCCTACTACTCTGTCATTCTGTAATATTTTGTCCTGGCCTTCTCCCACCACTGGATCCTCTGGTATTGCCTGAGCTCAAAGGACCCATTTACAAGTGTTGTGAGGAACAATCTAAGAGATGTGGGAGGAGAGAGAGCATAATTAGTAAGGGTAGAAGGTTCTCATTAGCTGTGGAGAGACTGGTCACTTGGGGCCACCTACAGATGGAGAGGGTATTCTCATGGCAAAGCTCCACATGAAACCAGCTCAGTCAACCCACAAAGTGCTGCTTCAGCATTGTACAGAGGTGTTGAGACATAGCCATGTAGGGATGGAGTTACATAAGCCTTCAGAAAAGTTCTTACGTGCCATCAGGGCTTTGGTTGTGAGCTGGTGGTGGTTGAGTTGTGGGCCAGAGGTGTTACTCATCTATATATGACCTCGTTTGACTTTTGCAGGGGCTTTTTGTTTCCATTCTTGGACCTTTCCATCCTCACAGCCTCCCATTGAGCCCTTTGGATTGCAGACTTTTTGCCATGCTTCTCCTGGCATCTACTCAGTACAAGGACATGAAACTGATGACTGTGTTGGACCAGGTTACTCGGGGCAGTGGTGGAGCCCCCATCCCTGGAGGGGTTTAAGAAAAGCCATGTAGATGTGTTGTTGAGGGACATGGTTTAGTGGTGAACTTGGCAGTTCAGTTGGGTTAAGGATCGGCCTTGATGATCTTAAAGATCTTTTCCAGCCAAAACAATTCAGATTTGGTGGTTAAGCAGCTGGGTTGGGAAGATGGAGAGTGTTAATTGATGGGGGGAAAAAAAGCCTTCTGTGTATTGCAAAGTGCCTTCAGGATGAGAAGAGGGAAAAGCTAAGACTGACCTCAAGTTGTCTGCCCCTTTTAAATGAAACCAGGAGTACTCAACAGGCAGGAGGAGACTCAGAAATCATCTGGTTTAGCAAGAACTGCATTAACTGGATCAATGTTAATATGTGATTTAAAAGACATTGTCAATGGAGCAGATTCTTGGGGCCAGAACCTGGTGTGAGATGGCTGAGTTATGATGTTGTATCTCTTGGGGCAGAGATGTTCTTTGCCTTGTGCTTTGTGCAGCACTTAACCCTTGGAGGATTTCCCCCAAAAGAAGTGATGGTGTGGCCAGAAAAATCCTGGATGAGACTTCAGAGGGGATAAGAGTGAAGTATCATGTCATGGAATCGTATCACAGCATGGTTTAGGTTGAAGGGACCTTAAAGATCATCCAGTTCTGACCCCTCCTTCCACTAGAGCAGGTTGCTCAAGGCCTTGTTCAATCTGGCCTTCAACACCTCCAGGGAGGGGGCACCTATGACATCCCTGGGCAACCTGTTGCAGTGTCTCACCACCCTCACTGGAAAGAATTTCTTTCTAACATCCAGTTTAAATCCCCTTTTCCAGCTTCAATCCATCCCCCCTCATCCTATCACTACAAGCCCTTGTGAAAAGTCCCTCCCCAGCTTTCTTATAGGCATCCTTCAGGTACTGAAAGGCCATCAGAAAGTCTTCCTGGAGCCTTCTCTTCTCCAAGCTGAACAGCCCCAACTCTCACAGCCTGTCCCCATAAAGGAGGTTCTCCATCCCTCTGATTGTCTTTGTGGCCTCTTTTGGACCTTCTCAAATAATTCTATATCATTCTTGTCCTTGATGGTGCCAAAAAGATCCTGGTTGAGACTTCAGATGGGAAAAGAATGAAGTGAAACTCCACTGCCACACTGTAGAGCCAATGTAGATCATTAACCACTGGTTTAAATACCACTTTTAGGCCAATTTTAAGGGTGGTAGTAAACTCCTTGTACTATAATCAATAGATTTTTCAAGCTAGCTGCATATTCAGCCTTGCCACCCCAATCTTCTCAAGATTTTAGTAGCTAATCTCACCAATTTATTGCAGCATGATCAGGAGTATTGCAGTGAAGGTGACTGTGGGTGGCTTTGCCAGAGGTCCTTTGTGTGAGTGGATTTGACTCTGCTAAATTCCAACCATCTCTTTTTTTTTTTTTTTTTAGCAAGTAAGGTGCTCATCAGATTGTTGGGTTACCTATTGTGGGATGTGAAGGCAAATTATCTTAATACCAAGTGCTTAATACCAAGTGTGAAAAGGAGTTTTTTGAAGTCCTCCATGAGGACATGCAGATATTTGAGAATTTAGTTGGAGTTTAATGATAGGGTGATGATCAGAGTATCACAGTGTTGTAGGGGTTGGAAGTGATCTCTGGAGAGCATCAAGTCCAACCCTTCTGCCAAGGCAGGGTCACCTAGAGGAGGTCACACAGGAATGCATCCGAATGGGTTTTGGATGTCTCCAGAGGTGGAGACTCCAGCACCTCTCTGGGCAGCCTGCTGCACTTCTTCATCACCCTTAAATTAAAGAAGTTCCTCCTCATGTTTAGATGGAACATCTTGTCTTCAAGTTTGTGTCTGTTACCCCTTGTCCTGTTACTGGGCACCATTGAATGAAGCCTGGTCCCATCCTCATGACACTCACTCTTTGAGTATCAATAAACATTGAGAAGATCCTCTCTCAGCCTTTTCTAGTTTCAAAACCCCCAGTTCTCTCAGTCTGTTCTCACGAGAGAAAAGTTCCAGTCCCCTCATCATTTTTGTAGCCCTTTCCTGAACCCCCTACAGGATGATGATGTGGCAGCACATGCTTTGGGAGTTCTGGAGCAAGGCAGAGCTTCCAGTGGAGACTGATAGAAATTGGGTGCCAGCTTCCTAAGTTCTCCTTGAAATCCCTTCTGTGCTTTGGAAATCATTGAATCACAGAATGGTTTGGGTTGGAAGGGATCTTAAAGATCATCTAGTCCAAATAGCCTGCCATGGGCAGGGACATCTGCAACTAGATCAGGTTGCTCAAAGCCTGTCCAGACTGGCCTTGAACACTTCCAGGAATGGGGCATCCACAGCTTCCTTAGGCAATCTGATCTGGTGCTTCACCCCTGTCAGCCTCAAGTATTCCTTCCTTATGTCCAACCTAAATCGCCCTCCGTCAGTTTAAGGCTATCACCCCTTGTCCTGTCTCTACAGACCCAGCTAAAAAGGCTGTCCCCATCTTTCTTCTTGGCCGCTGTAAGTACTGAAAGGCCACTAGAATGTCTCCCTGAAGCCTCCTCTTCTCCAAGGTGAACAACTCCAGCTCTCTCAGCCTGGCCTCACTGCTGCCCTCCCATCATTGCTGTGGTCTCCTCTGTCCCCACTCCAACAGGTCCATGTCTCTGCTGTGCCGAGGACTCCAGAACTGGCCCCAGCACAGCAGGTGGGGTCTCAGCAGAGCAGAGGTGCAGAATCCCTTCTCTCCAGCTGCTGGCCACCCTTCTTCTCATGAAACCCAGAATGTGGTGGGGGTTCTGGGCTGCTAGTGCAAGTTGCCAGATGTTTTGACCTCTTGCAAAGATGGTAGATAATCGTAGAATCCTAGAATGATTTGGGTTGAAAGGGGCCTAAAATATCATCTAGTCAGTTTGGGTTCTGCTGATGTGGTTTGTCTTGGATGTGGAGGAAGCAGCTTCCCAAAGCAAGCAGGAGATGTTCCCTTCATCCTGCAAAGCCAGGCAGTGGCTCTTGTTTTGTGCCACCCAGTAACCTGATCCTTTGATTGCCACAGAATTTCACGAAGCCAAATTGTCCTTGTTGATGGGCTGTTTGTGATGGGAGCTCTGGCCTTTAGGCTGAATTTCAGCAGCTGGCAGAAATTGCTCCAGTCGTCCCAGTAGGTCACTTTCTGCCCTTTAGGACATGTAGCAGCATCTTGTTCATAGAACCATAGAATGATTTAGGTTGGAAGGAACTTTAAAGATCATCTAGTTCTAGCCCTGCCTCCATGGGCAGGGACATATTCCACTAGACCAGGTTGCTCAAGATCTCAACCAACCTGCCTTTGGATACCTCCAAGGAGGGGGCATCAAGGATCTTCCTGGGGAGCCTGCTCCAATGTCTCACCAGCCTCACTGTAAGGAATTGATTTTGGTGGTGTTTTTAGCACCTGCTCAATATTCAAGGACCATCCAAATGTTCCCCACTCATCATGAGCTGTTATCACAACAACTCTTTGTGGTCATTAGTAACAGCTCTTAGCTTCATGTCTTGCTTCTCATTACAGCTCTCAAGGCACTTAATAAATGGAGGGAAGTCTAATGGTAAGGTTGCTGCTTTGGAAGCATCAGAGCTGTCATTGACTCTTCAGGAGAGCAGGTTTAAAGATAGTTCTGTGGTTCCTGGTGGTCACCTAGCAAAAGGGAACCTCTTGGACTTGCTCCTCTGCACTGTTCTGTGTCTTACTTACAGGCAATAATCCCCATGAATCTGAAAATCAGAGAATTGTTTTGGTTGGAAAAAGACCTCTAAGATCATGAAGTCAACTATCAATTTAAGACCACCATGGTTATTAAACCATGTTCCCTATGTACCATGTCCACATGTTTTTTTGAACACCTCCAGGAATGGGGGCTACCACCTCCCTGGGCAGCCTGTTCCAACTCCTGACCACTCTTTCAGGAAAGAAATTGTTCTTCAGGTTCCTCCTTTAACCTAAGCCTCCACTGGTACAACTTGAGGCCATTTCCTCTCATTCTATCACTTGACACCAGGGAGAAGAGACCAACATCCACCACATCACAGTCTGACCTCAAGTAGATGCAGAGAGCAACAAGGTCCCCCCCTCAGCCTCCTCCCCTCCAGACCAAAGTTCCTTCAGCTGCCCCACACCAGACCTGTTCTCCAGGCTCTCCAGCAGCTTCACCACCCTTCTCTGGACACTGTGCCCTGTGGAGGTTTTGGTTCCCTGCTTGCATGGGGAGCTGTGTTTGGAGGAAGAAAGGGGTAAATGGGAGCCATGGTGATGTGTCCTGGTGATGCCACCAAGTCCCACCAAGGTGCTGGACAGCCCTAGAACCTCCCAAGCCTTCGTGATGTGAGATATTTATAAACCATCTAGATATGATGTTTGGCAGCTGGCAGGGGATGGCGCTGCTTGATCTGCAAGAGTCCCTTCCAACCTCTACCATTCTATAGTTCTATGATCTCTCCTCAAGACCTTTGTGGATTGTTGTTGCTGGTTATGGACCATTGTATCTTGAGGCTTCAGGACATCTAGGGGCATCTGGGGTCTCTCACAAAACAATTAGCCCACGGCGAGTGGTTGGACTCACCTGCTGCAAGCCTGAGATGGCTCCTGCTTGGATGACCCCTGGGGGACCTGGTGAGTAAGAGAGAGCTCCAATTCCCATGTTTACTTTGCAAAATAGATGTTTCCAGATTCACCCCCTGAATTCTCCAACTTTATGCTGGGGCCACTCTTTCTATAGTGATGCTCAGTGACAGGACAAGGGGTAGCAAGCACAAACTCAAACATAAGAAATTCCATCTAAATATGAGAAGGAACGTCTTTACTTTGAGGATGGTAGAGCACTGGACCAGGCTCTTTGGAGAGGTGCTGAAATGTCCATCTCTGGAGTCATTAAAAACCCACTTGGATGCCATCCTGTGCAACCTGCTGTGGATGCCCCTGCTTTAGCAGTGGGCTTGGACTCAGTGATCTCCACAGACAACTTCCAACCCCCACTATGCTGGGATTCTGTGCCCCTCTCTGCTCTTCTTCACTGCTATCTGAAGCTCAAGTCCAGAAAGCAACAGGTCTTGGTTGACAACCTAAGGTTTTACTGATGACCACCATGCCTCTGTGATAGCAAACTTGTTTCTTTTCGTCTTCAAGGTGGCTGCATTGGGATTTTATCTTTTCCTCTCTGTTTTATTGTCTTTTTTCCTCTGGAAGTTGACTCTTTTCTTCTCCAAGTTGATTGTGTTGGGTTTTTACTTTTTCCTCTTCATTTTGGGGGTTGTTTTTATTGTCTCTTTCCCCTCACTACTTTTTTCTTTTCTTCTCCAAGTTGGTTGTGTTAGTTTTTTACCTTTTCCTCTTTGTTTTGGGGGTTGTTTTTATTGTTTCTTTCCCTCTAGAACTTGTTTCTTTTCTTCTCCAAGCTGACCGTGTTGGGTTTTTATCTTTTCCTTGCTGTTTTAGTTGTCTCTTTTACCTCAGAATTGTCACTTTTCATCTCCAAGTTGGTTGTGTTGCATTTTTACCTTTTCCTCTTCGTTTTGGGGGTTGTTTTTATTGTCTCTTTTCCCCCAGCTCAGCAGGGTTCAGCAGTTTGGCCTCTCACACTCCACACCACGTCAAGCTAAAAGCTGGTTTTAATTTGCGGTGAGATGTCTGTTAGGATTGCATCCACTTCCCCCAGTCAGCACTTAATTGGCAAGTCGCTTGATTTAACAGCGTGGGAGCCGGCACCGGAAAAATGGCTTGGAATAAATCACCTCCTGACGCCAGAAAATAGATATAATCTCAACATTAACTACATTAATAGTAGCAGGAGCCGAATTAAGAAAGCCATAAAGTATAGGCAGGAGAGTATAAATTAGAGTCATCGCCCTGTCTTCTTCTCCAGGCTTTGCTTCCCTCCCTTCCCTGGAGCCCAGGGTGGCACGCGGTCATGGAGGCAGAGATTCACAGAATGGTTTGGGTTGGAAGGGGATTTAAAGATCATCTAGTTCCAAACCCCCTGCCATGGGCAGGGACACCTTCCACTAGACCACGTTGCTCGAGACCCCATCCAACTTGGCCTTCAGCACCTCCAGGGAGGGGGCATCCGTGACCTCCCTGGGCAACCTGTTCCAATGTCTCACCACCATTACTGTAAAGAATTTATTCCTAATGCCCAGTCTGAATCTAGACTCTTGTTGGGGTTAGGTTGTGGTTCTCTCTCTAAAGGACAAGGAGAGGAGCAAACACCTCCAACTGACACCATTCCAGATTTGTGTCACCTCTTTGGGGGCACCACCAGACTTGGTCTAATCAATTTTAATGGTCAAAGACTGATTTTGAAGAATCATAGAATGACAGAATGGGACTTTAGAGATCCTTTACTCCAGCCTTCAGTCACAGAGTCACAGAATGCTAGGGTTTGGAAGGGGCTTCTGGACCTGCTGGCAGGCTGGAAGGAGAGGTTTTCAAACCAGGAGGGACCCAAGTGAGTCCTTCATTTTCAACTACTATGGAAGACAGCAGCATTTCATCAGATTTTCCATGACCTCTGCAATTTTCCTGCCACCAGCCCCACTGCCAGCAGTGTCACCTACAGCTGGGACATTGAGGCAATTGATAATAGCAATACAAAACTACCTTTAGATTTGGTCCTAAATGCTTTAAAATCCTTGGATGACACTTTTCTCCACCAGCATTCCCCATCCCAATGCTGACAGGCTCAGGGGAGAGGTGTCCAGACCAATGGAGACTTGTGTGGGCACCTTTGTGCCCATCTCATTCTCTCATCTTTGGAGCTCTGCAGGCTTTAGTTGTTTTATTTCACAGAGTCCCAGAGTGGTGGGGGTTGGAAGAGACTCTGGAGATCATCCAGTCTAACTCCTGAAGCAAGGCACCCACAGCAAGTTGCACAAGATGGCATCCAGGTGGGTTTGGAATGATTCCAGAGGTGGAGATTTCAGCACCTCTCTGGGCAGCCTGATCCAGTGCTCGGCCACCCTCAAAGTAAAGGAATTCCTCGTGTTTAGATGGAACTTCAGTTTGAGTTTGTGCCCATTAGCTCTGCTCCTTTTGCTGGTCACCACAACTCAGAGAGGTTGTGGAGTCTCTGTCTCTGTCACCTGTTGTGGGTGCCCCTGCTTTAGCAGGGGCGTTAGACTGGATGATTGGCAGAGGTCACTTTCAACCCCTGCCATGCTGGGATTGGGTGTCAGTGCTGTGAGGCAGATGCCAGCTTTGGGTTGATTTAGGAAGTTTTCCTTATTTTGTGTCTGGAGCTATGAGTTGCTCTGAATCTGATGCCAGCAGAGGGAGACACCTTAGTGCAAGTCCTGCGTGGGACATCTGGCAGCTAATTGAGTTTTAATAAGAGAACAACTCTGAGGTTGTTCATCTTGGTGTACACATCAAACACATCCACACAGCTTCAAAGCACCAATGAGCTGAAATCAGGGACTGGTGGATTTAACACCTTGGAGCTGACCACCTACATCTGGAACCAGTATCTCATGTAGGTTCATAGTCCATATTTGCCATCAAATGCCACGAACCTTGTGCATATTATTTCCCTTCTATGCTGGACCTCACTTTTCCTAATCTCACAGCACAGTCCCCAGCTGAGGACATCTTGGTGCTGTTTGAATCATACAGGTGATGGTCTTGCTGCTGGGGCTTTATCTAGAAGCCATGCTTGAGTGATGGCTTCAACAGGTGATCATCCAAACATCTCAAAATCATATTGAATACCTGCCCTGCCTGTGTGACCAACAGGCTGGATCAGTGGGCCGAGGCCAGGTTGGGTAGAAGTGTTGATCTGCTTGAGTGAAGGGAGGCTCTACATAGGGATCTGACCAGGCTGGATCAATGGGCCAAGCCCAATGGGATGAGATTCAACAAGGCCAAGTGCTGGACATCCTGCACTTGGATCACAACAACCCTGTGAATGCTCCAGGCTGAGGGCAGAGTGGCTGGACACTGCCCAGTAGGAAAGAACCTGGGTGTTTGGTTGACAGTGGCTGGAAACAAGCCACTGTGTGTCCAGGTGGGCAAGAAGACCACCAGCATCCTGGCTTGGATCAGCAAGAGTGTGGCCAGCAGGACTAGGGCAAGGATTGTGCCCCTGGACTGGGCACTGGTGAGGCCACATGTGGAATGCTGGGTTCAGTTTTGGGCTGCTTACTCCGAGAAGGATACTGGAGGGCTGGAGCAGGTGCAGAGAAGGGCAGCAAAGCTGGTGAAGGGTCTGCAGAACAAGTCTGATGAGGAGCTGCTGAGGGAACTGAGGTTGTTTAATCTGAAGAGGAAGAGGTTGAGAGGAGGCTTCATTTCTCTCTACAACTTCCTGAAAGGAGATTGGACCCAGGTGGGGCTTGGTCTCCCAAGGAACAAATAACAGGACCTTAAATAACAGGACCTTGTGCTTATAGAAATGTTTTAGTGGTGACCTTGCAGTGCTGGGCCAAAGGTTGGACCAGATGATCTTACAGGTCTCTTCCAACCAAAGATATTCTGTGTTTCTCTGACAAGAGGAAATGGCCTCAAGTTGTACCATGCTGGGTTCAGATCTTCCATAAATTCATAGGATGGTTTGGATACACCCTGGAGATCACAGAATCATAGAATCATAGAATGGTAAGGTTGGAAGGAGACCTCAAGGATCATCTAGTTCCAACCCCCTGCCATAGGCAGGGACACCTCCCACTAGTACAGGTCACTCAAGGCCTCATCCAACCTGGCCTTGAACCCCTCCAGGGAGGGAGCAGCCACAACCTCCCTGGGCAACCTGTTCCAGTGTCTCACCACCCTCACTGTAAAGAACTTCCTCCTAACATCTAGTCTAAGATAGTGCTCAAGCACTATATGGACCTGCTGCTTAGGGACATAGTTTAGTGTTGACCCTTTAGTGCTGGGTTGAAGGTCGGACTGGGTGATCTTAAAGGTCTCTTTGAATTAGGTGTATCCTATGATTCTGTGAGCTGGAAGCAATCTTGGAGATCATCTAGTTCCAACCCCCTGGAATTGGCAGGGACACCCTTCACTAGAGCAGGCTGCTCAAATGGTTTTTCCAAGTGAAAGAAGGAAAGGTTTGACACTTCTGAGAGTGTAGGTATGTGAGAGGAGGTCTTGTACTTGGTGTACACCATGATGTCTCCAGATGATTCAGACCCCTTCATGGGGGTCGTGTTTTTGGTTCTCGTTGCTAATTGCATTGCCTGCATTACAGCTGCTGTTGCTCCATTATTAAAGGGTTGGGACTGTTCGATGTGCTCAGATCTCTTCAATTGGTGTTTGGATCAATGGCTGCATTAAAGCTTTGCCTTTAAGAGCCCAATAAACAAGGAGATGGAAAGGGAAATTCACCCCAAGATGATGCTGTTAAAAATCCATTTCAAGGAGAGCGAGCAGGTCTGAGGAGAGCAGCTTGCAACTGAACTGAGAAAGATGGAAATGAAGAAGCTGAGGATCACAGAATCATGTTTCTTGGTAAAGCAGAATCATGGAATACACAAACACAGCAGTGTTTGGGTCGGAAGAGACCCTTTAGATCATCAAGCCCAACCGTTAAACCAGCACTGCTAGGTCACCACTAAACCATGTCCCTCAGCACCATATTTCAAAGGCTTTGAGGGCTGTGTTTGCCCTGCAGAGAAGGACCTGGGGGTGCTGGTGGGTGAAAAGCTGGACATGAGCCAGCACTGTGCACTGCCAGCCCAGAGCCAGCCCTGTCCTGGGCTGATCCCCAGCAGTGTGGGCAGCAGTGGGAGAGAGGGGATTCTGCTCCTCTGCTGTGCTCTGCTGAGACCTCACCTGCAGTGCTGGGGCCAGCTCTGGAGTCCTCAGTACAGGAGACACGTGGACCTGTTGGAGAAGGGCCAGAGGAGGGCACAGCAACAATGGGAGGGATGGAAGCCCTCTGCTGTGAGGCCAGGCTGAGGCCAGAGTTGGGGTTGTTCACTCTGAAAAAAAGGCTCCAGGGAGACCTTCTGGTGGCGTTTCAGGTCGTAAAGGGACTGAGAATAAAGCTGCAGAGGGACTTTTGAGCAGGGCCTGTTGTGACAAGACAAGGGATGATGGTTTCAAACTAACTGGAGACTGGAGAGAAGAAATTCTTCACCATGAGGGTGGTGAGACCCTGGTAAATTAAGATAAATTTTAATTAATGCATTGCCATGGATTTGTATCTATCCTTAGTCCAAGCCTCTCTAGCCATGGACATGTGGCTTTCTGCATCCCACCAAGAGCTGCTGGTGTTTTCTCAGCCCTGCTGAACTTCTTTAACCTCTCGATGCTGAGTCAGTGCCTGAGTCAGCATTTTCCACCCAGCCCAAGATCTTAGTTTGCTTTGATTAAAATCTCTCAGCTCTTTCTGCTGTTCCTGGGATCATTGCTACTTCCTGCCAGAAGAAGAGCATCCAGCAAGGAGCCATCGCTGGAAAAAGCAATGATGGCAGAGATTTTGGGAAAGCAGGATGGAGGGAAAGCCTTGAGTGGGATTTGGTTGATTATCTTGGACAAGAGTCAAAGCTGAGGCTGATTTGGGGTTGTTTTGGTGGTTAGGAGTCAATCATTGATCCCCTCACCGTGTGGAACCACACAGTGTTTTGTCTCAAGTAGTACTTGACCTTTGCTTGATGCTTCCTATGGCTCTGCGCTGTAGACACTTAAACCCTAATGAACTTTGTCCAATCATCTGAGCTAATGGGGGTAAAAGGAATCTAATTAATGGGACAATGGTTCCTGGTCTTCCTGGTCTAATTACTGATCTTCTGCAGCGTTAGAGCGGCCGGGTTGGAGAGCTGAGTATTAGGGGATGTCAGCATTTCCATTCTCAGTCTTAAGCGGTTTAAGGGGATGCTGTCATGGGTTTTAGGCTGAAACTTGACCTACCTTGAAAACAGCTTCATGTGGGCAATTGTATCTTCTAAAACAGGTATTTTGTCTTTTCTCCAGGCCAGCGTTGCAGTGCTGGGGATGTTTTTATAGTGCAAAGTTTGCTGGAGAACTTGAGTGGCTTTGAAATGTTTGAGAAGATCATTTAATGGCCCTTCATGGGTGGGATCAGACCCCTTGCTGCAGAGAAACATGTAAGGTGGTTCTGAGTTGGATTGTCAAAAGAGCTGATTCCTTTGTGGCTCTTCATGGGTGGGATCAGATCCTTTACTGGAGAGAAGCCAAGCAAGGTGGTTCTGAGTTGAGCTGAGAGATGAGCTGAGAATAAGCAGAGCTGCTTTAGGCTGGAGTTGGAGAGATGATGAACTTGTGAAAGATGGGGAGGAGGTATCTAACCACCTGGAAGCTCTGGAGAAGAGGCATGCAGGAACCTAAGCATAAGAAACTGAAACAACCACGGAGATGTAGGCTGGAGGGAGAACTGAAGCTATGGAAAATGTGAAGAAAGGGAGGTGCAGAGATCAGGGGAACAATGAATTGAAAGAGAGGAGCCAGCAGAGCAGGAGACCCTGTGAAACCAAAATCCTGGCAAATAGTCTGAATGCAGTCACCATGGCTGAGACCTTCTGGTCATAAGATGGCAAAGTAAACCAAAGTATTGTTGACCATGGGAGAAGAGAGAAAAGAAGAGGCCAAGATAGTGCTAGCCACTCTCTAAGGAAAGCAAGAGCCTGGAGAATATGAGTGATGGAGTCCTCAGCAGCTGTTTGCTTTCAGGAACGATGATGAAATGTTAATTACAGGCAGAAGCAGCCTCCTGCTGAGAGGAAAATTGTCCTGCTGGCAGCTCAGCAAAGATGCATTTAGCTGGTGGAGCTGAGCACCTCCACACAGTTCAGGTTGATGTGGTTGTGGGGGTTGAAAGTGCAGGAGAAGCTAACATCTGGTTGTGGATCTGGAAGGTTTATGGCAAGGAATGAGATAGGTGTTGTAACATCTCTCACGAGGTACATGTAATATGGAGATATCACCAGCATGTCAGGGTGGCTTTGACTGGTTTATGATCCTGGAAGAGACCACCTGGATGCCCTCCTCCCCTTGGTTGAGGGCAGCACATTGCTTCTCCAGGCTCCTGGGTGGGGATCTTGGGGCCATGAAGACATGAGCTGGCTCCCGGCATGCTCCTGGACCATGTGTAGCCCAGAGCGTATCTTTTCCTGCAGCTTAATTGGGTTTTTACAGACCTCATGCTCCTGGATTTAATCCGTAGCTCGGAGGAGGATTTATGACACTGGGGACATTTCTTTCTATGACTCTTCTCCCAAGCTGTGTGGGTGGTAAGGAAAAAGACTCTTGTGTTGAGCAAAACCATCACATCTTTAAAACCAGGATTGAAATGGGGAGTGTTGAATGAATCTTGCAGCCCAGAGGGATCTACCGATGGATTCTAGGGGTTGTTTAGGGCAGGTGTAGATGGAGCCTGTGTTGGCTGCCCTTCAGGCTCTAAGAATGTCCCCAGATGAGCTGTGGGGTGAGCTCATGGTTGATGGACCACCATATCAGCATGCACCATAGGATGAGCCTGCCTTGGAGAGCTGGCAATGACAGGTGAAAAACTCTTGGCCTTGGGAGACCTGCCAAATCTCACCTGTCAAAATCCAAATATATGGCTTATGGAGATGTATCTTCCTGTGTGCTGGACATGAGAGCTCTGTGTGGATCTTGTCCCTTTCTTGGTTCTTCATCTTTGGAGGAGGAAAATGGTCTAGAGAAAAGGATGAGAAGAAATCTCAGAGCAAAGGCTGATCCTAGAAGCAGGTCAGGAACCCCAAGTGATTTCTGCTGGTGGAACGATCTCTACAAGTGCCTGAAAGGAAGTTTGAGTCATGTGGGGGTTGGTCTCTTCCCTCTAGTATCAGGTGATTGAGAGGAAATGGCCTCAAGTTGCCCCAGTGGAGGTTTAGGTTGGATCTTAGGAAACATTTGTTTACTGAAAGAGTGGTCATGCACTGGAACAGGCTGCCCAGGGAGGCAGTGGAGTTACCATATCTGGAAGTGTTCCAGAAATGTGTAAACGTGGCACTTAGGGATGTGGTTAAGTGGCCATGGTGGTGTTAGGTGGATGTTTGGCCTCGGTGATCTTAGAGATCTTTACCAGCCCCAGCAATTCTCTGCAAAGTGATCCCCTGGATTTAGGTTTGTCTGTTGGAAGAAAACAAGGGCTTGTTTATTTTGCACTTTCCCATCACTGTTTTCCACCTCAGAGATCACAGTCAGTGCACTGAATTGGTTCGATAAGCCAAATCAGGTTCTTCAGGTAAACTAGATGTAAAGGAGGGAGAATTTACTTGAGATCTGAACAGGTTGAAGAGTTGAGTGAAGGAGACCCTTGTGAATTTCATCAAGGGCATGTGTAGAGTCCTGGGGAGGAATAACCCCCTGCAACAGTATAGGTGAAAAGCAGCTCTGCAGAGAAGGGCCTGGGAGTGCTGGTGGACAACAAGTTCACCACGAGCCAGCAATTTGCCCATGCAACCAAGAAGATCAGCAGTGTCAAGACATTAAGTGTGGTCAAGTGCAATAGGTGTGACCAGCAGGTTGAGAAAAGTTCTCAATGCTCTGCAAGAGCATGGAAAGGCAAGAGGCTGGGGACAGATTGTTGTCAGTGGTGCCCAGTGATGGGACAAGGGACACCAGGGAGAAACTGGAACCCAGGAGGTTTTATCTGAACAGGAGGAGAAACTTCTTTGCTGTAAGGGTGCTGGAGCCCTGGAGCAGGTTGCAAAAAGTTTGTGGAGTCTTGTTCCCTGGAAGGCTTCCAAACCTACCTGACCATTGTGATCCTGGGCATGCTGCTGTGGGTGGCCCTGCTTTAGCAAGATGGTTGGACTGGATGATCTCCATGCTAGCATTCTGTGACCTTTTTATTTTGAGGAGGGAAACACCAATGTTGATCTAAATTGCAGCAGCCAAACATTCTAACAGAATTACTTGCCCTTTTTCTGTGGATTGGGGCACCTCGAAGCAAGTTGTGGGTGGGGATAGAGACTTGAAGAAATCAAAATGACTTCCAAGGGGTGCTTGAAGGAGTATGGGCATGTTTGATGAGCTCTTTTAAGCCTAAATCCTCTGGTTTGCTTTGCTGCATGCTAAGCAATGAGGATATTGAGATTTTTTTTTGTTACTGTTTTTCCCAGATCAGGGTTTTGCTTTGTCATTTGGGAGGCTCAAGGTAGATGAGGTCTCTCCTTCCTTGCCTCTTTCTTCTGCTGCCCATAACCCCCTGTTATGATCCGCTTTTTTTTTTTTCCTCGGGAATCAAATGCCAGCATGCAAATGTGATTTCTTACTATGTAAGGATTACTTCAAGTAAAATAAGCTAAGCCTAAAGAAGATATCCAGAAGTAAAAGAATCCCAGCCTTTCAGAGCCACTTGTATCGCCGACAGCGCCAAGAAATCCCAAATCCTCTCCGTTTCAGCTGTCTGAAAACGCCGGTGGGATGCTCTTGCTCCACTCTTGGGTTTCAGTTTCATTTATATCCCTCAGAGACTCCCAATAGTTCACAGAATCATAGAATGGGTTGGGTTGGAAGGGACCTTAAAGATCACCTGGTTCCAATGTCTCATCATCTTCATCATCTAGTCCCAATATTTCAAATATTGGTGCTTTTGTCCACCTTTTTTTTTATTTTTCTTTTTGGATTGGGTGGTCTGTTGAGGAGGTGTCACATTAGGCACCTGGAGAAAGCCTGGAGAAAAGGATGCTTAGGGGAGACCTTCTGCCTCTCTGCAGCTCCCTCAAAGGAGGTTAGAGTCAAGTGGGGATTGGTTCTTCTTCCAAGGGACAAGTGATAGGACAAGAGGAAATGGCTTCAAGTTGCACCAGAGGAGGTTTACATGGGACATTAGGAACAATTTCATTACTGCAAGAGTGGTCAGGCATTGGAACAGACTGCCCAGGAAGGTGATGGAGTCACCATCCCTTGAGGTCTTCAAGAAATGTGTGGACATGGCACTTTGGAACATGGTTTAATGGCCATGGTATGGTGATCTTAGGTCAACATTTGGTCTCAGTCATCTTGGAGGTCTTTTCCAACTGCAACAATTTCATGATTCTGAGCATCTCCTACTGCTATTGGTGCACTCTGGGGCAACTGGTCCTTGTTGCTAACCTCCCTTTCCACATGGAAATCACCCTTTTTTGGATCTTTTTAAGAGGGGAGTGTGCTTTGGTTGCAGCACTTGGAAATTTGGGTGGTTTTCTTCTGTTCTGAGCAGTTTTGCTTTGATTGGAGGTAGTGAAGGTGTGTCGAGGTGAACATCAACTGAGTGTTGGCTACATGTCGAGGTGAACATCAACTGAGTGTTGGCTACATTTTGTCTTTCTGAGCCCTTTTCTCCCTTTTGCACCAGTTTTGGGCTTACTGATCAGTTAAAGAAAACATTTCCACTTCTCAAGTAGTGATATGAAGTTTATCTTGCAGAAGAGGCTTGAGGAAGAACCCAGCATTGCCACTTTCCTAGTGATGTGAAGTCAGTCAGAAGAGAAGGCTGGAGGAAGGGCTCAGCGTTGCCACATGCAACGTGGTGTGAAGTAGGTCAAGCAGAGAAGACTGAAGGAAGGACACAATGGCTTGAGGTTTGACTATGGTGAAGAAAAGAAAAATGAGACTTAATCAAGACAAACATCTAGGAAGCATCAACTTGAAGTCACTAGATTTGAACAAAGTTTCTGCTGCTTTGAGGGGTGCAAGGAGAGAGCCAAAATCTCAACCTGCAGAGTGGTTTGTCTGGCCTGGACATCTGTAGTGTTATTACCACAAGATGCTGTGATTTTCACAGAAAATCATTTTGGTTGGAAAAAGACCTTTAAAGTCATCAAGTCCAACTATTGACCCAATACTGCCAAGTCCACCATAGAGCATCCTAGAATTGTCTTGGTTGGAAAAGACCTTCAAGATCACCAAGTCCAACCATCATGGCATGTTATTCGTTAGAATATTTGAATGAATTGGAATAACGGAATAGAATCACAACATCATTTAGGCTGGAGTAGACTAGCAACCATGTGCAGCAAGGATTTCTCATCCCTGGTTGTACCATTCCTGCCTCAGCTCATTTCCCTCTCTACATTTCTACTCCAACATCTCTTCTTAGCTGGGTGAGACCATCACAAGGGGAGTTTTTGACTCTTTATTGAGAGGTTTCTGTAGGCTCCTTATTTCCTCAGGCTTTTCAAACCTCCTGGAGCTGCTCAGCTCTCCTGCTGAGGGGATTTTTGTGCCTGCACAAAGCTCCTTCCCTCCCTAATCCCTCTGCTTTCTGGGTTTAAAGTTACCCAGGACACCCCACCACACTTACATGAGTCGAGGCTGCACATCTCAAAGACACTATGCAGGCTTCACCATTCTTCATCCACTTACCCACCTTCCACAGAACAACTTTGGCTTGAAATTGCCTCATTGATAGCATCATCCACAGACAGAGTGAGGGAAACACAGAAGTGTTTGGGTTGGAAGAGACCTGTGGGATCATCAAGTCCATTGATCAACCTATTGTTGCAAGGTCACCACCAAACCATGGCCCTCAGCACCACATCTACATGGCTTTGAATCCCCCACAGGGATGAAGACTCCACCACTGCCCTACACAGCCTCTTCCAGGCCTTGACAACCCTTTTCATGAAGAAATTCTTCCTCTTGTCCAACCTATACTTCCCCTGGTGTAACCTGAGGCCATTTCCTCTTGTCCTGTTGCTTGTTACTTGATGCCCCAGACACAGAATCCCGGCATGGTAGGGGTTGGAAGGGACCTCTGGAGATCATCTAGTGTAATCCCCCACCTAAAGCAGGGTCACTCATGGCAGGTTGCTCAGAGTCACAATGGCCAGGTGAGTTTGGAAGCTTTCCAGATTAGGAGATTCCATAGCCTCTCTGGGCAGCCTGCTCAAGGCCTTGACAAGCCTTCTGGGGAGGAAGTTGTTTCTCAACTTAAAACCTCTCTAGTGTAACTTGAGTTGTCCCCTTTGTCCCGTTGCTATAACACATCCCATGCTGCCCTATCACTTTCCACCCTGCTGTTGAACCTCCAGCACCTCCAACACTGTTTTAAAACATTTTTTTAGCATTCCTTTACCCTCTTTTCATTAAAATTTTTTCTTCCTTGTGTCCACCTTGTGAGGTGGGAGGGGGGCAAGACAACCCTCAACCTTGTGTAGTCAAGGTTATGGCGATAAATTCTGTAGCATTGTCACTTCTCTTCGGAGTAAATTGGCTGGCCGCTTTCGGGCTGAAGGGGAAGATAATTTGCTGTAGTATTTCAAATGGATTAGAAATGGATTTGAAGGGAAAGTTCATGCCTCCCATTACAAAGGCTCCAAAGAAGACTATCTTAAGGCACTGTTCACACTCTGGCCTTCATTATCCACACTTAATACCTTTCCTATTTTCCAGCCTTAATGAAATTTCCTGCCGGAGCGGGGCCCGCTGGATGGACGGGAGGACTCTTTAGATCCATAGGCTTGTGTGGTAGAAAGGGAATTACAAGCTCCTGGTGTCGAGGGGGGTTGGTGTATTCTTCAGGTCCTTGGCCCTGCTATTATCTCATTAATTTTATCCTCTCTTCTCAATACAGTTGGTTTCCAAAGGCCATCCTTTCCATTAGGGTGACAATTCACTGGCAGAGCAACGACACAGCCACTGATGAAAAGCCACGGGGCGTTTGGTGCGGCTCCTTGCCCTCCAGCCTTCCTCTTGCTGGTGGTTTGTCCCCTGTGGCCACCAGGGTGTCCCTAATTGAAAAAAAAAAAAAAGACACACAGGGCAGTGGTGGTGTTGGGACTACAAAACTCCTTGAGGCTACAAAATGCCCTTGGTTTGACAAAATGCCTTGGGGCTACGACATTCCTTGTGGGTACAAACTCCCTGGAAGCCACAAAACCCTTTGGGGTCACAAAATCTCTTCATAGAATTTCTTGGGGCTACAAACCCCCTTGAAGCTTGAGGAGGGCAGATTTAGACTATTAGGAAGCAATTCTTTACAGTGAGGGTGGTGAGACACTGGAACAGTTTGCCCAGGGAGGTCATGGATGCTCCCTCCCTGTCGGTGTTCAAGGCCAGGTTGGATGAGGCCTTGAGCAACCTGGTCTAGTGGAAGGTGTCCCTGCCCATTGCAGGGGAGTTGGAACTAGATGGTCTTTAAGGTCCCTTCCAACCCAAACCATTCCATGATTCTATGAATAATGTGGCTTAAGAGGGAATTAGAGGTGTCCTATGGGTGAAGGTTGGACAATTACATTACTCTCCTGTTCTTCTGTAGGAGCTGAGGTACCACCATCATTTTTTGATACAAAACATATTTTACCTTCAATTTAAAATCACCTACAGATCCTCTAACACACCTAATGACCTCAGGTTGTACTAGAGGAGGTTTAGGTTGAATATATTAGGTAAAGGTTGGTTATTGAAAGGGTGGTCAGAGATAGGAACAGGCTGCACAGGAAAGTGGTGGAGTCACCATCCCTGGAGGTCTTCAGAGCACATGTAGGTATGACACTTTGGGATATAGTTTAGTGGGCATGGTGTTGTTGAGTTGATGGTTGGATTTAGTGATCTTAGATATCTTTTCCAGCTAAGACAATTTTAGGATGGTGTGTGATGGATTTGGCAGTGCTGGATTAATGGTTGGACTTGATGGTCTTCAAGGTCCTTTACAACCTAAATGTTGCTAGGTTTCTATGTGGTGGACATGGCAGTGTTGGGTTAATGTTTGGAGGTGATCGTTTGAAAGGTCTTTTCCAACCAGAATGATTGTATGATTCTGTAAAGGAAAGATGTGGCCAAAACTGAACCAAATGTACATGTTGAGCTGTTGAAATCCCCCGCAAGGCTGATCGTTTCTTGGTACATCCTTTCTTGGACACTTCCACCACCAAGAAGGTAAAAATGGAAATGGTCAAGCTTCCACTGAGCTCGAGCTGGGTCTGGTCTGGTGGTGCTTGAGAGTTTGGCAGCATGAGCAGATGTTCTTTAGAAGCTTTGCTTGGAGGCCACCTTGGTGGTTGTTTTTTTAAACTCAGAAATGCATAGCCACAGATCACAGGAGGTCCAGCACCACTCCCTTCATGGTGTGAGATGCTTTTGGATGCTCTCTACCAAAATCCTTGAAAAATCACAGAAGAATGATCTCTAATCAGGAGCAATGAGATCTATGGGGTGTCATGATTGGGTCTCAACCATCCCTAAGGTCTACTAGAGAGGCGAGTGTGCTGCTGTGTCCATTACTTCTCCACTCCTCTTCTCCTGGCTTTTCCTTTGCACTGTTTATTTGTGAAAGTCTGAAGTGGTTTGTAAGCAGCAGCTGCTCCCCGCTCGCTCCCTGTGCACACACTAGGGGTCAGATGCCACCAGGTAATAACTCTTGATAAATGGTGACTCTGCAGCATGGAGCATTGGAGTGTGCAATCACTTCAGCAGGTTGAGTGAGCTTAGCAAGGCTGGAAAATAAATATCCTGAGGCTTTGGAGGGATTCACTGAGCCCAGGCTCTTAAACTGGTGCTTGAACCAATGAGTTGGAGGGTCAACCAACCTGAGGAGCCTCCACGGCTCTGCCTGACATGGGTTTGGTTGGATTTTATTGATGCTGCAGCCATAAAATGAGGGCTTTTTTCCTTATATTATTTTTACTTTGCACCATACCAATGGTTTTTTTTCTAGGACATGGTTTAGTGTTGGACTTGGCAGTGTTGGGTTAATGGTTGGGCTTGAAGGATCTTCCTTTAGTATGATGATGGTGGAACACTGGAACAGGTTGCCCAGAGTGGTGAGGGAGGCTTCATACCTGGAGACATTCAGGGTCAAGCTTGATGGGGCTCTGAGCAACCTGATCTAGTTGGGGATGTCTCTTCTGACTGCAATCCCTCTTACCATCCATACCTTCAGACAACACAATCACCACTGCAAAACTTTGCAGCTAACCTAATTTTGAGGAAATCAAACCTTGAGCAATCTCTTGAGGACCAATCCCTTGAATATGGGGGTCGCAATCCCCGTCTTCTCAAAACTCAAGGAGTGCTTCTCTCAGCTTGGTAGCCAGCGGCAACCACCCTGAAGAACCTTCAAGAAACAATGAGCCTGTCACATTAAGCACCCAGAAATGTAGCTGTTATCTTTCAGAATTGTCCTTTTTTCTCTCCCAGCACATCTTCATTCCAAGGTAATGCTCTCCAGGGTTTGCATTCTGCTGATAGGATCCTGGGAATCTTAATTTACAGATCCTCGCCTGTAATGCGCCGTTTAGAGACGTTCTGCTAATAGCATTACCGACCTCGTTTGGGCTAATACCAAATTAGAGCCCTTCATTTGCATAAACAAATTACTGTTTGGATTAGCACTAAATGAGGAAGGCGACTGATGTTGGAGGAGATTGGATTGGGCTGCAACGACTTGAGTCTGGGTAATGGAGGATGTAGGGAAATGAGCTGGGTGGCTCTGAGCTGGTTGGGAATCATGGAATCATTGAGTTGTGGAAACATAGGGTCACTGAGTCACTGAGTCATTCAATCTTTGAATCAAGGAGTCATGGAATCACTGAATCACTGAGCCATGGAATCATTGAGTCATTGAATAAAGGAGTCATGGAATCACTGCATCACTGAGCCATGGAATCATGGAATCATTGAGTCATTGAATCAAGGAGTCATGGAATCACTGAATCACTGAGCCATGGAATCATGGAATCATTGAGTCATTGAATCAATGAGTCATGGAATCATTGAGTCATTGAATCAGTGAGTCATGGAATCATTGAATCAGTAAGTCATGGAATCATAGAATCAGATAATCATGGAATTACAGAATCATGGAATCAACGAATCATGGAATCATTTAATCAGTGAATCCATAGTTCATTGAAGTTGGAAGAGACCTCTGAGATCATAAAGTCCAGCCATCAAACCATCACTGCCATGACAAGAGGTGGGATAGTGCATGACATACCAGGTTGTGACCTGGAAGGGTTTTGGTGGCAGCGTAGCTCCTGTAAAACATATTTGTCCCCAGGGTGTCACTGCAGATCCTATTAATCCTTTGGAATAACCTTATGGGAAGCATTGACTTTGACTGGAGGAAAAGGACCTGGGGGTGTTGGTTGACAACTAGCTGAAGATGAGCCAGCATGTGCCCAGGTGGCCAAGAAGGCCACCAGGGTTGTTCAGCCCTGGCCCAGGCTGCCCAGGGAGGTGGTGGAGTCCCTATGCCCAGAGGTGATTCAAAGCTGTGCAGATGTGGTGTTGATGGTCATGGTTTAATGGTGACCTAACAAAACTGGGTTAATGGTTGGATTTAATCATCTTAAAGGTCTTTTCCAACCTAAATAATTATGAAGTATCACCAGGGTTTTGGGACAGGTACCTTTGGTGTGTCCTAAGAGTTTACAGTTGCTTGGGTACCTGTCCTTCAGCATGTGGTCTTTTCTCCTGTGACACAGTCATGGGTGAGCTCCAGGAAAGAAATGGCTTTTTGTTGCACGGGGGAAGTGATACCAGTAGAGACTTTGAAGGTTGTGGGGTTTTGGGTGTAAATCACAGGGAATCAGAGCTTCTCTATCCACAGCAAGAACACTTGTGGTTCTTCTCTTCCTCACCTCCATCCTCAGGCAGTCAAAGGTTTGCTCATCAAGAGGCAGCTCCTTGTTATCTCCTTTAGTTTGGTCTCACCTTGACTCTATCACCTCCCTGCAGGTCCCTGCTGTTTAACCAAGCACGCCTGACACCTCAAGGGGGCAAGTCCCAGCATGTCCAGCAGAGATGGAGGAGCAAAGGCTACCGCTGCATCGGTGGGGTGATGTACAGAGTGTCAGCAAACAAACTCTCCAAGACATCCAACACCCCTGGTCGGGCCAGAGACCTGAGCACCAAGAGCCCTGGCAGAGCAGGTGAGCAACCAGAACTTGTTCTGGTCTGTGTCCACACTCCTTTCATGTCCCAGCTTCAGCACTGAGGTTGTCTTTTAGCTGCTTAATCCCAGTCCACATGTTGCAACTCATCTTCTTTAAGGGGAACCTTATGAAGTTCTACGAACCCAGGTGTAGAGTTCTGCACCTGGGGAGAAGTAACTCTCTGCACCAGAACAGGTGAGGGGTTGAGCTACTGGAAAGCAGCTTTATAGAGAAGGACCTGGGAGTTCTGATGAACAAGTTCACCATGAGCCAGCAATGTGCTCCTGTGGCCTAGAAGGCCAGTGGGAGTTGATGATCCCAAAAGTCTTTTCCAACCCAAACACTTCTGTGTTTCCCTCACTCTGTCTGTGGATGATGCTATCAATGAGGCAATTTCATGCCAAAGTTGTTCTGTGGAAGGTGGGGAAGTGGATGAAGAATGGTGAAGCCTGCATAGCATCTTTGAGATGTGCAGCCTTGACTCATGTAAGTGTGGTGGGGTGTCCTGGGTAACTTTAAACTCAGAAAGCAGAGGGATTAGGGAGGGAAGGAGCTTTGTGCAGGCACAAAAATCCCCTCAGCAGGAGAGCTGAGCAGCACTAGGAGGTTTGAAAAGCCTGAGGAAATAAGGAGCCTACAGAAACCTCTCAATAAAGAGTCAAGAACTCCCCTTGTGATGGTCTCACCCAGCTAAGAAGAGATGCTGGAGTAGAAATGTAGAGAGGGAAATGAGCTGAGGCAGGAGTGGTACAACCAGGGATGAGAAATCCTTGCTGCACATGATTGCTGGTAGGAGAGGAGGGCAGAGATTTAGCTTCAGCCATGGATTAGCTGCCTGAACACCTGGGGATGGGAAATGAAGATGCCTGCAGATGATGGCAGAGGGGAAGATGCTGTGGTAGGCAAGGGGGCACGGAACTGATGGAGCATCACTTTCAGGTAATCTCCCTTCTGAGAGCATTCAAGGGATGCTCAGCAGAAGTTTTGGGACAATTTGCTGGGGTATTTTTTGCAACTCAGCTCTGCTCAGCATGGATTTTTGGTGGTTGACTGACCTGCAACGTCCTCCTGGCTGCTGGCTCTGCAGATAGGTTATGTGCACGCTCATGGATGTGTGTCCATATGGCTTCCTTGGAAGTCTTTGTGATTCTACCTGTAAGCTATTAAGTCCTTGGCTTTGGTGGTGCTTCTGGAGGAGGATGGGCAAGGATCAGCTTTTGCAGATGTTGAAAAAATATCCATAAAGTGAGCGCCAAGGTTTGTGGACCAAGAAAGTTGTGGTGTCAGCGATGCTGGATTTTCTCAAGAGCTTTGCTGAGGACAATGGGATTTTCTGAAGAGCCTGAGTCAGGACAGTCAGCTGCCCAAAATCACTTCGAGGGTGGTTCTGCTATGAGGACCATCCTTAGGTGCTAAAGTTGTCAACAAAAACAGGAAACATCTTTCTGGAGTGCAAGAAAAGGGATGAAACCCCAAAAATGTGTTCAGGGAAGATGTTATCTGGAGTAGGTCTGGTTTTGGGGCCAGATTTCAGGACAGAGTTGGACCACTGGGAAGAGTCCAGGGGAGAAATGAAGGACTTGGGTCTGCAATCCGAAGAGGAGGAGATGAGTGGCTGCAGATGCCTGAGTTCATGAAGAGCTGCTGTGGAAAGAAAAAGATGTTAAAGGAAAGAGGTCTTCCCATGGTCAAGTGGGGCAGCCAAGAATCAGTTACTTCAGCTTCTATATGAGGAGGACACAGGTGGAATAGGTCCTGTTGTTCACCAAGGAAGTAGACTTTGCTGCCTAATTGGCAGTCCATGCATTGGTGGCTTTAATGTAGGTGATGGGAGACAATGGGAGAATTTAGCTGTTCAGCACTGTGCTTAAATCTCTGTTTCTGGTTGAGGGCTGCCCTGATGGAAATCAGCTCTGTGGTTAAAGACCTTGGAGTCCTGGTGGACAGCAAGTTCTGCATGGGCCAGCAATGTGCCCTTGTGACCAAGAGAGCCAATGACATCCTGGAGTGCATCAGGAAAAGTATGACCAGCAGGTCTAGGGAGGTTCTTCTCCCCCTCTACTCTGCCCTGGTGAGACCACACCTGGAATAGTGTGTCCAGTTTTGGGCTCCTCAGTTCAAGAGAGACAGGGACCTGCTGGAAAGAGGCCAATGGAGAGCCACAAGAATGACTGGGGAACTTGAGCATCTCCCCTGTGAAGAGAGGCTGAGGTACCTGGGGCTGTTTAGTCTGGAGAAGAGAAGGCTGAGAGGAGACCTTACCAGTGTATACAAATATCTGAGGGGTGGGTGTCAAGTGGCTGGGGCCAATCTCTTTTCAGTGGTCAGCAGCAATAAAACAAGGAGCAACAGCTACAAACTGGAACACAGAAGATTTCACCTCACCATAAGGAGAAACTTCTTTACAGCAAGGGTGACAATGCACTGGAACAGGATGCCCAGAGAGGTTGTGGAGTCTCCTTCTCTGGAGACTTTCAAAACCTGCCTCAGTGTGTTCCTGTGTGAACTACCCTGGGTGATCCTGCCTTGGCAGGGAGGCTGGACTGGATGATCTCTGGAGATCCCTTCCAACCTTTAAAGTTTTGTGGTTCTATGATTCTGCTGCTGGAATAGCAACAGTGTTTCTGATACAGCTTTCCCAAGCCCTGATCTTGCACATTGTCCTGTTTTGAGTCAAACATTAGGGGAAATGTCTTCTCCAAAAGGATTGTCAAGGCTTGGACAAGGCTGCCCAGGGCAGTGGTAGAGTCCCCGTTTCTGGAGGGATTTAAAAGTCATGGAGATGTGGTGCTGAGGGATATGGCTTAGTGGTGGACTTGATGATGTTAAAGATCTTTTCCAACCTAAATGACTTGGTGATTCCGGGATTATTGCCTATAAAATACAATAATACAATATAATAAAATGCACTTATCACATCTCTTTGGGTGAGGGGTGGGAGGTGGTGGAGTCACCATCGCTGGAGGTATTCCAGGAATGTGTGGACATGGCACTTTGGGACGTAGTTGAATGGCCATGGTAGCGTTGGGTTGATGGTTGGACTCAATCTTGGAGGTCTTTTCCAGCTGAAAGAATTCCATGATGCTGTGATTTTTTGATTCTGTGATTCTATTTTGTTTAAGATATTCCTTATTTAGCTGCAGTCTCCTTCTCCGTCATACAGCATGGTGGGCTCATGGCCATAAATCCCTGGCAACTGGTGTGTGTTACTATTTTGATGTCATTTTCCAACACTGTAACTCATCCTCCTTCACAAGGCTGGGTTCAGCAGATCCTGGCAGCTCTGCCTTTACAGTAACCAAGGCTGGCAGGGTGGAAGATTTGTTTGCTTATTGAGTCTGAGCCTTCAAACCTTGACTCAACACTGTTGTGCCTTCAACACTTGACTAAGTTTATTTAGAAGATGGAAACCCCCAGCTTTTCCTTTCCCTTTCAGTGCCACTCTGTGCCTTTGGGCTGATGGAGAGATGGGAAATGCTCCTGACAGTTTAATAGCTTGGACTTTACTGATGGTGGGCGATAATTCTGCTCTTTGTCTGAATTTATGGAGTTGGTGTTTTGTCTTTTCCTGGCTCAACAATAAGAACTGTGATGATGATTGCTTCAGCTGATCCATCATATCCAGCATATGCCATCCTATCATCCCTGCCACACAAGCTGGACAAGCAAGCGTTTTGATATTGAAGTTGAGTTCAAGTTTGGTCCTGGGGGTGCATCTCCTGTGGCCCTCTGATGTATCAGAGTCAATCCTTGGGCTACCAGGAGTGATAAAGCAACTCATTCATCTCCTGAAGCAAAAGATCGGAGAGTTTGTCACAGCTCATTCATAACCTGCTTTATTATCAGTGATGCAGTGTGAAGAACACTCACCTTAGGGACATCATTGTGAGTCCAGGGGAAGGTTCTGGAGATGTTTGGTGTCAAGCTTAGGGCCTGAGTCGGCTGCTAGATGAGTGACAGATGCTCTCTGTGAATGATTTTGCTTTCCCAAAAGGAAGAGGAAAAAGAGAGACTGATGGGGTGGGAAAGAAACTAAACCAAGTGGGATGGAAAGAAGAACAATTCAACAAAATAGAGAGAAACCAGTATTGAATCTGATCTTCTTCATGGCAATGGCATCAGTCACCACTGATGCTGGGGGCAGGCACTGGGGAAGTCTCAGGCTGGATGCAGTGGCAGTTGAAGATGAGCCAGCATATGTCTAGGTGGCCAAGAAGGCCACCAGCACACTGGCCTGGATCAGCAACAGGTGGCCAGCAGGAGTAAGGCAAGGATCATCCCCCTGTACTGGGGGCACCGATGAGGCCACACCTCAAATCCTGAGTTCAGTTTCAGACCTTTCACTCCAAGAAGGACATTGAGGGGCTGGAACAGGTCCAGGGGAGGACAACGAAGCTGGTGAAGGGCCTGGAGAGCAAGTCTTGTGAGGGAGTGGATGACTAACTGAGATAATTCAGCCTGGAGAAGAGGAGGCTGAGGGGAGAATTCATTGCTTTCTACGACTCCCTGAGAGGAGGTTGGAGTGAGTTGGGTGTTGGTTCCTGCTCCTTAGTATCAGGTGACGGAATGAGAGGAAACGTCCTCAGCTTGCACCAGGGGAGGTTTAGGTTGGGCACGAGGAAGAATTTCTTTACCGAAAGGGTTGTCAGTGCCTGACCCATGCTGCCCAGAGAGATGGTGGAGTCACCACCTTTGGAGGTGCCCAAGAAATGTGTGGATGTTCAACTTCAGGACATGGTTTAATGGCCATGGTGGTGTTGCATTGACAGTTGGACCGAATGATCTTAGACTTTTCCAACCCAGACAATTCTGTGATTCTCTGATCTTCCCTCTGTCTCTGCTTTCCCAGATGGAGAACACAAAGAGGTGAAGAATGGGATCTCACCCTTACATCAAATGCAGACACCCACTTCTCATACCTGTGCAGGACAAATAAGCCCCAAGTGTGGCAGAACTCTTCACCCTTGTCAGAAATGGGATTTGTGCAAGGATCCATCTTTCACTTTGCAGAAATGTTAGGAAATAGGCAGGGGGACAGCGTGGAAGGCATTTATATGTTGCAATTAACTCAGTGAGCATAATAATTGGGTTTTCTCCACTCACAATGAACCATTTCCCTCATTTCTTTCCAACAGCTGCTAAAATGTTATTCAGACACTTGAGGAATTTCCATGAAATTGGGGAAAGAAGCAAAAGGTCCTGGCACAAAAGAAATTCGAAAGGTGAAAATCAAAAAAAGCTCAGCTCTGAAGATTGAAAGCAGCAGAAACCAAATTAAGGTTTGACATTGGCCGGAAAACAGCCCTGACCCCAATCTAGGTGTTGAACACCAAGAGCTGCAGCTGCCTCTGGTGGGGTTTTGCTGGTGGCCAGGCTGTTTTCCATGAGCAAATCCTCACCTGCAATATTTTCTCATCCTTCACTGAGGTTTTGCCTCCTGGGAAGAATGGAGGAACCCCAGTAGGATGAAGGGCTGGTGATTGTGGGGATACTGGGCTTCACCTGCTGGAAGGATGCTCGTGAGTGGCAGCCAGCCCCTCAGTGACAAGCGTGGTTTGATTTATTGGTGGTTCTCAGCTCATCCCCACAGCCGCAGGATCTGAGAGAACTGGAGTTTTTGAGTCTGGAGAGAAGTATGGCCAGCAGGAGCAGGGCAGGGATTGTTCCCCTGCCCTGGGCACTGGTGAGGCCACACCTCAAATCCTGGGTTCAGTTTTGAGCCCTTCACTCCAAGAACAACATCGAGGTACTGGAGTGGGTCTGGTGAGGAGTGGCTGAGAGAGCTGAGATTGTTCAGCCTGGAGAAAAGGAGGCTGAGGGGAGACCTTCTGTCTCTCTGCACCTCCCTGAGAGGAGATTGGAACCAGGTGGAGGTTGGTCCCTTTTTCCCTAGGATCAAGCAACAGGACAAGAGAAAACAGCCTCAAGTTGCATCAGTGGAAGTTTAGGTGGGACACAAAGAGCAATTTCTTCATAGAAAGAGTTGTCAAGACCTGGAACAATCTGCCCAGAGTCCCCATCCCTGGAGGAATTGAAAGGTGCTGAAGGACACGGTTTACTGGCAGCATGGGTTAACAGTTGGACTCGATGATCTTAAAGGTCTTTTCCAACTTAAATGATTCTGTGATCCAGAAGCTTTGAAGACACCCATGATTGCTGAACTCTCACAGATGGAGGTTTCAGAGGAGCTCCTGATCTGCCAGTTCATGTCTCCCAAACCAACTGTGACCGTGACTGACCACAGAACCAAATTATTTCTAGATATGTGGTTGAGTTTAACCTTCTCAGACTGAGGGCCTTTCCCTGTACCTAAACACACCCCCTCCCTCCATCCTGCTGTCTAACATCTCCTGCCTCGGTTTCCCCACTCTGCTGCAACATCATTGAGCACAGGTGGGAGAAATGAAGATAGAGAATCACAGAATCATTTATGTTGGAAGAGACCGCTAAGATCATCAAGTCGAACCATTAACCCAGCACTGATGGGTCAGCACCAAACCATGCCCTTCAGCACCACATCTACACAGCTTTTCAATCCCTCTGGGGATGGGGCCTCCACCACTGCCCTGGGCAGCCTGTCCCACACCTTAGCCTTTTACCTTTTTTTCAACTTAAAATTCTTCTGGTGCAGTTTGAGTCTGTTTCCTCTTAGTGCTTTTTCCCTGGGAGAAGAGACCAACCTCCACCTGCCTCTGACAACCTTTCAGGGACTTGTAGAGAGCCAGAAGGTCTCCCCCAGCCTCCTTTTCTCCAGGCTAAACAACCTCAGGAGGATGTGAGCTCTTCTACTGCATCACTCTGAAGACAGATGAGTGATGCTCATGAACACCATTTCAGATTTGCTGGGAGAAGGCAAGGCTGGGCGGAAGGAGGAGGCAGAGAAGCAGGGAGCAGGGAGCTGTGTGCAGGAAGAAAGTGCTCACTCGGCTCCTTGTTTACCAACTAATTTTAGAAGTGCTGAGCGCCACAGAAATGCTCTTTCTGCCTTCCCAGGGATGATGAAGTGCTCAGCACCAACATCGGGCCAGCCGAGGGCTTCTGTGAACAATGTTCTGCTCTGAGCTGCTTGGCTTGGTAAAATAATCAGGGAGTCACAGAATGGTTTGGGTTGGAAGGGATCTTAAAGATCAGCTAGTCTGGGATACCTGCCATGGGAAGGAGAACCTCCTACTAGGTCATATATCTTAGAGCTCCATCCAACCTAACCTGGAATGGTTCCAGGGATGGGGCATCTACCACCTCTCTGGGCCAGAGTCTCACCACCGTCAGTGTAAAAAATTCTTCTTTCTCTCCAGTCTAAATCTCTCTATTTTAATTGCAAACCATCACCCCTTGTCCTGTCATCACACTACCTGATCAAGGGCCCTCCCCATTTTTCCCATAGCACCTTTTAAGCCTACAAGTGGGTATCCCTGGAGCCTTCTACAGGCTCACTAACCCCAGGCTCTCTCAGGCTGATCTCACAGCAGAAGTGCTCCAGCCCTCTGATCATCTTCATGGCCTCCTCTGGATCCACTTGAGCAAGTCCATGTCTTTCTTAGCTAGGGGCCCCAGAGCTGGACACAATCCTTCAAATGGGGTAAGAAGGGGAAGACTTAAAACTGGACACCTTTAACATGTTAGGACCAAGTGGTGGAGGGGTAAGGAAGAAGGGTGGAGAAGTCAACCTGAAGCACCAAGGTCTGATTACAGTGAAAACTGGAGTGTGGCTTTTCTTGTTTCGGCTGGCCCTTTCCTTTGGCCCTATTTTGAACTTTGTGCCTTGGCCCCTTTGAGCTCATTACCTTGGCCCCTTTGTAGCTCAATCTCCTGGCCCCTTTTTTGAGCTCCATTTTTGGCCCCTTTCTAAGCTCAAACTTTTGGCCTCTTGATCTCCATCCTTTGGCCTCTTTCTGAGCTCAAACCTTTGGCCCCCTTTGAGCTCCATCCCTTGTTTTGGGAGTATCTCAGTCTCTAGACCACTTCAGTCCCAGTCTCTGAGATTTGGAATTGCTCAATCCCATAGCTCTTTGGAGCTCAGTCCTTTGTCTTTTGAATTGATCAGTCATTTGGCCCCTCCATGCTCAGTTCTTTGGCTCTGAGATTTGTCATTCCCACTACCCCTCTTGATTGTAATTCCTTAGCCCTTTGTGACTCAGTCCCTTGTTTTTGGAATTGCTCCATCCTTTGATTTTGGGGTTGTTGAATCCCTTACCCCACTTGACCTCAATCCCTTTGGACTCTTTGAACTCAGTCCCTAATGTTTGGGATCCTCAGTCCCTTACCCCTTGGTCCCATTTGAGCTCAATTCCATGTCTCTTTCTACCTCAGTGCCTGGTCTTTGGGATTGACGAGTCCCTTGGCCCCTTCAATCTCAATCTCCAGGGTTTGGGATTACTCAAATTTTATGAAGCTCAGTCCCTTGATTCTCGGATTACTCAGTCCTTTGGTCCTTTTTAAACTCAGTCCTTTTTACTCAGCCCCTTGTCTTTGGGATTACTCAATCCCTTACACCCTTTTGATGTTAGTCCCTTGGTCCTTTCTGATCTTAAGTCTCTCAGCCCTTTTTGAACTCAGTCCCATATCTTTGGGACTGCTCAATCCTTTAGCCCCTTTTGAGGTCAATTCCATGACTTCTTCACTCTCAGTGCCTTGTCTTTCGGGCCGTGGAATCCTTTGGCCTCTTTTAACTCCAGGACTGCAGACACTGATGGGCAGGCACCTGGTCACCTTGAGGACCACCTCTAGATCCAGCACTTTGGAGCTCTAGACCAGAGCTTGCAAAGCTGGGGAGATGCTCCACAGCAGTTGCTCCACTTGCAGGCTGCTCATACAACATCAAACCCAATGTGTGCTTCATTAATTGAGGTTTATTCATTAATAAACCACTTGTGAGTGTGTGACCCAGGGCCATGCACGCTGTTGTTTGAATCTGGGGTGCAACCAAGCAGGAGAATGAAAAAAAGCCCTGCTCATACAGTGGCAGCTTTTTGTTACCTTCTAGAGAGTGAGGGCTTCTGCCGTCCGGTGAGTAAAATAAATTACCCCCAGCAGCTGCTAGTGCTGATCGTCTGAAACAGCGGAACCCACTTAAATGAATAATAATTAAAGAAATAAATTTCCCCGAATGCCAGCCTCAAAACTTTTTGTTCAGCAATAAAGCTGAAGGAGAAGCTTCGCAAAATGAATCGCTGGGCTGTTGCCGAAGGAGGGCGAAGCAGGGTTGTCGTGGGACCTCTTAAAGGAGCCAGCCTGGGTTTTGTTGCACGTCAAGGTCATAGAATCATAGAATTGTTTTGGTTGGAAAAGACCTCTAAGATCATCAAGTCCAACCTAAGACTACCATGGCCATTAAACCATATCCCCGAGTGCCATGTCCACGTTTCTTGAACACCTCCAGGGATGGTGGCTCCGACACCTCCCTGAGTAACGAAGCTGAACCAGCGTGGATCACAGCAAAGCAAAAAATAATGGTAAGTTGGAATGACCCTGTTGTGGTCATCTCAAACGCTGGAACATTGGTTGCTGGAGCTGCTTATCTGTGGGTTGTGGTTACTTCTGCAAAGTCCTGGTTGTTGCCCCGTCCCTGGAGGTATTCAAGGTGAGGCTCAGTGGGGTTCTGGACAACCTGGTCTAGTTGAGGATGTCCTTGCTGACTGCAGGGGGGATTGGACTTGACCCTTGGAGGTCCATTCCAGCCTGTACCGTTCTATGATTCTGTGATTCTTTCCCACCCTCTGTAAGATTTCCAGAAATTATCCTTGATTTGGGACTGTTACAGAATCAGAATCATTTGGGTTGGAAGAGACCCTTAAGATCATTGAGCTCAACCAGGTCACCACTAAGCCATGTCACACAGCACCACATCTACATGGCTGTTAAATCCCACCAGGGATGGTGACTATACCACTGCCCTGGGCAGCCTGGTGCAGGCCTCGACTACTCCTCTGGGGAAGAAATTGTTCCTCATGTCCCACCTAGGCCTCCCCTGGTGCAACTTGGGGCCATTTCTTCTTGTCCTATTGCTTGTTCTTTGTGAGAAGAGACCAGCTCCCACCTGAATCCTTTCACAGAGTTGTAGAGAGCAGTGAGGTCTCCCTGCAACCTCCTTTTCTCCAGACTCAGCAACCCCAGTTTCCTCATCTGCTCCTCACAGGATTTGTTCTGTAGAACCTTCCCCAGCTTTGTCGCCTTTCTCTGGACACACTGCAGCCCCTCAATGCCCTTCTTCAAGTGAGAGGCCCAAAATTTGAGACAAAGAAGGTCTCCAGAGAGTGAGAAAGTCTGCAGTTGAAGCAGATGGGCAGCAATGGGCTTGACAGTTTCTTCTGTCCCCAAGGAGGGTGACCTGCATGCCTGCCACTGACCATCACCCCAGTATGGTGCTCTTGCTCTCTGGCACGTCCCTTGACCTTGACACCTCTGCACCTTCTCTTTTTTTGGAGCTATTGAAAATTTCTTCAACCTTTCCACCACATCAGGAATAAATTACTGAGTAAGATGTGCAAGCTAATGATGAGGTCCACACAAGGAGGTCCTGGTCCTTCAGCTGTGCCCTAGGAGCAATAAAGTCCTTCCTAAATAATTAAGCAGGTAATAATTAACCATGCTCCCTGCCTGCAAGATTTGTAGATGGCTTTGAATGCAAAGAAAAATCTCCAGCGTCCTTTTCTGAGTGGGGTTGATGTCTCACAATCCTTTGGGTGAAGGGGAGCTGAGTGAAGATTGTGGAGCTGGATGCAAGCATCCTGGTCCCCTGTGCTGGAATCCTGGAAAAGCACCAACTGTTGCTCCTGAGCACAGTTCCTGGACTGCCAAGTCAAATCTCTGCCAGCCTTTCCCTGGAGAAGGACTAGGTTGAAGGTGAGGGACACCTCAAACCTTGTGATAAGGCTTTGGGGTTATGGAACCCCTCAAGCTCTGAGATGTGTTCTGGGGGTTATGGAACCCCTCAAGCCCTGAGATACGTTTGGGAGTTATGGAACTCCTCAAACCCTGAAATATGTTCTGGGTGTTATGGAGCCCCTCAAAGTTGAGATTTGTTTTAGGGGGCATGGAACCCCTCAAGCCCTGAGATGATTTTGAGGTTTATAGAAGCCCTCAGTCCCCAAGTTTTAGTGTTATGTCAGAAAGCAGAAGGTCCTAGTTTAATGTATGGTGTTGGTGGAGTGGCACAGCACCCAACCCATTCATTTCAAACCAGTGTTGTGGTTGTGGAGCTTTCAGCAGGGATAAATTGTGGCTTTTAGGGGGATCAATTGTGGATTTGGGGGATAAAGTGTGGCTTTTGGGAGATAAATAGTGGCTTTGGGGGGATAGATTGTGGATCTGGGGGATAAATAGTGGCTTTTGGGGAAT
>WBNM01015100.1:62784-81015 GCA_013399055.1 Ramphastos sulfuratus | reverse complement strand
GAGTAAAGCAGACTTTCCCTAGGACTCCAAGCTGCCTGTTTATACGTGGGGCAAAGCCATTTGTGGCTAAACCTTTCCAATGTTCTGATTCTCCCAAATGAATGGATTGCCCATAAGCATCCTTGTGAAGATTTTCCTGACTGAATTAGAACCCAAATCTAACTACTTTGTATTTAGTTTGTGGGCAGGGCTTTTGGGAAATACAATAACTACATATTTTATAATTCCTGCCTGGTTAATTGCCACAACTAAATCACTGTCCTACAGATCTCATTGCACTTTCTGACCATGACACTTTCAAAGTGGTCTTTTCTGAGCTGATAGTGCAGTCTCTGCTAAACTGTATGGAGGGGGCTTTTAATTTAAACCAGATTTGAACTCTTGTATTTAGGGGTCAGGTGTTAATATATTAACCTAACTCATTGCAATGCCCCTAATATACTGAACTTCACTGTTTCCCAGGTTCTTTGTTTTGATTAGATGTAGGTTTAATGTTCTCATTATGAACTAATACTCACAAGAGGCATCAGTGGTGAAATGAGACTAAGAAGGCAAATTGTACTGTTTAAATGAAAGCAAGGCAGAAAGGTGAAATTCACCTTTTTTTCTTAGATGATTAGGTTAGAGTGGAAGATACATTTACTTGTATTAGTTCAGTTAAAATGTTTTAGCCATTATGCCAAACAGTTTAGCCAAGGGTATTCCTGAGAGCCATCGAGACCAAAGTTTGTGAATAAACATTTGGTACCTACAGGAGTAAATTGTGGAGAAGAAACCCAACAGACTCCTGTGTGCCCTCATTTCCTAACTTAATTTGTACCAGATGCTGAAACAACCTCTGGCTTAGGAAATCATGTCTGGAAGTAAACCAGATGACAGGATAAAAATGTAGGCAGAAACTTTTACTAACCCTTAACCTTGAAAGGTCCATCACAAGGTTCTCTTAATATTAAAAAAAAAAAAAAAGCAATAAAACAGCTTAGAAATGACAGTGCTTTATATTCTTACCTTAAAGTCACACTTCTTTACATGCACAGCCCCACACAGAACTATTTAGCAAGTTTATGATTATTAAGGGAAATCATACCCTGAGCTGCATCAACAGGAGTTCGGCCAGCAGGGCAAGAGGGGATTCTGGCCCTTTATTCTGCTCCTGTGAGACAACACCTCAAGTGCTGTGTCCAGTTCTGGTGTAGAATTGTTGGAGTGAGTGCAGAGAAGGGCCACAAGGATGATCCAGGGGCTGGAGCGCCTCTGCTATGAGGATAGGCTGAGGGAGCTGGGGGTGTTCAGCCTGGAGAAGAGAAGACTCTGGGGAGACCTTAGAGCTGCCTTCCAGTGCCTGAAGGGATCCTACAGGAAGGCTGCAGAGGGACTTTTCATAAGAGTGTCCAGAGGCAGGACAAGGGGAAGCTGAAGGAGAGCAGGGTTAGACTGGAGCTTAGAAAGAAGTTCTTCAGTATGAGGGTGGTGAGATTCTGGAATAGGTTAACCTTGGAGGCTGTGGTTGTCTCCTTCCTGGGGGCATTCAAGACCAGGTTGGATGAGGCCTTGAGCAGCTAAGTCTAGCTGAGAGGTGTCCCTGCCATGTAGATCATCCCTGAGGTCCCTTCCAATCTAAGCCAGCCTAGGAATCTGTGAAGTTCCTTTCCAAATCATTCTTTTTTAGCTGATTGATTTCCCTCTAAAACCTTTTGAAACCTTGGAGAAAGCTTTGTGATGTAGCTTCACACAATTCACACATTGGATAAGAAAAATAAATACACATCAGCATGGTGATGAACTCCAGATGAGGAGTGCTTCATGTTTTATCTACATAAGAGGCACTGGTGGAAAACAGGCAGAGAAATCTGCTTAGTATGCATGTTCTCAATGATAAGAATCAATGTGCTTCTTATTGCTACATTAATTCTTTATCCTCTGAAGCACCACAGGTTATAGGGAGAAAAAAAAGTGGGTAGAGGGGGAAAAAGGCAAGAGAGATTGTATTTACCTGAAAATTCCTGGATTTGAGAATCTTCTACTTCAAACAACAACTCATCGTGAATCTGGGCGATTAACCTGAAAAATTGCAGAGACTTTAGATACCACGTGCAAGAAAATGGTGAAAGTCCTTTTAATGCCTATCATCAAAGTGTCACCTGCACAATGGATGTGGAGAAGTGAAATAACCACCCTATGGAAATGCAAACATCATGAATGGAGTTAGAAGGATTGCCACTCCACCCAGACCGAAAACGTGAAGGTCATAACCTCAACCTGTGCTTGCCAGCTTATCCAGGGATTTGATGTGACAAGGTGCTACCTAAAATCAAGGGGATTTGCAGAAAATGGCAATAAATCATAGAGACAGGCTGCTGGTTTAGGCAGGTTGAGCTGGAATAAATGTGGTTGCAAAAGGTTGGGTTTATTAATGCAAATTAAGGCAAAGAATAGTTGGTTCACTGATACACCAATAGTAACTCTGAGTGGGTCAGTGGCTGGAACCCTTTCAAGGAAATAAGCTTTTTGCTTCAGGGAAAAGTTGATGTCCTCACACTGACAAAGAAGTGAGTTCAAGCCTGGAAATGTAAGTACAGGTACACAACCTGATCTATTGCCTCTGCTAGCAGGAGCTGCCCTCCTAAAGACAGAGCAGTGCCATCAGAGGACTGGCAGCCCTGCCCTGAGAGAGAGATGGGACTGTTCAGCCTTGAGAAGGCTTAGGGGAGACCTTACTGCCATGGTCCCCATGAGCCAGTACATACAGAGTGGCTACCAAGAGGATGGATATTTCCCTTTTTACAAGGAGTCCCATGGAAAAGATGGGGACAAGTTACTGTTGGGGAGAGTCCAGTTTGGCTCCACAAGAAAACATTTCCCCATGAGAAGAGCTGGACACTGGAATCATCTCCCAAGGGAAGCAGTGAATTGCCCTGCATGGGACAGTCTTAAGACAGCTTGACAGGGTGCTGGGCCAGCTCATTGCAACTGCACCACCACCTAGAAAGGTTGGACATTCACAACCTCCTTAGGCAACCAGTGCCAGTGTCTCACCACTCTCACTGGAAAGAATTTCTTCCTAATCTCCAGTCTAAATCTCCCCTCTGCCAGTTTCAATTCATTTCCCTTTGTCCTATTACTACAAGTCCTTGTAAAACATTCCTCCCCAGCTTTCTTGTAGGCCCCCTTCAGGTACTGGAATACTGCTCCAAGGTCTCTCCAAAGCCTTCTCTTCTCCAGAGTGAATGCCCCCAGCTCTCCCAGCCTGTCCCCACAGCAGAGGTGCTCCAGCCCTCTGATAGTCTTCATGGCCTCCTCTGGACCCACTCCAGCAGTTTGATGTCTTTCTTGTTCTGGGGGCCCCAGAACTGGATGCAGCACTCCAAATGTATTGGGCTGAATCAAACCCACAGCAGAGGAGATAGAATCTAGCACACAGAATCCCTGAGTGTAGCTCTCACTCAGGCAGGAAAAAGAGTGCATGTCTGATTAGACTGTATTCCTACTAGGATTAATGTATTACCTCTTTAATTACTGTAGGTAGGAGCCTAAATCATGAAGCACTACCACATTATTTTTTTCCAAATTGCTTTGCAATTTGTGTCAAACATTTATATTAAATGCCCAGTGCAGACTTCCCTTAATACCTGCCAGTTATTCCAGTAAATAATTCCTCACAAATGGCTGCAACATCCAGCTGGTTACTACTTATAACTGTTCACAGCTCTCAGGGAAACATCCTAATATAGTTTCACGCTGCCTGAAATTACAATGTGACATTGACTAACAGTGTGGTGAGCTCTAATAATAGATCTTAAATTATTAGTCACTTACAACACAGTCAGAAGCAGAGTGAAACAGATTAACATATTCCTAATAGGAAATTGGGACACAGGATACAAAAAGAAAGAGATGAAAAGACCAGGATCAGATGTAGCAAGAGAATAAAGCTACATGAAAAGTTTCTTTCTAATGCAAGGAAATTAATTAAAGCAAGAGATTCCTTGTAATCATTGAAATGACATGGAAGAAAAGATAAATATCAGAAAGAAGTGGGAACATTAAATATGAATATACTGCAAGTCAGTGGAGTAAGTGAAAATAATTGCATTGATTAAACGAGGGCAATAAAAGTGTGATAGACTGGTGAGTACTTGTAGCAGAGTAGTGCCTCGTGCCTTCAGCCAGGATTGGAGCACCATGGACTCTGAAGAGTTCATAGATTCATGGAATGGGTTGGGTTGGAAGGCATCTTAAAAATCATCTAGTTACAGCTGCCCTGTCAAGGGCAAGGACACCTTCCACTAGCCCAGCTTGCTCAAGGACCCATCCAATCTGGCCTTGAACACCTCCAAGGAGGGGACATCTACAACCTATTCCAGTGTCTCACAACCCTCACAGTCAAGAATTTCTTTCTAATATCAAAGTCCTTTCTTAGAGTTTACATTTAAAAAAATCCATCATAAATCTGTGGTGTGGCCTCACCAAGAGGGACAATCACCTCCCTGGCCCTGCTGTCCCTAATACAGGGCAGGATGCTGTTGGCCTTCTTGGCACTGATGAGAATTAAATTGTAATTGAACAAAAGATTTCCTAAGGGCAAAGGAGTCTCTTTGGAGAGGGAGTGAAAAAGCTGAGTTATTTGAGATCCATCAGAGCTTATTAGTTTAATAAAAACTCTAGTTAAAAAAAGCAATTCTATCATGCACGACTTGGGAGCAGAAGACAATGAGAATAGTTAAGTTTTTCTACAGGTATAATAAAAAAGTATAAACATTTTAAAAGTTACTAAAAGCACTTTGCCTTTGAAAGGGTATTAATGATCCCTTGGCAGCACAACAAGCATCTAGAAATAAAGAATCCCTCATTTTGTATTCACACATGGGTTTCTTATTTAAAACAGCACCATGTCCCTGATCATTGAAATTCATCCCATGCTCTGATGTACCACCATCAGATTTTATATCCCAGATATTCTCCTTCTCTGTCATCCCTTTCTGAATGAATAAAATAACCAATTGGTAACATCATGCTTCACTTTGAATTTAAAACTTCTAACTGCATAATNTCTGGCAGGGGTGGTTGGACTGGATAATCTTTCAAGGTCACTTCCAATCCCTAACATTCTGTGATTCTGTGATCTAGGTGATAGTTAAAGGTCACTTCCAAACCAAAGCACTCTGTGATCCTATGATAATGAGAGACTTCAAAATTGCAGACAGGAGAGCACATGGTTAAAGCTTTGTGTATAATCACAGAACCACAGAACATTAGGGGCTGGAAGGGACCTCGAAAGCTTATCCAGTCCAACCCCCCTGCCAGTGCAGGATCACCTGGGGCAGCTCACACAGGAACACATCAAGTTACAAAAAATTCCCCCAAGAGAATAAAAGCTGTTAAGCATTTAGAAGTAAAAACACTTTAAAAAAGGCATTTTGCAATCAGATAAACAGAGGAACATGAAAAAAAAAACCCAAACAAAACACCCGCACCCACCACAACAATTAGAAAGATATTTATGTTTTGTAATGGAAAACTAAGAAGTTAATGACTTGGAAACTTGAGAATTTGGTACTTAATAATTTAATATTTAACAAATTGATACTTAATAAAGTATAATATTTAATAAAGTGGTAGTTAATAAAATAAGTTAATAAAACATTGGGTTTTAAGTCATCTAATGAAGTGCATCACCAGCAAAAGCCAGAATGGTTGCTCCTGTAACAAACACGTGTAGGGATTGCAAGAACATGTAGCAATTCTGACACTAAATTATTTGGGAGGGAAGACTTTCAAATCTTCTGTGACAGAACTTAAGACTCATCCCCACAAGATGAAAATCTGCAGACTGCTATCCTACTACAAATCTTACACCTTCCTCCTGAAGCATCTGCCACTGGCCACACTCAGCCAGAATGGACCAGATGGATGCTGGATCTGATTCTTCTTAGAAATCTCAATGATCCTACACTAAAACTGTATTAATCTTTTGCTGGTACTACTAATCATAGAATCACAGAATGGCTTAGGTGGGAAGGGATCTTAGAGATCATCTACACCATACCTCCTCATAGCAGAGGTATTCATAAGAAGGACACAGAGCTGTTGGAGTGAGTCCAGAAGAGGCCACAAAGATGAGCAAAGGGCTGGAGAAGCTCTGCTATGGGGATAGGCTGAGGGAGCTGGGGGTGTTCAGCCTGGAAAAGAGAAGACTCTGGGGAGACCTTAGAACTGCCTTCCAAAAGCTGAAGGGATCCTACAGAAAGGCTGCAAAAGGACTTTTCATAAGGGTGTCCAGAGAAACTGTTTGAAGCTGAGGGAGAGCAGGCTTAGACTGGATCTTAGGAAGAAGTTCTTCAGTACCAGGGTGGTGAGACTCTGGAATAGGCTGCCCAGGGAGGTTGTGGCTGCCTCCTCTCTGGGGGTGTTCAAGGCCAGGTTGGATGAGGCTTTGAGCAGCTGAGTCTAGTTGAGAGGTGACCCTGGCCTTGGCACGGAGGTTGGAGTAGATGATCTCTGAAGTCCCTTCCAACCTGAGCCACTCTAGGATTCCATGATGTGATTGAGTTGTGCTTCTCAGTCAGCCAGATTCTAGGGAGAGAACCTTTCCATCAGGTTGAAAGGAGATTTATTTTGTAGGCCTCCTAACTTGCAAGTGCTCAGGCTGCCTGTTTGCCTCCCATTTGCTATGCAAACATAACATAGAATGAACCTAAATGACTCAGTGTGAGAGTAAAGGAGAAGACAACAACATTGCTTCCCTCTCCAGACTAGGATTCTATGAGAACCTCCAACATTCGCTGCTATTGAAAAGCAGATGAGACCAAGAAATTTATTTGCTGCTGGCTCCTTTTTGGATCATTCTTTTATATCTGCCCTTTTGCTGAGTTTGTCTCTTTAAGTAGGCTCCAGACATGCTGAGAAGTAAAGCTGTGCATTTGTGGCAGTGGTCCCAGTGCTGAAGGAACAATGAACTGGTGAGAAAGCTGAACTGTTGGATTCACATCAAATTACTCAACAGTTCTTTAGAATTGTTAAACTTAACTTGCATGTTGTAGGGATGTTGCAACCTGTAGTGACTTTCTGAGAAGTCCATGTAGTGCCAGGTAGACTTTGGGTAACATCACTGCATCCTCAGCTTGCAAAGTGATAATTTTACAAGAACTGTTACAGGCAGCAATTCTTCCACAAATTTCCAGCATCTTTCTTTCTTACCAAATTTCTGTGGCTGCCACTGATGTTTTAAATACTGAAAATAACTGCAACTGTCCACCTGAGTTCACCAAGTACCCTTCTGCTCTCATCAACTCCATAAACTTTTCCTTCAGCTCCTACTCTATGCCTTGATTTCACTTCAGAAGGTTTGTTTTGTTTTTTTTTTTTTTTTTTGGAGGGGGGGCAGGTGGTTGTTTTGTTGAGGTTTTTTTGCTGTCATCTGCCTTGCAGGAAACATTGTGTGGAGGTTCTGTAAATTGGAGCAGACAGGTGAAAGCTAGCACTCAGATAACTTGTGTCAGCAGCACACTTTCAGTAAGCAGTTTGGCAATCAGCAGCAAAGCAGCATCCTAAAGCCNGGCTGAAGAGCCCCAACTCTTGTAGCCTGTCCTCATAGCAGAGCTGCTGCAGCCCTCTGAGCATCTTCGTGCCTCCTCTGGACCTGCTCTACCTCTGAAGATACCATGTGGATTACTTGTCAGTGCCACACAAAATGCAGAGTTGGTAACACCAATGCCAGCAGATAACCCAACACTAATATCAGATCCTATCACACAGATTGCATTTCATAGAATTGTTTGGGTTGGAAAAGCCCTTCTGGATCATCCAGTCCAGCCATTCTCCAGCTCTACCAAGGCTGGTGCTAAACTATATTGCTTATCTCTGCCTCTCTGAAACACCTCCAGGGGTGGGGATTCAACCACCTCCCTGGGCAGCCTGTTCCAGTCTTTGAGAACCCTCTCAAGGAAGAAGATTCTTCTAATGTCCAACCTAAACCTGCCCTGGGGCAACTTGAGACAATTTTCTCTCATCCTGTCTCTCATTAGTAACTAGAAGAGACCAAGACCCACCTTTCAGGGAGTTGTAGAGAGCCAGAAGATCTCCCCTCAGCCTTCTTTTCTCCATAATGTACTTTGGAAGTGGCTGATACATAAACCTTATCAAGTAGTAACAAAGGGCTAATAAGATTAATTAACCAACCTAAACCTCTCCTGGTTGAAGGTGATTTCCTCTCATCCTATCACTTGTTACTAGGCAAAAGAGACCAAGCACCACCTGGCTCCAGCTTCCTTTCAGGGAGTCACAGAGAGCAAAGAGGTCTCCCCTCAGGCCCCTTTTCTCCAGATTAAACAACCCCTGGTCCCTCAGCAGCTCCTCACCAACCCAGTTCTCCAGTCCATGACCCATGCTATTTCTCCCCACTTCTGTAAAATTATTTCCAAGTAACTGATTGACTCTTTATTGTCAACAGCAGGAGTTGCTAGGCTGGCATTTGAATTGAAAGATGAAAAAACACAACGAGAAAGATGAGAGTGCTGGTTGCCAGAACAGCCACTGATCAGTCACAGTGCACTATACCATTTCATCAAGAGGGCATTTCTGCTGAGGAGTCACAAAAATGTACCTTGAGTACCTTTCCCTGACTTCCAAATGCAGTATCAGATGTGCCAACAATGACTGCAAATCTCCTGTCTACTACAGTGACTGAAAATCTCCTGAGCACTAGTTCTACAAAAACAAAGCCTTCCACTGTTGGGTCAGGGCTTGCTCACAGCTGAAAGAGCTTTCAGAGTATGAAACATGGCTGCAGGGCTGTCAGTAGAGAAGATTACAAACATATCTACAAACTGAGACTAAAAACTTTAAGATTTTATCTAGAATTTCCTCCTTTCTTAAAAAACTTTATTTTGGAGGTAAGGAAGATGAAATGCTGTTAGGCACTGCTTGGCTATGGCTAACAGGACACCACCTGTGTAAATCTGAGGGTCCAAATCACTTCTAAAGCACACATAAGAGACATTTCCTCTTTACTATGCTGTTCACAGTGAAAAGTCTGCTTCCAAAATTAGAAGCTCAAAAAGGGGGAAAAAATAACCCAAACAACCAAAACTTAACAACTTAACAAGGGGGTGAAGATGTAAGCAAAGATAGCAGTGTGCTATCTTAGGCATGAACATGATCTGCTGTGATGACAACAGGAGACTGATTGTATTTCCCATCCTGGAAGAGCTGCTGTGCATTCCTACTGCTACCACAACAGCACCACTTGTGCACATGCTTCCTTTGAACAATATTTGTCACAGCACTGTACAAAGGATGTTAGGATCATTATCTGGACTTGATTGATAAGAAACCAGGGAACAGACCATTGCAACAATAACTGAGTGTCACCTGGCAGACAAGTTTCAGTCCCATACTCTATTGGCTGGACCACAGTGATGCTCTCAAATGCCATCATCCATCCAGGTTCAGAGTGCATAAAGGCACTGATGGTGCTTTCCTGACAAGCTTGGCTTGTAAGTACCTACTAAATATTACAGCAAGGAGCCATTAGTGACTCTGAAAAGGCTCTCCTTTAGCAAAGCCATCCAGCTGTTAACGGCTGGCAGGAGTTCAACATTCCAGTTTAAAACGGTCTGTCTCCTTTAGATGTCCTTGCAGGCTTTGTCTTTCCTGGCTGTGACATTTATGATAGGAGTTAAGGCCAGGCAGTGACACTTTCCTGATGTCTATCATAGGCATTCCCCTCTGCTTTCACAGCACAAGGAAATTCAATGTGTAAAACTTCAATACTACCCCATGTCCCCTCCTTGCCCATCTGGTGACATTGCTTCTTTAAAAGAGATAGCTTTGAGAAAGGGCAACCCGAGAAAACTTTCCTGTCAAGAGAAAAGAACATTCACAAGCTTTATGGGACACAGCATTAGTCACAAAAGTTTGGCTTTCTCAGAATTACAAGAAGCAGCCAGTTATTGAACCTAAAGATCTGTGTGATAGGTAGGAACTGCAGAAGGGAGAACATCCTTTGCACTCTCACCACCTCCACTTGCCCTCTCCATTAGACTGTTGGCTGCTTGTTAGGTAGCTGCTCTGTCATTGACTTCACTCAAAGTTAAGCCTGCTACAGCAATTTTCAACCAGACCACAGCTGCCAGATTCTGGACTCTTTAGACAACTCAGGCAGCAGAAAAAAATCCAATCATGGACTCAAAGAACACTTTTGGTTGGAAAAGCCCTTTAGGATCATCCAGTCCAACCATTCTCTAACTCTGCCAAGGCTGGTGCTGAACCATGGCCCTCAGCACCACATCTCTGCCTCCCTGAAACACCTCCAGAGATAGGGATTCAACCACCTCCCTGGGCAGTCTTTGAGAACCCTTTCAGGGAAAAAGTTTCTTCTAATGTCCAACCTAAACCTGCCCTAGTGTAACTTAAGGCCATTTCCTTTCATTCTATCACTTGTTATTAGAGGGAAGAGACCAAGCCCACCTGGCTCCAACCTCCTTTCAGGGAGTTGTAGAGAGCAATGAGGTCTTCCCTCAGTCTCCTTTTCAGCAAGAGAATCTCCTTTAAATGCACCCTGCAATATGCTACAGGCATCCAATATTTCAGACAGAAATGGATGGTTGAATGCCTGCAGTATCTCCACCAAAGAACCATTTCCCACTTCAGACCACTCATTTCTTGGGTTGTTTTGTAATAGTTCAGCAGCATTTTGCTTGAAACCTTTCAAGAACACTTAGAACAAGCTTTATTTTGGGCACAAGAGTGACTCTACCTTTGAATTCAGCAATTTATACTTGTAACTAGGAATGACATTGGTCAAAAAAATACAAGACAAACACACACAGGGCAGTGGCTGGGTGAGATGTTACACCTAATGGCAAAGCCTGTTTGGAAGGCTGTTACTTTGCACTGACCTTAACTTCCACTAAAGTCCTCAAAGCATGGTTGCTACAGCTAAGGTTTCATCATTTCCTCTCTTCAGAAGCACTGATCTTCTGCACTGCCTGCTAACTCTGCTTTTGTCTGGCCTTCTACTGCAAGATTTGATGTTCTGCTGGATTGTTGACTAATGTATTACAAAAGATGAGAATCCACTTGTTTGGTTGAGGTTTTTTTGCAAGTTTGCCTTCAAAGTCTCTTTCTGTTGCAGCAAATAATAATGCTGACTGGCTGACTCTCTGCACCAGCCCCTCCAGCCTTTAGTCCAGGAAAAGCAGACTTCATTATTTCTGCTAGTGGCATAAAAATCTTGAGGACATTCTGTGATCTCCTACCCAACTACGAACAGTCACAGCAGAAAAGAATCATGATGACCTAGCTTTTCTGTAGCAAAGGAAAGCCATCTATACAAGAACAAAAAAACCCAGTTCATTTATTTTGCTTGAGCACTGGTTTCCTGATGCCTGGGTTTTTCCCAGCCCATTGAATGTTCAATTCCATTGTACAATGCAATCAAAATAGAGGAAGGATATGATCAGAGGGCTTGATTTCAAAGGTGTGGAACTGCCACTGAACTGGATCTGACTGAGATTCAATGGCCCCAGGCCACTTCATTGCCTTGGGATGGATTTACAGAGCCAACCATTTAAGCACAAAGACACAAATTTGAATGTATAAAACCATCTCACAAGTCCTTGCTTGTTAAAAGATTCAGAGGCACACACAATAGTCCTACAGCTGCTTAAAATGTCAGAAACACTCATTTCAATGATTGTGGTTTAAAATGAAAGAGTTTTGCAGTCAGAGAAACATAGAATCATAGAATGGCTTGGGTTGGAAGTGTTCTCCAAAGGTTGTATATTCCAATCACACCACAGTCAGCAGGGACATCCTCCACTAGATCAGGTTGCTCAGAGTCTTGCTGAGCCTGACCTTGAATATCTCCAGGGATGGGGTTTCAACTATCTCCCTGGGCAACCTGTTGCAGTGTTGCACCACCCTCATGATACCGAACTTGTCCTAACATCCAATCTAAATCTGCTCTTCTCTCATTTCAAACCATTGCCCTCATCCTGTCACTGAAGGCCTTCTTGTAGCCCCCTTCAGGTAGTGGAAGGTTGCCCTAAGGTCTCCCTGAAGCCTTCTCTTTCTAGGCTGGACAACCCCAGCTCCCTCAGCCTGTCCTTGTAGCAGAGGTGTTCCACCCCCATGGTCATCTTTGTGGCCTCCTCTGGACCTGCTGCATCAGGTCTATGTCCTTCCTGTGCTGAGGGCTCCAGAGCTGGAGGCAGTACTCCAGGTGAGGTCTCACCCAAGCAGGGTAAGTCATTCACTACTAACCTGGCTGTTAAAGTCGGAGAGCTGACAACGGAGGTAAAAATCTCCACCATAGCCATCTTACAGAGATCAGCTGCAGAGCCTAGGAGAGAAAATGATCTGCTTTTAATTTAAAGCATGTGAAAGGACAATTCTCTTCTTGGAAATATGGCAGAGCAGTGAAAAATACCTGAAGATTCTGAATTATAATTCACAAACTCAGTGGATTTGATTCATGTCATACATGAGGCAGATCATAAGATTAATAAACAATAATTAAAGCCAGAAAAGAGCAATTAAAGCCAGAAAAGAACAATATGAAATTCTGGGTTAACTCAAGGTGAATTTGTCAGTCATGGCCACAAGTTGACAAACGTCTTTTTATTTAGAAAGTCTGAAATTATCTAACTAGGAATTAAAATTTACCTATCGACCCATTAAAGCTGCATGGCACAAAAGTTTAGAACATTGTTTCAGTGCTGCATTTCCACTGAGAAACTCCATTTTATGATTTTTTATTTCCACATGGAGGCAATGTATATTCATTACACCCCAGTGGGAAGAGCAGTGGTGGGAAGAGCAGTGGTGGGAAGAGCAGCGGTGGGAAGAGCAGCGGTGCAGAAAGCAGTGCCACATTACCGAAGAGATGACGTATTTCTGGTGAGCAAGAAGCAAAATGATTCTCCAGGCTGGAAGTTTGGTAAGGGGCTCTGCTCTGAGCCATGCACCAGGGGCTTAATGCATTTTACATAAAGGTTTATCAGGTAAAATGCAGAAGCAATCTTTTAAGTAAGCATTGGAAGTCATAATCCTCCTGTCCCATCAGACATCCTACATAGACACCTTCCTTGTCACATCCCCTAGCTCAATGAATTCTGAATTCTTCCCAGAGCAGGGATAAAAACCAACCAGGTAGGCAAAGGGTAAGGATCCTCTGCTGGGAGATAACAATATATTAGATATAATTATAAAGCACATTTATTAAATCCAGTTTAGCAGACTGTGATAAAATGTTTTAGCATTAATTTAGAAATTTTTTCCACTCATAAAATATTATCTGTTAGCTGAAATCCTGAAATTAAAAGCTCACTGTAGTCTAGAATGACATTGCAACTAATTTTAATTTGGGAATGGTGAATCTTTCAGAGGTTTTTTTTTTTTAATCCTTGCTTCATCACACCTTCTAATAGAACATGTCTGGAATAACAGTTGCACTCTTTTTCAGCAGATTTGTCCTCCACTGTTGTTGGGACTGATAATGAAATAGGATAATCCTATTGTTGTAGGTACATGGAAGTGTTTGGTGGACAGTTCTCTGATAGTTCTGTCTCAGCTCCAAGCTCTCTGGACAGATGGACACAATCAAGCTCTGCTCACAAGCCTGTGTGGCTTTATTAGTGCTGCACTGTACACTCAACAGGACTCAAGCCTTGTGCCTTCAGCTGGAGAGACCTGCACACAAGGCTCTGGATAAGGCTGTGCAGACAAGCCCAGTGCTCCAAACAATCCACTGCAAATTGCAGAAGGATATTTTCCAGTTCTGCACTTGAGTGCCTACAAAACCAAGGCAGCCATCAATTGAGCACAGCTGTTAGCCAAGCAATCCCAAGCATAGATCCAGGCTGGGCGAGGAGTGGCTTGAGAGAAAGCTGGAGGAGAAATACTTAGGGGTGTCAGCTGATAAAAAACTCACCAGGAGCCAGCAATGGTCACTGGCAGCCCAGAAAGCTGGGCTGGGCTGCATCAAAAGCAGTGAGAACAGCAGGACAAGGGGATTCTGCCCCTCTGCTTTGCTCAGACCTCACCTGCAGCACCGCAACCAGTTCTGATGCCCCCAGCACAAGAAAGACATCCAACTGCTGGAGTGTGTCCAGAGGAGGCCACAAAGATGATCAGAGGGCTGGAGAACCTCCCCTATGGGGACAGGTGAAGAGGGTTGGGGCAGTTCAGCCTGGAGAAGAGAAAGCTCCAGGGAGATCTTAGAGCAGCCTTCCAGTAACTGAAGGGGCTCCAGAAGAGCTGGGGAGGGACTTTTTACAAGGGCTTGTAGTGATAGCATGAGGAGGAATGGCTTTGAGCTGGAAGAGGGGAGATTTAGATTGGAAATTAGGAAGAAATTCTTTCCAGTGAGGGTGGAGAGGCACTGGAACAGATTGCCCAGGGAGGCTGCAAATGCCTCCTCCCTGGAGGTGTTCAAGGCCACCTTGGATGAGGCCTTGAGCAAGCTGCTGTAATGGGAGGTGTCCCTGCCCATGGCAGAGGGGTTGGCACTGGATGATGTTTAAGGTGCTTTCCAACCCAAACAGTTCTATGAATCCATGATTTCAGAGCTCTGTCCAGGAGCAGAGATGTTAAACTTTATGGTTATGTTGTGACCACTTTGTGTGCATGGGAAATGGAATGGGTTGAAGCTGGAAGAGGGGGAATTTAGATTGGAAACTAGGAAGAAATTCTTCACAGTGAAGGTGGTAGATAAAATATATAATTTCTATAAATATTCTTTTCTATTCCATTCTATTATTTCTACAGAATATACAAGGACTTCTCTTTCACATCCAGCTCCTGCCTCAGTGAGCTACTTTAGTGGACACCTAGAATATTTATTCTTTTGGGATTCCCAGTAAAGCCAAGCACAAAGAGCTAGGGAAGTTAAGTAGGAAGGTAGGGAGGAAGATTTTTTTACCTTGAACCACAAAATTGACAGCCTGCCTCTCTGCTTGAGTGCGCAGTTTGTAATCCTGGGCACTGATATTAGCCAGCGGTCGTCTGCGTCCCATCATGGAAACCACATAACCTTGCAGGGTGTGAAGAGAAATCAATGTTCTACGAATCATCAAGGTAAAAAATCTCCACATTTCTTGTTGAAGATAGTATGGAGTTTTGTAATTCTCTGCTGCCTGCTTCCATGGAATATAGAATCACAGAATCATGGAATTGTTGGGGTTGGAAAAGACCTCTAAGGTTGTCGAGTCCACCCAACGCCACCACAGACACCAAACCATGTCCCAAAGAGCCATGTCTAAACATTTCTTGAACACCTCAAGGGATGGTGACTCCACCACCTCCCTGGGCAGCCTGTTCCAATGCCTGACCACTCTTTCAGGAAAGAATTTTTTCCCGAATCGCCAACCTAAACCTCCCCTGGCACAATTTCCGGCCATTTCATCTCCATCACCTCATACTAGGGAGAAGAGACCAACCCTCCCCTCACTCCAACCTCCTTCCAGGGAGTTGTAGAGCCCTCTGAGAACATTCAGAGCATCTCATATTTAAACTTTTAATACTTAATTTATTTGGGGCTAAGAATTATTTAATTCAGAGAATTGGTAGATGCAAGGCAAGGAAAACTTGTGTTCATTAAAGCTGTAGTTCCAGCAGGAGTGTCTGCTTGAAACACCAGCAAACTCTCTCTGTGAGAGCTGGAACTATAAATACCTAGCAGAATTAGCTACCTATTAGCAGCCATAATTAGAGCTTTCCATGCAATGAATAGTTTACTTGGGAATAGCAGAGGAAAAAAATCAATTTGTAGAGTCATTAAATCATTAATGAATATTTCCCCAAACAATCAAATAGTTTGGGGGGAAAAAAAAATCACAAAGTTCTAACTTGTTTTATCATTTTCTTTATGTAGTATTTTCATGTCCCTTTCACAGCCAAACCTCCCTCTTCACCCTCCAGTGTAGTGTGGTTTTTAGTTTAAAAGGAATACAAGAAAATGCAGGTAGAGCTTTAGGGTGTATTTTGTTAAAACATCTATTTTGCAGGGCAAGTGTGAGGAGCTGAGAGAGGAAAAGAGATGTGAGAATAACACAGACAAAACCTTATCCCAGCTTGTATTCAAAACTCAACATCTCTTATTTTAAGAAAAAATAATCTGTGCTAAAATGGATCACCTTAACTTTGGATCACCTTAACTACCCAGGAACTGCCATTAGAGCCCATGGAATCACAGAATGGTAGGGTTTGGAAGGGACCTCTAGAGATCATTTGGTCCAACCATTGAGAGGAAACAGGTTTAAAGTTGTGCCAGGGGAAGTTCAGATTGGACATTAGGGAAAACTTTTTAATTGAGAGAGTGGTTAGGCATTGGAACACCCTACCCAGGGAAGTGGTGGAGTCACCACCCATGGAAGTGTTCAAGAAATGTGTAGATGTGGTGCTTCAGGATGTAGTTTAGTGGCCATGATAGTTGGGTTACAGTTGGACTTGATGATCTTAGGGGTTTTTTCCACCCTTAATGATTCTGTAATTCAGACTACCAGGGTCAAAGCCTCTTCTTCAGTCATCTGTGTGCCAGGAGGACCCTGTTCCTTCTGCCATTGATTCTGATCCATGTGTTCCTGAATTCAGTTCCAGAATCCAGCTCCTGAATCCTCCTGAATATATATCCCAATGCACTAACAAAAATAACTTGATCCTAAATTAATATTGTCTAACATTGCTATGTGATTGTCAATAGATCAAAACTATTTCATACATGTGTTAGGAAGAAGTTCTTTAGTACAAGGGTAGTGAGAGTCTGGAACAGGCCTTCCAGGGAGATTGTGACTGCCTTCTCCTTGGGGGTGTTCATTGCCAGGTTGGATGAGGCCTTGAGCAGCTGAGTCTAGTTGAGAGGTGTCCCTGCCCCTGGTGGGGAGGTTGGAGTAGATGAGCTCTGAGATCCCTTCCAGCCTGAGCCATTCTATGATTCTCGGTAGTATCTTACTAGATATGTTGGGCTTCAGCTACAGCTGAAAATAGATTCTCAGTCACTTCATTTTTCTTTAGTAACATTAATGAACAAAGGAATGCAACTGCATGATCACAAGCCATGCTTTCAGGAGATTTTTAAGCTCTACAAAGTAGGGAAAAAAATTTAATTATCCATTTTCATGACTGAAAATCAGTTCTATGTATCTATCCTAAAACTTAGCCATACAACCATAGGGAAAATTATATTGGAAATTCACTATCCCTACAAAATGCCTTAGAGCTGTCTACCCTTACTAAGAAACAACACCAAAAAGTAAATTGATTATGACAGTTCTGCTAATTAGCTGTTAAAAGACAATATTTCAAGCTGCTATATTTTTCTCTCCTCTAATTACTATGCTCCTAGGATTCCCTAAATATAAATGAATATGTAGACTAACAACAAATTTGATGCGAGAAGAGTTTGCAGCTGCTGGCTCCGCTCTGCACACATCTGTCACCACAGATACCACCTGAATTTCAAGAACATAAATTCTGACTGATGCAAAAAGATCTGCTAAAACAAATGGGCTCTGCAAATTGACTCTTTGACTGACTGGCTGAACTTCCATGGTCCAGCAGCCATGTAGGGTGTTTATTAAGGAAAAGAATCCTTGGGCTGTTTTGTGTTGGAGTACATCACATGTCAAAATGATGCAGTGTGACTTGACGTGCTAGGGTTCACTCTGAGAACAGATGTCTTCTTCTGTTAGCATCTTTCTGGGAAAGGGCAGATAGGTTTAACTAGCTTCTCTTAGGGTTAAAAAAGAGGAAAAACCTGATTCACCAAGAAATAAAATCTGAATTTTTTTTCCCTTGTCCTATAACTGAATTGGGTTAAGTTGACTCTGTGTCTCCCCCACTGATCAGTAAACAAGAACATGCTTACAGACTTCAGCTTACCTTTGTTTCTGCATTCTTCAATGGTTCTCTTTGTAAACTCATGTAATTTCTTGTATTTCTGCATAAAACTCTCTATGAACTGGCTGGCTTGAAGAGGAGTAGTGCCCAGGCAGTCAGCAAGGCGTTCCTTACCTGGTGGTAAAGAAATTAGCTTTAGTAGGTAATAAAACAGAATGGAAATCACAGAATCATAGAAATCATAGATTCATACAATGAGTCAGTCTAGAGAAGAGAAGACTCTGGCCAGACCTTAGAACTGCCATCTCATTCCTGAAGGGATCCTACAGGAAGGCTGCAGAGGGACTTTGCATCAGGGCAGGACAAGGGAGGTTAATCACAGAATCATAGAAT
>WBNM01015100.1:15402-62661 GCA_013399055.1 Ramphastos sulfuratus | reverse complement strand
CCTTGTTGAATTTCATGAGGTTGGCCTGGGCCCACCTCTCCAGGCTGTCCAGGTCCCTCTGGATGGATCCCTGCCCTCTAGCAAGTCGACTGTGCCACCCAGCTTGGTGTCATCTGCAAACTTGCTGAGGGTGCACTCAATTCCTCTGTCCATGTCACAGATGATCTCTGAACCTTAGCTATTCTGTGATTCTACATGGGATCTAAGAGCATTGATCAGAAAAGGTGGGGAAAAGCTGCAGACTTTTTTCCAGAGTGTGAAAACTTCACCTCAGGGGTATTGTTTAAACAGATTTATGAACCAAACAGCTCCAGCAAAAATAAAACACACATTGACATTAGTCATAGGAGGTTTGAAAGACAGAGATATTTATGTCAGCTGCACAGCAACACAAACCCTGCTCTGTGTCTGCACCAGAACATAAGCTGAGAGGCGACATCTGAAGGCACCAAAGGCACAGAATAGTTATTGTCACAGCAATCCTGTCACGAAAAATTCTCTAGCATTTTTGAACGAGAGAAGATTTCAGCCACTGAAATGCCATCACTGTCACTCTGATGTGCAGTGCAGAACAGTTCTGGAGCATTGTGTTCTCACTTGTGACAGGATATGCACTGAGCTGCAGGATCACTGGGCTGGACAAAGTACTAGCAGAAAGAATTCACAAGACATCCAGGGTGGCTCTTGCTGAGCTATTATAGGTCTGTATTTTTGTTTGACATCTAATGAATTTGGATTTTCTTCCTGGGTCAGCAGATGACAAATCTATCTGCTAAAGCACATACTGGCAACAGCTCAGAGATGGTTGTGGCTTCCTTAGAGACTTGTAACATCCAAGTTTGACCTTGTTAGCCATTTAAAGAACTATTTATATGCTGAACAAAGCATTGCATAAAATAACAGGAAAATTAAACTACCATATCAGTAAGAAAGTCTGAGAGGCTCCAGTGAAATGCAGTTCCTGGAAAGCAAAAAGTGGGGAATGTACAGCCTTGTAATCACATCAGGTTCAACAAGGCAGGAGCTCTGGACTCAGGAGTGGACTAAAGGTTCCCTGAGCACTCTCCTGGAGTTATCTGGGAATAGTTAGGAGCAGCCTGTGAGTTTCAGTGTTCTCCACTCTGTAATGCCATCTTCCAAAACTAAAAATATCATTGCTTTATCTGCTTTTCATCTCGACATCCCTCTGTGCCAGTTTAGGGCTTGGACATACTGCTATTGGATGGAATGAATTCCTTATGGATGTTTCTAAGGACTGTTCCTCTGTAGAGATGTTTAGATTGCCTTAGTTTTACAAGCTGACTGGGGCCAAAGAAGGTGAATTGAATTGCTCCAGACAAAGCAAAAGACAACATTAGTGTCACTCTTCTCAATATTTGATGTAGATACTAAGGTATCAAGTCCTAGACACAGTGAAATTCTTCTTTCTTTATTTTTTATCATGAAATCATAGAATGGTGGGGATTGTGGAGTCTCCATCCTTGGAGACATTCAAAAGCTGTCTAGACATGGTCCTGGGCAAGTGGCTCCAGATGTCCCTGCTTGAGCAGGGCAACTGAATCTGATGACCTTCAGAGGTCACTTCCAACCTCAGCCATTGTATGATTCTATAAATGTGTTTTGAGACAATATCAGAGTTTTTAACTTACTCCCAGTGAATTAAATCTTAGTTATTCTCAACTATATCTATCTACTCCAAAAGCCACTCAAAATAAAATTCATTTTAGACAAAGACAACTGCTTTGGTTACACCAGCAGCAAATAAATCCAAACACCAGAGTCAGCTTTGTCTGTGTCAGTGTGGCTGTACTAATTGGATCATTTAGTAATCCCTGATAAAAATAAAGATGTAATATTCTGCCCACCTTGTAGTCACCTTTACAAATTCACTTTACTGATATAAATTACATAGGAGGTTAAATCTATTGTAGCTGGTTTGGTTTTTTTTCTGTCTGGAAATGCCTACCTGCTCCATAAACCACAGAGTAAACGATTCGCTTTGCTTGCTCTCTGTCTGAGTGTTTCACTTCTTCAGGTGGAATCTCCTTCCTGAGCAAACAAAGCAGAATCACACATTTTCAGTTGAAACTCATGTCAGTTGTCATCCCCACAGAAAAATGTATTTAAAGTCAATAATCATTAAATAACTACAGACAGGAACAGGAGCGCTGAAGGGATTTTGCCTTCAGCCAGAAATCATAGACTCATAGAATGGTTTTGGTTGGAAAAGCCCTTTAAGGCCATTGAATCTGCCAAGGCTGGGGCTAAACCATGGCCCTCAGCCCCACATCTCTGTCTCTCTGAAACACTTCCAAGGGATGGGGATTCAACCCCCTCCCTGGGCAGCCTGTTCCAGTCTTTCTTCTAAGTTTCTTCTAATGCCCAGCCTAAACCTCTCCTGGTGCAACTTCAGGCCATTTCTTCTCATCCTGTCATTTGTTACTAGGGAGAAGAGACCAACTCCCACCTGACTCCAACCTCCTTTCAGGGATTTTGTGAGAGTATTGAGGACATTTTTAGCCATGGGAAATGCTTTGATTGACAATCTTTGAGAACGTGACATATTTCTCTGTATCTTCCTGGAGAAGAGCCTTTCATCATGATGATGATATTCAAACACCCTGAAAATCAGCAGAGGCACAGATTTTCTCTTACTTGGCCCAAACACTAATTTTAGCTAAGCCTATGCACATTCCTGGTGCAATAGATAGGATGTTCTGAGTGATAAACAGGTAGACCTCAAGTGCAATCAGGTTTAAACAAATCCTTATGGCAACTCAGGGTTTCTGAAGAGGAAAAATACAATGGAATATGGTTTCAAACCTTCAGTGAGCATACAGTCTTTGGGTTTGTGGAAGCTCACATTGTCCCTTTGGATAACATGGACTTTGCACTGCTCATTATAGGGTAAGAAAGAGAAAAAAATGGATAATGTAATACTTAGTGTTTTCCATCTGTAATTCTCACTTAATTAAAGCATTCTGCTCATTGAAGACTTTTAGAGTTTGCCTTCTTAGTGATTCCAGGTCAAAAGTTCATGGCTCTTTTGAATCAAGTACCTGAATAAGAGGACAAAGTGGCAATCTGAGAGGATAAATTCAGAATTAGGAAGTTTGACATCATAAAGGATTTCCTGAAGCAATCTCTGGCAGAATATCTGCAGGAATTTCCTGAAGAAGCTGGCAGAAAGCTATCCATACACTTGAGAAAGCATCTGTCCAGAGCCAGGAGGAAAAAGAGAATCTGATAAGAAAGCAGATCTTACCTGAGGACCTTCCTGAGCTGAAGAATTAAGACTGAAGAATACTAAACCTAGGGAAACAATACAAAAGACAACACTGCCTTGCTACTGCTGCATAACTTGAACTAGAGGCCTGGAGAAGAACAGCAAGGGTTTGCTTGCAGATTTACTGGCACCTGAGGCTAGAGACACAGAGGCAAGGGGTCACCAGAGGGTATGTTAAGCTGCTCACTTCTCTGAAGAAGGGTTGTAACAGACAGGACACAGCGAGTGAGGAGCCATGAAGATCCACAGAGGAACACACATACTTATCAGATCATGGTGCTGAAGAAGACACAGGACAAGAGTCTTGCTGAGAGGGACTGATGGTTCTAGAGAAGCTTGAGCAGTGACAGAAGAAACTAGAAGTTGATTATGTGCACATAATCAAGGGTTAAAGGATGTTTGTGCATTATCCAAGCCTCAACTTGAAAGGGCTGACTGGGAAAACCAGAAATAGGCTCATGGTTGCAGTCATAGTAGGCATCACCATGAGGAGAATCCTCTGCTTCAGTTGTAAGCAACCCAAACAAAACCTTGCCTAGCAGAGTTATCAGATATCCATGGCTAAGGAGACAATGGCAATCACAACAGTTACTTAGCATCCCCTGGTCAGGAAATACATGAGAAGCAATTAAAAATTCAGAGCTTTATGTAGAATCATAGAATGGTTTAGGTTGAAAGGGACCTCAAAGATCATCTAGTTCCAACCCCTCACCATAGGCAGGGATGTCAAATAGTTCTTCTAATGTACCAGCAAACCCAAAATGGTCAGTCAGCCCCTCCTGAGGTGGGCAATGTGAGCAGAGAGGCATTACATCTAGCACTGCAGGTCTGTTAATTTATGCTCCACATTCAGATTCTTGGAATTCTGGAATAATAAAGTGTGAAATTGCTATATAAATCACAAGTGCTCGAGCAAAGAGAAGTCATTAATCAAAATTATCCTTTTTTTTTTCCCCCCTAATAATATAAATGTGTTTTTTTTTCCTGTTTGTATGGACAATGATTGGTTTCTGCTCAGGATGTTTGATTCCTTCTGAAATACAGAGTGGCATTGCTGCAGTTTGAGGTGAAGGCTATTTTGTCCTTTGAGCAACGAAATGACGAGGGGGAAGGCAATTTCTCAGAAACACATTAGCCACATTAGACATCCCCAGTGGGTTTTCCTCTTCAGCCTGTTTCCTCTGCAAATAAATTGATGTTTCTGATAATTAATTGGTTTCAATGGGCACTGTGAGAATTAATTTCAAGTTAAAAATTTCACTTTTGATTTGGATTATTAGAGCTGTCTTCTAATACCTGAAAGGATCCTACAGGAAGGCTGCAGAGGGACTTTTCATAAGAGTGTCTACAGACAGGACAAGGGGGAGTGGGTTGAAGCTGAGGGAGGGTAGGTTGAGAGTGGATCTTAGAAAGTTCTTCAGTATGAGGGTGGTGAGATTCTGGAATAGGTTACCCTCGGAGGCTGTGGCTGCCTCCTCCTTGGGGGTGTTCAAGGCCAGGTTGGATGAGGCCTTGAGCAGTCTGGTCTAGTGGAAGGGGTCCATGCCCATGGTGAGCTGGAACTAAATGATCGTGGAGGTCTCTTCCACCCCAAACCAGCCTGTGATTCTAGGAAGACCTTTAAAAATATGAATACCAGGTTCATACCAGGTTCCTTTACACCCAAGGAAAATATGGCAACCTTATCTATAATTTTAACAAAGCTTAATTGTAAACCAGAAAACCAAGTCCAATCCAGAGCAGAGCTGTGGATGATTTTCTTTTTAACCTGCAGAGTACTGAAAAGGAAGAATTAAGACAAATATTAGTACAGGGAAATGAGCACACACAGCATAAAGCTTATGACCACAACACAAATCCACAAGGCCATAGGGCACAAATTGTGAGCAATGCCAAAACAAAACTTTGAGAACAGGTAGCACTGGAAGGAAATCAGCCTCCAAAAGAATGTGCCAAGACATTTCAGCCTTGCTGGGAAAGGCTGCACAGTGACGGAAGTCGTCTGTTTATGTACAGGAAAAGGCAGAACAAACTCCTCCAACACAATATCTGGCAGACAGACACACATTGCCTTGATCTGGGTCACATTCCAGACAAGCCAAGCTCAGGCATAACAGCCAAAAAGCTCCTAGCCACTCTTCTGCATCTGCCAATTAATCCAGGTCCTAGCTGTGAGTTGCTGATGATGGAGGTTCTCCTCCCGCTCTCCTCTGCCCTGGCGAGGCCACATGCGGAGTACTGGGTCCAGTTCTGTGCTCCCCAGTGCAAGAAGGACAGGGACTTACTGGAAAGAGTACAGCAAAGGACTACAAAGATGCTGAGGGGATTGGAACATCTCTCTTATGAGGAAAAACCCAATTCTCTCCATCTTTCCTGGTTTGCATGAGAGAGATGCGAGGTTAAAGACTGTCACCAAGGAACACCTTTCCCAAGGACATGCACCAATAAATGAATCAATGAACCAGGGCATTGGGATATCTACATTTGCACACCAGATGCCTCACATCTCCTTGTCTAAAGGGCAATACACAAGGTGGGACCCCACATTTCATGTCTGTGTATTCCCCCTCTGGTTTCAGTAGAGGCAGAGCTGGAAAATCTTTGGCATGGATCTCCCATGTAATTACAGGGGTCGTGGACTTCAGCACAGAGGGGAGAGGGTCACAGCCTCCCACTCAGGGAGTTTAAATTTGTGCTTTATTTAGTTTAGGTGTTTTTATAAAAGCTTTTAGCTGTATTCAACTCCTTTGAATGAAAGACTACAGCACTGAGAGCTCGATGTCACCCTTCCTAGGTCAGCTCTGACACTTCTGTCATTATGCCTCTTCTCTCTCATTGTTTGCCACCCAAACAAACTGCTTTTAAAGTTTTTTTATAATCTCTATTTGACACCAGGAAAAAGCTTTCTAACCCCTCTAAAACTCTTTTTACAAGACTCCAGAAACACTTTAGGGATTTCAAAAGGCCTTCCAGTGGTTAATCATAAAATAATTTATTTTGTCTGAGCAGCTTCTATAGTACATTGCATGAAGATTTATTTCATTAGCCTTCAACCTCCTGTTAAAGAGCCTGAGATCTGACTCTCTTGTATTTTAGAGGGATAAAGACATGCCTTTGCAGTTAGCTCTGTGGGCCAGAAGTCTTCTCGTGCTACATTTTAAAGTAGCAAAGAACCAGATAAAGAAACTGCATCAAGGTCATATTGCAAATTACAGCTGTCATGAGTTACAATTTGTTGGAAGATGCATTTGGGAGCAAAGTGATACATTACATCTATTAAGATATTTACCTGCACGTTGATGTGTCAGTTATTGGATTCTGAAGTGAAATTAGAGAGCATTTATTTTCAGTGCTCTTGACAAAGAAAAGGCCACACAGAGGCTTTCCTTTAAAATCCACAATTCTGGGCATCTTTCAGTTAGAAGAGAGAGTCCCTGACAATGATAAATGTGTCATCCTACCCTTCAACCTTCAACTGTTCTCACCTTCACTGCTGCAGGAATGAAACCAAAAAGGGCTTTCTTCCCACCTCTGTAGCCTCTCTTGCCTAGTGAATGACATGGACAAGCAATGGTGCCCCTGTACTCAGCCCTGGTGGGGCCACAGCTTGAGTACTGGGTTCAGTTCTGGATGCCACAGGATAGGAAAGACATTGAGGTGCTGGAGCATGTCCCAAGGGTGAGGGCTTTGAAGAGCATCATATAAGGAGCATCTGTGGGAATTGGGGTTGTTTGGAGAGGAGAAGGCTGAGGGGAGATCTTAATGCTCTCTACAACTCCCCAAAAGGAGGCTGAAGTGAGGCTGGTGTTGGACTCTTCTCCCAAGTAATCAGCAACAAGATGAGAGGAAATGGGTTTGAGTTGTGCCAGGAGAGGTTTAAACTGGATATTAGAAAAAACTTTAGTGAGAGAGTGGTGAAGCACTGGAACAGGCTGCCTAGGGAGGTGGTGGAGTCTCCATCCCTGGAGGTGTTCAAGCAATTGCTTTTGCATTCTTGATTTCATCAAGAATCAGCTTGACACTAAAGTTAATTGAGTTGAATGAAATAAACGAAAACATTTTATGAAGCTCTGGAGTGTGCTCATAAAATGAAGCATTTTATCAAGGTCACTCTAGAAGAAGATGAGTATTTGGAGGTGGCTTTTTCATACACAAGCCATGAAATTAGCAAAGCCAAATGTTAACAGACACCAGGAGACAACTGAGGACTGTCCAGCCTCCTCTGAGCTCGCTTTCTCCCTCCTTTGTGTGTTAGTTGTAGTGGTGACAATTCTAACTCTCTATTTTTCATCTATTCCAGAATGCTAAGAAAGCATTTAATGTGCAATAATCAGCTTCCAGTGCGACAGAAAATTAAGCTGTCTGGTTAAACTTGTCATTAACAACCTGCTTTATTTAAAGCTATTGTTTGACTCTTCTAAAAAACAAAAGCCATGAAGCTTCCTGAAGATTTTATTCCCTGTGCCTTATTATCTGCTAGTCTAAACAAATGTCACAGCTGCACTCCTCCAAGGGACTGTAAACTACAAGGTGAAATTTCCCCAAGCTGCCACGCAGACAGAGTGTTAAATTTCATTAATATCAACTATTGCAAGGGAGCTTTCAAAACAGAGAGGAATTGCTTTGCTGCAGAAGTAAAACTGTTAAAATATTCCACACCAACCCCCATGAGGTGCTGCACTTGGAGCTTACAGTGTTTTAAAACTGGTTCTGAGAAGGCAAACTGAGCATCCTCCCTTTCACTACATTTCAGCATCTACAGGATTATTATTTTTGGGGTGGGGGGAAAGGTGTGGGGGTGTTTGAGACAAGGGAGTAGAAAGGAGTGGGTGGAGAAAGTGCTAGCTAATGAAACCTCTACATGAATGCTCTTTGGAAGAGCATAGTGCAATAATTAAACATCACGAGCCCAAACCTAGATCTGTTTCCTGTATCTCAACAGAAAGTTCAAACACATCTACAGAAATACATTGAAGCCCTCATGTGTGGAGGCAGAGCTACCTAACCAAGATATTCCAAAGGCAAAGCAAGGGTTATCACAGCTCTCACACATGCTACATTTGCAAATGCCACAGTTTTCAAGTGCCTCCTGTCAGAATCTTTTGAGGAGCACCCATCGGTACAATCCTTAGTGCGGAAATGAAACAGCTACTAGAGTCATTCATAGGAACCAGAGACACTTCACAAGTGGTGGAGAGAGGGATGAACATCTCAATCCAGCACTTGGTCTTGTTGAACCTCATTCTGTTGACCTGAGCCCATGGATTTAACCTGTCCAGACCTCTCTGCAGAGCCTTCCTCCCCTGCAGCAGATCAGCACTGCCGCTCAACTTACTATGGTCTGCCAACTTGCTGATGGTGCCCTCAATCCCTTACCCAAATGACTGATAAGGAGATTAAACAGAACTGGCCCCAACACTGAGCTCTGGGTGACACCCCTGTGACTGGCCACCAGCTGGATGTATGAAGTATCCCAAATAAAAAGACAGTGTTTGGCTAAGGCTGAAGCTTTAACCTGTTTGATCAAGAATGCTTTTGAAACAGAGGTGTATAAAACACCTGTGGGCAAGTGCCTGTGTATTTACCCAGCACACCACCGAGCACGTGTGCACACCTGACCTTATCTTTTCCCAACAGTGCACTCTCTTTTGGTATCATTTTTGTGTATCTTTTTGTGTAATTCAGCCCGAGAGGACTTCTTTTGATTTATTTCAGGAATAGCCAAAATACCTTTGCTTATTTCCTGTGTTCTTCTGAACTCAGCAGGATATCAACAGATAGAGCTATTGTCAGGAAGTATCCCCAACTGCCAAGTGGCTGGATAAACAAGAGTCCCTGTTTTGCCCTAGTTCCTGCTAGACCAACTGCCAGTCAGCAACAGTTTGGCTCCCCTTGCCATTATTAGATATCATCAGTTCTGTGGGTCCCCTGCTTGGCAAGTGGTAAAGAAATAAAATTTCCCCACTTCCTGGAGGAAGACAGCCTGCAAAGAACAAAACAAACCTTTCTGCTCTGTGGGCTTTCCATTCACTTCTGGTTCAACTTATTGAAAACAAAATGCTTTTGTCCTTCTGATAGGTTAATCCCAAGCACTTCTGTGCTTTGTTCCTCTCCAGGCTTTTTCTTGAGTGATTTCCAAAACCAGCATGTCTGCCTCTCACCAACATAGTTCACAACAGGTATTACCATGAGCCTACATTCACATCAGCTGAGGAAAATGGATGTTTATGGTCAGCACATTTTACGAGCAGCCTGCAGTTCCCAAGATGATTGGAAATCAAGTGCTCAGGTTGCTCTGACTCTAGCAGCATCAGTGTAAGCTGAAGATTCTTCCCTGTCTTCAAGTGGCAGCCAACCAAGCTCATACCATAAAACCAGCCAGAAATGTTTTTCAAAATGATTAGTAGGAGTAAAGAATTTATAAATCCCTTGAGATTCCATGACAGCCACACATGTGCTTATTTGAGACAGCACTTGTCATTGCTACTCTGCTGGTTTGAGGCTAATTGGAATATTTTAATGAGAGAAATTAGATCACTGGTTATGAAAAAAAAAAATAACAGTGATGTCTACATCACCCATTGGTTTTGCTTAGGGATATAAAAACAAGAAACATAAAAGTCAGTCAGTGTCTCTGCTGCTGCTTGCTGTATGAACTATCTCTGCCTGAACCTTTGTAACCCAAACTAATCCTTCTTCTTCTAACTCTTTCTCTGGCAATCTCACCCCTGTACCTAAGCCTTCTGAAATAAGGGAGGGGGTGGAAAAAACAGGAGAGGAGTTGGTTCAGAGCCCTCCTGGGCAGTTTCTGCTGTTCAGGAGGGGTTTTGAATTTCTGTATTACTTTTAGCTAGTATATAATTGTACAGAGTTGTAAATATCTGTATATGTTGTATATATATGCTTGTACATTTATGCTGCACTGTAAATACAGTTTTATTCCTTAACTTCCAGCCACCTGAGCTAGTCTGGTGAATCGTGGGGGAGGGAAACTCCCAAACTACCACAGCTACAAAGAAAGAATGAGCTATGTCCTCTATTCTGCAGCCAATTTTGGTAACTCTCTGAAAGTCAGACAGACCCAGATGAACACTTATGGTGCCCAGTACTTACTAGAAGGTAAATTCAGTGCTTGGAAGAAGGCACTGGGACAGGTTGCCCAGAGAAGCTGTGGAGGCTTCAAGCCTGATAATGCTCAAGGGCAGGTTGGATGACACCTTGAGCAAGCTGGTCTAGCAGGAGGTGTCCCTGCCCATGGAACTAGATGGTCTTGAAGGTCCCTTCCAACCCAAACCATCCTGTAATTCTATACTAGATTTGGCAGAAAGTTACTTCAAGACACGAGCTTTCCTGAAGCTCAAGAGTCAGCAGAACCATTATGTAATGATTTTGTAGACACACCATGACACTTCTGTCTGATAAAAATATTTGCCTGTAATATTTCATTAAATTTAAAGTTCCTGTGTAGCAACTCTAAGAGGCTGACGGCTGCCAAGAGCTGTGAGGTTGCTGAATAGAATGGTACTTCTGGAGCCTTGCCCAGAGCTGAGACAAAATTTGACTCATCTTCACGCATACATTTGCAACATACCTCCAAACTAAAATAAGGATCTAACTCCATCACGAGGTTTTGGTGATATCATCTGAGAGCTAAGAATTTATCAGAATATCCAGAGAAGCTGCTAAGTGACTTTAAAGAGAAAGGTGCTCTCTCCATAGCTAGATTGGTTGGGATGTTTGTGACCCTGAGTTCTGCTCTCCCACACACCTCAGGGGCTGATTCAGCTCTTGGTAGCAGAATTATTATAATTGGAGCTCCATTTTGGTTCTCTGTACACTTCAGCCAGCGCATGGTGCTGGCTCATGTTGAGCAGCTCATCACCAGCACCCCCCAAGTCCTTCTCCTCAGCACTGCTCTCTACCCATTTTCCACCCAGCCTGGATTTCTGCTTGGGACTGCCTTGGATGGCGTTCAACAAATCCAAGTGCCAGGGGCTGCACTTTGGCCACAACAACCCCATGCAGAGCTACAGGCTGGGGTCAGAGTGGCTGGAGAGCAGCCAAACAGAAAGGGATCTGGGGGTGCTGATTGACACCTGCCTAAACATGAGCCAGCAGTGTGCCCAGGTGGCCAAGAAGGCCAATGGTATCCTGGCCTNTGATACTGTGATACTGTGAACCCAGGTGCAAGACCTTGTGCTTGGCTTTGCTGAACTTAACAAGGCTGGCATTGGCCCACCTCTGCAGCGTGTCCATGCCCCTCTGGATGACATCCCTCCCTCCAGCAGCACACAGCTTGGTATCATCACATCAGTAATCTTAATGATCAGAAATATATCTATTTTTTTAATTACTAAAGTATCATATTTTTCCAATTGTTACATCATCCATCAGAAGGTGAAAGCACTAAACACTATGAGTTCATAAGAAGGACACAGAGCTGTTGGTGCAAGTTCAGAGGAGGATCACAAAGATGATCCAAGGAATGCCTCTGCTGTGAGGACAGGTTGGGGCAGCTGGGCTCATTCAGCCAGGATAAGGGAAAACTCTCTGGGGACCTTAAAGCTGCCTTCCAATACCTGGAGGCATTCTATAGGAAAGCTGCAGAGGGACTTTTCATAAGGGTGTCCAGATACAGGACTAGGGGGAATGGTTTGAAGCTGAAGGAGAGCAGGGTTAGACTGGGTCTTAGGAAGAAGTACTTCAGTATGAGGGTGGTGAGACTCTGGAATAGGCTGTTCCCAGAGGTTGTGGCTGCCTCCTCCCAGGAAGTGTTCATTGCCAGGTTGGATGAGACCATGAGCAGCTGAATCTAGTTGAGAGGCATCCCTGCCCATGGAGGAGAGGTTGGAGTATATGAGTTCTGAGGTCCCTTCCAACCATTCTAGGATTCTATGATTCTGTGGTTTCAAAGGGATCTCATGAGCTGCAGTCTCTCTGTTTTGTGTACACAGGTAACTTTGACTCCAGTATTTCTATTACACATCCAACCAGGTTTCGAAAACAATTATACTAAAACAAACTTTTCTCTGCACTTTTTTCAAGCTGGATATTCTACTGAACTGCTGCTCTGGCTTTTTAAAAGGAATTGGTGAACATGAATACAGTGGCAAAGTTCTCAGCACACACCATTCTCACTACATTATTACACCAGCTTTAGTCACCAGGCTCACACTGGTCATTTGGATTCCCACACTGGTGACATGGCCATTACCACTGGCAGGTGGTAATTATCACAGTGCAGAAGACAAGGCAGAGAAAGACAGAAAGGAGTTGTAGTTTGTGGTGTTAAAGCAGTATTAACAACAGCAAAATGCTGCCTTTTGTAATCAGTGGGCTACAAGAGTTGAAGTTATTCTTACTGTTTTGTCTAATTATTATCCAAACACCATTTACTCTTACCACTGAGAAGCCAGCGTGGAAAAGATATCAGTGGTTTCAGGTTCTTGGAACAGCTTCAAAAGCTCTGGTTCAGAGGATAAGTCAGCAAGGATCCTTAACTCAATGTGGGAAAAATCTAGAAAACAGTGTTCAAATAAATCTATTGCTCTAAAATAAAAACATCTCTGCATTTTATCCAAACTGTCAGAAATGAAAATGCAAGCCTGGGCTCTCCAGTCATTTCCTCACAGAAAAACCCAGTCATTTCCTCAAAAAAAACCTCAAATGCCTGTAAAAAGCTCATCCTGAAGATCTTAGATTCCAGCCATGAGATCACAGTCTGATTCCTTTGCTACCTTCAGAGGTTAATTAATCTTATTAGCCCTTCGTTACTACTTGATAAGGTTTATGTATCAGTCACTTTCAAAGTACATTATGGAGAAAAGAAGGCTGAGGGGAGATCTTCTGGCTCTCTACAACTCCCTGAAAGGAAGCTGAAAGGTGGGTCTTGGTCTCTTCTAGTTACTAATGAGAGACAGGATGAGAGAAAATGGTCTCAAGTTGCCCCAGGGCAGGTTTAGGTTGGACATTAGAAGAATCTTCTTCCCTGAGAGGGTTCTCAAAGACTGGAACAGGCTGCCCAGGGAGGTAGTGGAATTCCTGTCCTTGGAGATGTTTCAAAGAGGCAGAGATGTGGTGCTGAGGGCCATGGTTTAGCACCAGCCTTGGTAGAGTTAGAAAATGGTTGGACTGGGTGATCTTAAAGGGCTTCTCCAAGCAAAATGATTGTATGATTCTATCAGTACACATAATATAACAACATTAACTGATACAAAGGGGTCTGACAGCCTTGTAAAATACACATTCTACAGAAGGGAAAGAGAGCTGACAGAACTCTGAACATTAATATACATAAGAATAACAATGCATGCTATCTTACCTGCTGCTAAAAATGTACAGCCTTTTTTGGAAACAAACAATGTTCTTGGGGAAATTGTTATTATTTCTTCTTCTTTTCCTAGAGAGGAGATAGACATTTAAGTCCCAATCCCAAAATACTGTGAGTCAAGCCACAGGAGGTTGTAAAGGCCATAACCAAACACAACTATACCCACAAACCATGGCCACAATGGCAAGATAAACAATTTAGCAGAGCACCAATTGCCAGCATCACAATGCATTTACTCTATGGGTCATCTACAACATCTTTATCTCTACCATGACTGCAGTATAGAGAAGAACAGCTAGACTGAGAGGAGATGGCCTGAAATTGTGCTAGGGGAGGTTTAGGTTGGGTGTTAGGAAAAAATTGTTTCCTGCAAGAGTGGTCAGGCATTGGAACAGGCTGGCCAAGGAGGGGGTGGAGTCACCATCCCTGGAGGAGTTCAAGCAAACTGTGGACATGGCACTTGGGGACATGGCCATGGTGGTCTTAGGTTGAAGGTTGGACCAAACCCTTCCCAAAACATTATCTAACATCTACAATAACTAATAGTACTCACAGCCCACTTAGAGGAGGCATCCATATACGGAAGGGTCTATAGAGATGACTAAAAATATATTTTATCTTAGAGCATGCTGCAGCAAAGTGTTAATAACCAAATTCTGAGTTACAGGTGGTAGGGGAATACTGCAGTGAGAATATAGAGCTGATACAGGCATCTACATTCTAATCCCCTGTAATATCACAGAGCAATAAATTACATTGAGAAGGGATTAGAACCTCAGTGTACCCTGGGAATGCCACTTGTCTGGGTGTAAAAAGAGATGGTGCTTTGAAATACAACAGAATTACCTGAGCAGAATAAAAGCAGAAAGTAAAAATAAATCCTAGAATGGCTCAGGTTGGAAGGGACCTCAGAGCTCATCTACTCCAATCTCCCTGACATGGGCAGGGACACCTCTAAACTAGACTCAGCTGCTCAAGGCTTCACCCAACCTGGCCTTGAGCAACCCCAGAGAGGAGGCAGCCACATCCTCCCTGAGCAGCTTGTTCCAGTGTCTCACCACCCCTGTACTGAAGAATTTCTTCCTAAATCCAGTCTAACCTTGCTCTCCCTCAGCTTCAAACCATTCTCCCTTGTCCTGCCTCCGGACACCCTTATGAAAAGTTCCTCTGCAGCCTTCCTGTAGGATCCCTTCAGCAGCTCTAAGGTCCCCCCAGAGTCTTCTCTTCCCCAGCTCCCTCAGCCTATCCTCACAGCAGAGCTGCTCCGGCCCTTGTATCTTTGTGCCCTCTTCTGGGCTTGCTCCAAGAGCTCTGTGTCCTTCTTACGCTGGGCACACCAGAACTGAATGGAGGGTTGCAGGTGAGGTCTCAGCAGAGCAGAGTAAAAAGGCAGAATTCCCTCTCTTGCCCTGCTAGCTGCACTTCTCTGGATTCAGCCCAGCACACAGCTGCCTTCTACGCTGCATGAGGGCACTGCCAGGGAGCTTCTCAGCAACCAACACCCCCAAGTGTCTTTCTTCAGAGCTACTCTTGATCCACTCCGCACCCAGCCTGCATTTGTGCCTGAGCTTGGCCCAAGCCTAATAAGTGTGTCATGACAGAGGAAAAGAAACTTATTCTAGGATCATTAACCAAACTGATTGGGCTGTCTCCAGAAAGGCCTCTGTGGCACAGTGATGCACAGCGGCTCAGCTTTCCACAGCCACTGCTCACAGGGCTTTCTTTTTTATATATGTAACAGAAATACCTATAAAAATGAATCATGGAGATAAAATGAAACTGCTGTCACACTTTTACATGGTCTGCAACAGACCCCTGGTTTATGATCTGTATTATTTCAAATGCAGGGAGCAAATAGCTGTGAAATCAAGTCTGCCTTTATCTGAGAACCAAGTGCAACAGCTGAGCAGCATTTCCCAGCTCTGCCTGCAGGTACTCAAGGAGAGTTTATGTTGGCAAATCTCTCTCTTCTATAAGTCTACTATTTTATCTTTCTGCTTTTATCACTTGAGCCATGCTTTTCCAGACTTTACTTTGATTCTGAATCATCTGCCTGAAATTCACTCCTTCACAGAAAGAGTGATTGCCCGTTGGAATGGGCTGCCTGGGGAGGTGGTGGAATCACCATCCCTGGAGGTGTTTTTAAGGAGGGTGGGTGAGGCACTTAGTGCCATGGTTTGGTTAAGTAGAAGGTTTAAGCAATAGGTTGGACTCGATGATCTCAGAGGTCTTTTCCAACCTGGTTAATTCTGTGATCCTGTAATTCTGTTATCAAAACACATCCAACCCCCAGCATTCTGTCATCTGACTAATTACTGGTGTTCTAAGTTGGATTAAAGTGACCCAATTTTAACCTCTCCTCATGAAATGCTTTGTGAGCTGAATGCACACAAAATCATCCCTAGGATATTTAATGGAGTTAAGGTGCGGGTGTAGGGATGTGATTGGCCCCCTCTGCTCAGCACTGCTGAGGCCACACCTAAAATACTGTGCTCAGTTTTGGGCCCCTTATTACAAGAAGGACATTGAGGCGCTGGAGCATGTCCAGAGAAGGGCAGAAAAGCTGGTGAAGGGCCTTGAACACAAGTCTTATGAGGAATGGCTGAGGGAACTGGGGTTGTTTAGTTTGGAGGAGGCTGAGGGGGGACCTCATTACTCTCTGCAACTCCCTGAAAGGAGGCTGGAGTTCAGTGGGGATTGGTCTTTTCTCACATACAAGTAGTGATGGAACAAGAGGGAACAGCCTCAAGTTGTTCTACAGGAGGTTCAAGCTGGATATTAGGAAAAAAATCTTCACAGAAAGGGTTCTCAGGCACTGGAACAGCCTGCCCAGGGAGGTGGTGGAGCTACTATCACTTGAGGGGTTTAAAAGAGGCATGGATGTGGTGCTGAGGGACATGGTTTAGTGGCAGTGGCTTAGCAGCAGTGGTGGGATTGTGAGCTCAGGGTGAGAAGTTGGACTCGATGATCTCAAAGGTCTCTTCCACCCTCAGCAGTTCCATGATTCTATGAATTACATCTGGAGAAAGGAACAATGAGATAGCCAAGGGAGTCAAATAAAAAAAACCTAAGAGTTTGTAACTGTTTAGATCAGTGCTGAAATAGCAGATTTGGTGGAGGAACAGTCAGCAAAAAGCAATTGGTTTAAATGCTAAGGTGTAATTCAGCATCAATAATCCCTTCTATTCCTTAATGCTAGAGCTATTGATCTGCTTTAAAACAGAACTCAGGCCCATCAGTAGATAAAATTGCCTCTTCATGTTAATGAAAACACAGCTTGCCTTTTATGTACTGCTTCCTTGCAATGTTAACTGGGTGTTTAGAGATACCTTGAATGTTCTACAAAGAAGAACAGAAATGTTTAGTAAGTTAGAGTTATGAAAACAAAGGCATGAGCAGTTCTACAAGCAGCATAAAACCCATGAGTGGTACTGATGGCAACAAGTTCTTTCTCTCACATAATAAATAAGATGAAGCACTTTGTCTTTCAGAGACATCTTCACACTTGGGTAACTACAGATACTTCTGAATATTTGCCCTTTCTTCAAAATTGGAAGCTTGTCATGATTTCTCTCTGGCAGCCTTCCCAAATCCTGCTCTCTGGATGCACCAGAGGACATAATTAGTAACCCAATAAAAATTATTTCCTTCTTATTTGCACCTATTTTTAGACATGGTGCATTACTGTCTAGAATAGATGTGAACTTTACCTTAAGCCAAGGAAACAGCTTCTTTACAGTGAGGGTGGAGAGACACTGGAACAGGTTGCCCAGGGAGGCTGTGGATATCCCCTCCCTGGAGGTGTTCAAGGCCAGCTTGGATGGGGCCCTGAGCAAGCTGGTTTAGTGGAAGGTGTCCCTGCCCATAGCAGGGGGTTGGAACTGGATGATCTTGTAGGTCCCTCCCAACCCATTCCAGGATTCTGTGCCCTAGGCATTTTTCTAATATCTATTGCCACTTCTTCTGAGATGCATGATAAAATAAAGGAGACTTTTGTTAGCCACAGCACAGCAGACAAGGTTAGAAGTGACAGGTAAGTTATCAACAGGCAGGGCTAGGGAAACCAGCAGATTTTTCATTGAAGGTCTGGGTTTAGAGAGCTCCAATAAAGCATGAAAGATGACACATAAGAGCTTCCTTCTGTTATTTTATGTCATTATGCCTCTTCACCTGGAAAGGTAACAGATGACAAGAGGTAGTGTGTATCAAGCTCAATGTTCGTAGCTCCACGCAATGCATTTGCAAGTGGTTTGGGAGTTAGATGAACACACTCATATTATGGGATGGTGTGAATTCAGGAGATGGGAATAGTGCTAACTGATTTCCAAATCAGAATCGTCATTTCCTATGTAATTCTCAACTTTAAATTGCTATTTTAAACTTCAGGGGGATGGAAGCAGACCGAAAAAGCCATTGAAATTTAGAGCAGAAATCAAAGAACAAAGCACACAACCAGAACAGTGTCAACTCTAGTCTTGGGATCACACTTAAATATCTGTAATTAAACCAAAAGAAGCTTGATTTAAATGAGACCTGTGGAAGAAATTCTTCCCCAGGAGAGTGGTGAGGCACTGGAACAGGTTGCCCAGAGAAGCTGTGGAGGCTCCAAGCCTGGCAGTGTCCAAAGGCAGGTTGGATGGGGCCGTGAGCAAGCTGCCCTAGTGGGAGGTGCTTTCTCACAAAGCATTCAAGCCTTACAAAACTGATAGTTTGAAGAGGTAATTTACAAAACACGGCTTGTGGCTCAATACACAGAGGAAATGGGAAGCTCAACAAGGTCAGCACAGCAATAGCAGCTTGTGTGCATACCTTCAGCCGTTGACTTGTCTGCAGTTGCCACCTAGTGGCTAGTGAAAAACCAAAGACATTTACTTTCCTGCAGAATCCCAAAGACTTCTGCCAAAGGACTTCCTCATTTTTGGTACTAGGAGGGTGCTATGGGACGTGGTGGCAAAGGCTTCAGTAAAGTCCAGGTGAACAACATCCACAGCCTTTCCTTTGTCCACTAAGAGGGTCGGTTTATTGCACAACGAGATCAGGTTCATCAAGCAGGACCTGCCCCTCACAGAATCATTCAGGTTGGAAAAGATCTTCAAGATCATTGAGTGTCAGTGCTGACTGTGCCTGATCAGCTGGTTGCCCTGCATGAGCTGTGTGACAGCACTCAAAATTATTTGCTCCATGACCTTCCTTGTCACCAAAGCTGGACTAACAGTTCTGTGGTTGCCTGGATCCTCCTTCTGGGAAGAACCATAGAATCCTGAAATGGTTTGGGTTGGAAGGGACCTTCAAGATCATCTACTTCCTACAGCCTGCCATAGGCAGGGACACTTCCTGCTAGACCAGCTTGCTCAAAGCCCCATCCATATCAGCTTTGAACCCTGCCACCTGCTAGACCTCCAGAACTTCTCTGGGCAACGTATTCCAGAGTCTCACCACCCTCATACTGATGAACTTCTTCCTAAGCTCCAGTCTAACCCTGCTCTCCCTCAGCTTCAACCCATTCCCCTTGTCCTGTCTCTAGACACCCTTATGAAAAGTCACTATGAAGCATTCCTGTAGGACCCCTTCAGGAATTGGAAGGCAGCTCTAAGGTCCCACAGAGCCTTCTCTCCTCCAGGCTGAACACCCCCAGCTCCCTCAGCCTGTGCTCACTGCAGAGGTGCTCCAGCCCCTGGATCATCCTTGTAGCATCCTCCGGACTCATTCCAAGAGCTCTGTGCCCTTCTTATGATGGCTTTATTTTTTGTATTTGACTTCTCACTTTAGCTGATTTACACTGATTGTTTGCTTTAATCACCCCTTAAAGCATTGTAAAACACAGTTAAAAAGAAACTGCATCAGCAGATATTCAGCTTCATTTGCCATAACAAGCTAGGAAATGCAAAAATAGCTACAATATTTGTGATTGCTGGAAAGAATATTCCCAATCCTTTAACACTTTGTAAAGTGGCTGGGCACTGCCATGCATCTTCTGTATCAATCAGTGATTCAGAAACAGATGGTATCAGTTCCATAAACATTTCACACAAAAAGCAGCCATGCCAATGCTTTCCCTTATAAGGAAAAGAAAGCCTTAGGCAACCCTGGATGCTAACTTCAGCAGCATTATTTTGGAGAAAAACAACCTTTAAGAAAAGTAGATTTTGTGCCATTTTTAGCACGGTGGGCCAAAGGTCACCTTGTGCTGGATGTGGTTGTTCAAGACAGCTGTCTGCTCAGCTCCAACTTGAAAATGCCCATGCACCACAGCAGGATATTTAACTGGGACCTTTGTGCTCATCTTCTCCATCCTGTCCCACCACTTTCCCAATCTGGGTGCATGAGAAGTGGGAGCAGCAGTAACACTCCTCCCTGCCATTGTTAATCCAGAATCCTATAGCCATTCTGTCTTAGCCAGCAGAAAGCAGAAGCACTTCCTATTAGCTGATGACAAATTCAATAGCAATAGGTACCACAGGGTAGGAAGATATGAATGAAACCTGAACTGTCAAGATGGGTAAAAGAAAAGCTAAGGAAGTCTCCAGTACTGTGAGGAGGAGAACCTCCCAGGATGTCTTTCTGCTAGAACCCTAGTCAGGACTTGCAAGGAGCCACATGGCCCCATGCATGCAAAGTGGTCACAACATAACCAAAAAGTTTAACATCTCTGCTCCTGGACAGAGCTCTGAAATCATGGATTCATAGAACTGTTTGGGTTGGAAAGCACCTTAAAGATCATCCAGTGCCAACCCCTCTGCCATGGGCAAGGACACCTCCCATTACAGCAGCTTGCTCAAGGCCTCATCCAAGGTGGCCTTGAACACCTCCAGGGAGGAGGCATTTGCAGCCTCCCTGGGCAATCTGTTCCAGTGCCTCTCCACCCTCACTGGAAAGAATTTCTTCCTATCTCCAGTCTAAATCTCCCCTCTTCCAGCTCAAAGCCATTCCTCCTCATGCTATCACTACAAGCCCTTGTAAAAAGTCCCTCCCCAGCTCTCCTGTAGCCTCCCTTCAGTTACTGAAGGCTGCACTAAGGTCTCCCTGGAGCTTTCTCTTCTCCAGGCTGAACAGCCCCAACTTTCCCAGCCTGTCCCTGTAGGGGAGGCTCTCCAGCCCTCTGATCACCTTCGTGGCCTTTTCTCCCAAGCCTGCAGAAAGCTTCTAATGCCATTTGTAGCCACGAAGCTCAAGACCAGTGCCTGCACAGACAGACAAGCAGTCCTCAAAGCTGCATAAGCAAGAGATGACAACACTTTTGAGCACAAGTTAAAAGTACAACAGCCTCATGGATTCCCTCTAAGCTTCGTGAGGCAAATCCCACTTCTGCTGCTATTCCCCCTCTCTCATACAGCCAGAGGTCAGGCCTTTGCTGATAAATGTCATGATTAAAACAAACAGAACCTTCCCATAGTTAGTTTGTCACTACCTTTCTACTGCTATGCCTACACTCCTTTAATAAGCTTTTTCTGTCCTCTATTTGCATATAATACAACAGGGTCAAACTTAGATGAACACTAACAATTCATGTATTAAAAGTATGTATTTTATATAAATAATATTAATTTTCAATTCTAACCCAAATCTTAATCTTCTGACAGGCTCACTTACTGGATGTTTGGCTGAAAGTCTGCCAGTCACAGTTCCTGTCTGATTCCATGTAGAGGAAATAAACCCCTGTAGTGAAATAAGGAGAAAATCCCCATGAAGAAAAGAAGGCAGAGATATATTTCAATTTTATGTAATGGAAGTATCAGTAATACAAACTCACTGCAATCAGGACTAGAAAATCAGAAAGAGACACTACATAATTGTCCATATAAGAAAGTTCTTAAACTGGAAACACCACAATCCCTTCACATGTTTTTAGGACCTATTTAAAACATCATATTTTACAGGCTCCTTTTTCCATCTCTACCTTTCTCATGCACGTTCGTAGTCCATCCACATAAGTTGATTTCATCTTATGCACCTGAAGGACAAAAAGAAAAAAAAATAGATAAATGCTTGTTTATAAAAATAAAGAGATTTTGCAGATTAAAGATCTTCATTTCCAAACGCATCTTAACTTGCTTTGTATACTTATGTTAGGAAACACTTCAATTTTAGCAAACAATGGCTGTATGCATGACTTCTATAAGCATAAGTGAAGTGCTTGGCTGTGCTCTAAAGCCAGTTCTTTGCAGATGCTTGTAAATAATCTACTGGAATTTATTCCTTTCAAGGAGACCTTATAGTAGCCTTCCAGTATCTGAAGGGGGCCTACAGGAAGGCTGGGGAGGGACTATTGACAAGGTCTTGCAATGACAGGACAAGGGACAATGGGTTTAAACTGGCAGAGGAGAGATTTAGACTGGATGTTAGGAAGAAGTTCTTTACAGTGAGGGTGGTGAGGCACTGGAACAGGTTGCCCAGGGAGGTTGTGGCTGCTCCCTCCCTAGAGGTGTTCAAGGCCAGGTTGGAGGAGGCCTTGAGTGACCTGTGCTAGTGGGAGGTGTCCCTGCCTATGGCAGGGGGTTGGAAATAGATGATCCTTGAGGTCCCTTCTAACCTTACCATTCTATGATTCTATGAAAAGGAGGCTGAGGGGAGACCTCCTCACTCCCTACAACTCAGTTGAAGGAGGTTGGAGCCAGGAGTGGTTTGGCCTCTTCTCCCTACTAACAAGTGACTGGACAAGAAGAAATGGTCTCAAGTTGCACCAGGGGAGGTTCAGGTTGGATATTAGAAGAAACTTCTTCACTGAAAGGGTTCTCAAAGACTGGGACAGGCTGCTCAGGGAGGTGGTGGAATCTCCATCCCATGGAGGTGTTTCAAAGAGGCAGAGATGCAGTGCTGAGGAACATGGTTTAGCAGCAGCCTTGGTCAAGTTGACTTTGCATCAGTGCAACTACACCACATGAAAAATATCAGCTCACCTGCCGGTACTCCAAAATTATCTTAGGTAAAGGATGAAGATCTTTCAACTTATGCAGCTGCAAAACAAAGAATGTGGATTACTGCTATATTTCTCTCTCCATTTATACAAGGACAGGCTGAGGGAGCCTGTCTGCTCATCTCACCACAGCTTCTGAGGTGGACACAAGCTGTTGTATTTCAGTCCTGTGAAGCTTCTCACACAGCGTATGCAGTTTTAACTTGTCAAATAGTACCTAAAGTAAGAAAACACACAGAAGAGAAATGTTCCAATGTTGCAGGTGCTCAAACAGAAAGAAGAATTATGTGGTGCCTAGACTTAAGTCTGGAAAGCAGATTTGAAGGACAATAGAGCATATTGTAGCAAAGAGAACTAACACAGAATGGAGCAGATTGCATCTTTCTTTTTGAGGTCTTGAAAAATCAGTGTTCACTAAAATGACACACACAATTTCCAATATATATCCACTTCATATCTATTTGGATATACATATACCCAAACACTGATTATCATTAGAGTTATGAAAAGCTGACAAGTCCTCCAATAAAATCAGAAAATAAAGATCATTAATACAGAAGGAAAAGAATTCTGAACTGTAAAGACAATTTTATGTACTTAATAATTCTTCTGTATCAATAACAATTTACATGACTTACAACTTACATACTAAGAGTAGTATAAATACTACCTCTCTGAGCTGACTGCTGCTGGTCAAGAGGAATCGCTCTCCAGCAACTTGATGAGCTTGCTGCTCAAGCTCTTTGAGTCTCAACTAGAAATGGGTGAATCAGAATTAATTATTCTGTTTCCTTGATAATTTTCTTCACTGTCTGCTACTTCCTGACCTAACAAGTATTTTGGACTTCTATTTCAAAACAGGGTACTTGAATAATGTGGCATCACTGCTGGCTATCGACATTTGGGTTAGCAGATTGCTTATATGCTCTTTAATCTGTAGTTCTTCATGATGTGGGATGGGGATTTGCTGTAGCAAAGAGTATCTACTTTTGTAGGGAAATTATTTAGGTTCTGAATCATAGAAGCACAGAATCCTAGAATGGTTTGGGTTGGAAATGATCTTGAAAATCATCTACTTCCAACACTTCTGCCACGGGCAGGGACACCTTCCACTAGCCCAGCTTGCTCAAGGCCTCATCCAACCCGGCCTGGAACACCTCCAGGGAGAGGGCATCCACAACCTCCCTGGGTAACCTGTGCCAGTGTCTCACTACCCTCACTGGGAAGAATTTTTTCCTAATCATCAGTCTAAATCTGCCCTCTATTGCCTCTCATTGTATCACTACAAGCTCTTGGATAAAGTCCTGCCCCAGCTCTCCTGTAGCCCCTCTTTAGGCACTGGAAGTCTATAGAGAGCTGGGAGAAATAATCTGTGATTATCTAGTCAGATTTTATGCTACAGAATAGCAAAGAATGCTACAAAATATAGAAAAAAGGGGAAAGAGGGAGGAAAGGGAGGANGGGAAAGAAGGAAAGAGGAAAAAGGGGAAAGAAGGAAAGAGGAAAAAGGGGAAAGAAGGAAAGAGGAAAAAGGGGAAAGAAGGAAAGAGGAAAAGGGGGAAAGAAGGAAAGAGGAAAAAGGGGAAAGAAGGAAAGAGGAAAAAGGGGAAAGAAGGAAAGAGGAAAAGGGGGAAAGAAGGAAAGAGGAAAAGGGGGAAAGAAGGAAAGAGGAAAAAAAGGGGGAAAGAGGAAAAGGGGGAAAGAGGAAAAGGGGGAAAGAGGAAAAGGGGGAAAGAGGAAAAGGGGACCAGGGGGAGCATCACCATACAATAATATAACAACTTCATTATATAATAAATTAAAGAATAAACTACAAATTAAATAATAATAACCATAATAAGCAATAATAATAATCAACAATAATATTTTTTAAAATAATAAAAATACTAGAGACCCCAAATTGTCATGTAACCTCTGATCAAAGAAGAAGCTTCCTCCTCTTTGTAATCAGCTATCCTTATTAAAAGCAGGAAGGTGATGCAATGCAATTTCCAAAAGCAAAAACAAAGACAAAATTTACCCCCAGAATCTCCGATGTTTTTTTCAGCTCCTGTTTGTTGATGTGGATCTGGTGTGTTTCCATCACTGTCAATACAATTGCATACTGAGAACACTTGCATTTGACAGTTTTGCTCTTACTTGCTTCCCAGGCTGTAAAATGGAAACTCAACCTTGCACAGCTGTTAGAAGGAGGCTAAGATCACATCTAAGATTCTGAGGTGTAACTTTCTACTTGAGCATACTCAGCAGCTGTGTGAAAATGGAATCACAGAACTCTTGAATGGTTTGGGCTGGAAGTGACCTCAAAAATCATCTGCTTCCAACCCCTTGCCATAGGCAGGGACACCTGCTATCACACCAGCTTGCTCAAGGTCCCGTCCAGCCTGCCTTTGAACCCTGCCAGGATTGAAGCCTCTACAGCTTCTCTGGACAACCTGTTCCAGTGCCTCACCACCCTCACAAGGAAAAACTACTTCCTAATGTCTCACATCTCAAGCCAGCTTCTTCCAGATTAAAGCCATCAGCCCTCATCCTCAAGAGTGAAATACATATTTTGAATTGAACTTTCATACCTGCCAGAATTTTAAGGAGTGGAAGCTCTAACGTGCAATATAATTTCCATAAACCTTGAACCTGGAAAGCAAGATGCAAATAAATCCTTCACTATCAGCCAATTTTTATCTTAAAACATAAAGTAGCATCACTCTGTGGATCTATTTCCCAGTGTCCCACTTTCTGTATAATCCTCTTTTTATATGACAATGTTGTTTGTGGAATGAACTATGATTCAGTGTAAATGATAATGTCTAAGCACTGCAGCCCACCATCACTTCATTTTGTGGGGAACAAGGAAACATTTTTTTATCACAATCATTTGGCACAGGAATAAATACACCTCCTTCATCTTTTTAAATGGTTTCTTCTCAGAGCCAGCTCCATTTGAACAGGACACAGCAATCCCTTTTCCTTTAGTCACTTGAATAATTAAACAGCCATTCAGAACTCATAACTTGGTTTTCATTAGGAAGAAAATGAAAGATGGCAGGGTTATGTACCAAATGTAGTTACAAAGAACAGGAAGTCTGTTTTCTCTCTAACCACTGAAAGCAACTGGACAGCAATACTTGTCTGAAAACTTCTCCTGTGGGCTGGCTCTCAGCATTTCTATGCCTTTGGTGTTTCTCTGTTAGCTTTCCTCAGAAACTGTTTCATCATACTGCTGGGTCATTTAAATATCCAGATTAAGCTGACATGAGCCAACAGTGTGCACTCACAGCCTAGAAGGCCAATGGCACCCTGGGCTGCATCTAAAGGAGTATGGCCAGCAGATGGAGAGAGAGAATTCTGCTATTCTGCTCTGCTGAGACCTCACCTGGTGTACTGCCTCCAGCTCTGGGGCCCTCAACACAGGAAGGACATGGACCTGATGGAGAGGGTCTAGAGGAGGCCATGAAGATGATCGGGGGGCTGAAGTATCTCTGCTACGGGAACAGGCTGAGGGAGCTGGGGCTGGAGAAGAGAAGGCTCTGGGGAGACCTCAGAGCAACCATCCAGTACCTGAAGAGGGCTACAAAAAGGCTGCAGAGGGACTGTTTGGAAAGGCCTGCAGTAAGCCTGCAGTGACAGGATGAGGGCAATGGTTTGAAATGATAGAAAAGCAGATTTAGATTGGATGTTAGGAACAAGTTCTGCACCGTGAGGCTGGTGAAACACTGGAAGAAGTTGCCCAGGGAGGTAGTTGAGGCCCCATTCCTGGAGATACTTGAGGGCAGGCTTGATGGGGCTCTGAGCAACCTGATCTAGTGGAGGATGTCCCTGCTGATTGTGATGAGGTTGGACTAGATGACCTTTGGAGGTTCCTTCCAACCCAAACCATTCTGTGAATCTATGAATCACTAACTCTCTTTAACTGGTGATAATCTATCCAAGGTTATATCTGAGCAACTTTTTTTATCTTACCTTTAAGTCCTGAGCAAGGTCCATCGTGACATTATAAAGCTTCTCCAATTCCACACCTAATTTCTGATATAAATACATTTTAAAAATCAACAGTTTTAATGCTAACAAAAATATTTAGAATAATGTCTATTTTAAAAGGGATTAAAGCAGCCAAACACTTTTGTCTGCATGTCTCCCATTATATTTAACATTTAACAATGTTCTCAGACAAACAATTCATGAGCAGAGCAGTACAGATATGGATATTCAAGAATTCAGCTGTTCCTTTATTTACATTTTGCACAGACTGAGTCTGGAGAAATAGCATCACTACCTTTGACACTACAGTCAGATTCTATTACTACTTGCAAAATGAGGAAAAATTCCTTTGCTTCCTCCTATCAGTACTGCTGCTGCTCTGAGTTTGTGAGAAGGAATTTCTGGACAACTTTTCCCACCTGAACAGGGTCTTCTGCAGGAATTACTGCCTGAACTAGATGCCCTTAATCTCCTCATTGTCTTCAGGATGACTCTCAGAGCCTCCTGGCTCTGTTTCTAGAGAGTGAGGATAGGCATGGACTGAAACACTGATACACCTTCCACACCTTGTCCTGTGCCCTCCCCATACAGAAGTCAGCTATAAATCAAGGACACTCACTCCACTCTTCAAACAGGCTATAGAAATCTGCCTTCCACACTAAGCTCACAATTCTGGCCTACTGTTTGCAAACCAGCCACATTATTTGAAGAAAAACAAAAGTCTGGAACCAAAGCATTGCAGCAGATGCAGACTGACAAGAGCAATGCTTCATTCATTATTTGATTCAAACAGAATGCAGAAGGAATCCAAATTGCTTGTTGCTGCTCAAACACAATAGAGGCAGAGCACACTGAAAATCAGTTTCTATTAAGACAAATGATAACACATTATTGTTACAGAGACCTGCATTCTGTTGCACAGCTGGGGATGAACCATCAGGAGAGCTTTACCATAGTTCTCCAACTAATTTTTAAGAGAAGTGTCAAGCATAACAGAAGTGTGGCAGACACCTGCTAGTTACAAGAAGTTATGTTTCATGCTAAACCCAGAAATACCCAAGTTTTGGGGTAATCTTTGCTGCAGACACATCCCATAAAACAAAGGGCCACTAGTGTTGCAGGCATTCAGAACATGTTTATGCTGGGCTGTAGCTGGTTTTATCTTGAAATGACAACATGACTCAAGATACCAGCAGACAAGATGAAACAGATCCTATTTAGGCTAGTGTCTGTTAGTGGGAAGCATGTCCCAGCAAAGGCTCAACAGCAGAGAAGAGTGAAAATGGGGTAATGGATTCCACTGCAGGTTCCCCATCTGCTCAAGGGCTATACAACTTCAGTCCACCCTAAACAGCTCAAGCCCACACAATTTCATACTGGTCATCTGTGAGTAGACAGCATGGACACCTACTATGCAGGCTTCCCCTTGCCCTACAGCAGACTTCAGCACTGCAAGACTAAGAAGCAGAAGACCCTTGAAGGTAGAACGCAGAAGGTTTTCTTCAAAGCTGAGATAGCTAAATCCTCTTGTTTCATACAATCTAGTCCTACCAGTGAGTACTTCTCTCTACCTCAGAAAGATTAATTTAAGCAGACCCAGTGAACAATCATCAACTTGCCTTCAAGAAACCTCCTCCATACCTCCTGGTTGTGGAATAAACAAGCTGTCTGTGAAATAACTGTGCTTCCAGCAACAGGCAGCTTCCTTGATCCCATTCTCCTGCTCTGGCAGGGGGTTTGGACTGGATGATCTTCTGATGTCCCTTCCAGCCCCTAACATTCTCTGATCCTGGAGGCAGAAGTAAGCCCAATGAGAGGCTTCAGTTGACGTCAAGATTCCTCACCAGCAAATGCAGCAAGGACAAGAGTAGCATCGTGTTCAGCACCTGTTTCAGCAAAGGTTTCAAGGTATCTGGAGCATGACTCCTTTTGCTGAGCATTCTGGCACAGTATCCAACAGAGACACAAGCAGCAAGTAGCACAGATTCTGTGCTAGAGAGGTGTGTGGGTGAACAGCAGGCTACAGAATAAACCAGCATCATTCAAACTACTGTGTTGGGTGGACAAGGCTAGCACAAGACAGAGGGAGATAAAATGAAGAAGTATGGCACAAGACATGGCATATCAGCTGGCATGAGTCCCTTGGGGAGGGCTGCTAGGACCCTACTAGTAAAGCTGGAGTGAGAAGGCTGAAGAGAGAAATCTGTTCACAGGAAGAACTGGGATTCAGTCAGGAAACAGAGAAGACACACACAAAAAAAAAGTAGGAGAGTCCAGGGAATAAATCAATTGCATAAGGAATGATGGGGAATAATGACAGGATATTAGAGGAGGCATTAACTGGGACCTGGGTGAACAAGTCAGCATAAAGGCACTGGAAATGGCTGGGGTAAGGAAACAAACCAGACTTGAAGAAGAGCAGGAAGGAAATAAGGCTTCAGTATTGAACTGAAAGCTGGGAATCAGGATGGCAAAGTTGAGCATTACAACTAAGAATAGATGAGATATATGAAGAACAAAAGGCTGAGTCAAGCTAAGGAAAGAGACAAGATTAAGGCTGCTGACTCACAGGAGGGGCTATCACACACAGAAATAACCAAGTTTGTAGCTTCTGCCTCTTTCCCTGTCCACTTCCCCCACTGACAGCTTAACTCCTGAAGTAGCTTCTCAACAACTGCAGTTTGCAGCTGGTGTTTTAAAGTGCCTCTGGTTTCCTCAGAAATGTCTACACTAATGGGTATGTGCTGACACAACTGACCTCTGTCCATGCTAAGCCCAGTGGCATCTGTGGATTTGTATCCTAGAAGCCCTGTAACCACGTCACAATACCCACGTCTGAAGAAGTAAGGCCTCTGAAAAGTGGAAGGTTTCAAACAGCATCTAGGTTGCTGCACATTCTTATTTTTATCAGTCAAACAAGCTCTGAATGCTAATGTGACCAAAGTATCACAGAATCAAAGAGCTGTTTGGGTTGGAAAAGCCCTCTGCTATCATCACATCCAACCACGGCGGCACCACCACCACCACAGTAAAAGCAATTCTTTCATCACTTCCTTCCCCCTTTAACCCAGCCACAAGAAATTTAAACCAAACTACTTACTGCAGTGTTTCTCAGAGTGCCTGCCTCTGTATTTACTCCTCCCACAGAAACAGACTTTTCAAAATACTTCTGTGTTAGACTCTCAAAAGAGGGAACTGTGTCACTGGGGTTTATCAGCCACGCTGCAATCCTGGGATCTAGCACCACACTATCTGCAACTACAAGAATAAATTATTTCTGACAACCAAAATACTTAAATTACCTCCCACACTGAGAAACTGATGAAAAGTTTTACTCTTTTTTTCTCCTGTAGACACTCCCATAATCACAGAATGTTAGGGGTTGGAAGAGACCTCTAGAAATTGTTGAGTCTAACTCCCCTGCCAGAGCAGGATCACCTAGAACAGGTCACACAGGAACACATCCAGGTGGGCCTTGAAAGTCTCCAAAGAAGGAGACTCCACAACCTCTCTGGGCACTCTGCTCCAGTGCTCTGTCGCCTTCATAGTAAGGAAGTGTCACCTCGTGTTGAGGTGGAACCTCCTGTGTCCCAGCTTGTCCCCACTGCTCCTTATCCTATCACTGGGTGTTCTTTTCCATGGTACTGGAACTCTCTTTTCCAATACATCACTTAACCACCATCTAGTGATTAGTGAGTTTAATAGCAACATCAACAACACAGAGACAACAGCATGAGATGACAGATGAGGTCATTACCTTGTCTCCAGCTAATTTCATCACCATAAACTTGAAGTAGAGTCCTCAGGAAATCTTTTGCATTGAAGCAAATAATGGGAACTTTGCACTGGAGCATTTGGAACAACACTTGCCTGCACAGAAATAGGTTGTCAGTAAACACTAGATTGTCACTAGAGAATCTGTTTATTTTATACATTTTATCAGCACATAACACTAAGTAATTAATACATATCTTTGTTCCTGTGAGGACAGAATACTGTATTTGAATACTAAATTCTCAGTTCAGTAATACCTGAAGCTTCATTCTATACTGAAACATCCTAACAGATATGCAACCTGTTTCTGTGCCTCACCATCCTCATGGGGAGTAATTTCCTCCTCATGCCTCTAGGTCATCTAGTCCAAGCCCCCTGCAGGGACACCTCCAGTAGATCAGGTTGCTCAGAGCCCCATCAAGCCTGACCTTGAATATCTCCAGGAATGGGGCCTCAACTACCTCCCTGGGCAACCTCTTCCAGTGTTCCATCACTCTCATCGTGCAGAACTTGTTCCTAACATCCAATCTAAATCTACTCTTCTCTCATTTCAAGCCTTTGCCCCTCATCCTGTCACTGCAGGCCTTTGCAAATAAACCTTCTGCAGCCTTCTTGTAGCTCCCTTCAAGAACTGGAATGTCACTATTAGGTCCCCCCAGAGCCTTCTCTCCTCCAGTCTGGACAGCCCCAGCTTCCTCATCCTGTCCCCACAGCAGAGGTGTGTTCCAGTTCCCTGATAATTTTTGTGGCCCTCCTTTGGGCCCTCTCCATCAGGTTCATGTCCTTCCTATGTTGAGGACTCCAGAGCTCCAGAATCTAGTTCTGCAGGGCTGCAGTTAGTGACATGCACTGGGCCTACAAGAGTATTCCAGTCTTATTAGGTTTCTGTTAGCCCAGGCCTGGCACATACCTGAACCAGCTAACATGAAAGTCAGTGAACTTGACATTTAAGATTAACCCCATGCCACGTTAACTAAAACCACTGTGGCTAAAAGCTCCTGTGAAGCAAACTGGTTTTTCCTACCAAGCAAATTTCTTGTGAGCCTGTTGTTCTTTTTCCCAAAGGGATGACCATTCAGTTTTCAAATAAATTAATTTATCATTTTCATTAGCTGCTTTCCAAGTATAGCCAGCTGGGGAGTAACTGGGAGAGCAAGGGTGATCAGTCTGATTCTTCACTAGCACAACAACTCCTTTCACTGCTGAGGTTAAGGCCTGTTAAGTAGAATTACAACAGTGTTTCCTCTGACAGATTTTATGCAATTCTATAATGAAAATTGTATTTCTATTCTACAATATAAAACCTGCTACATACTTTAGAGTTAGTGCACTGACACAGCAGAGAGGTATGCAAGTGTTTCAGCCTTGAAATAAAAACCCACAGTGACAAAGTAAAAAAGAGGTAAAAAAAAAAATCTAATGCAAACAGTTTCACTTTGAGAAACAAATTCCCATCTAGTCCAAGTGGTTTTATTTGATTTATGTTTTAGTTTAGTCAAAAGTATTAAGGTTTACCTCATTTTACATTTTGGCAAGCAACAGCATCCAAAACAGGGCCAGATTCTAGGCTCCCAGTGAATGTGGGTTTGTGTTTGTCAGAGTCACATGCACAGTTCTGCAAATGGGACTCTAAATAGAGCACATCACAGAATCACACAAAGGTAGGGGTTGGAAGGGACCTCTGTAGATCACAGAGTCCAAATTCCCCACCAAGGCAGGATCACATGGAGAAGGTCACACAAGTATGCATCTGGGTGGGTTTGGAATGTCTCCAGAGATGGAGACTTCACCTCTTTGAGCAGCCTGTTCCAGTGCTCTGTTACCCTTAACTTAAAGAAGCCCTTCTCATGTTCAGATGGAATTTCTTATGTTCAAGCTTGTGCTCATTAGCTAGTGTCCTGTCACCAGGCACCACTGAAAAAAAGCCTGGTCTCATTCTCCCAACACCCACCCTTTTAAGTATTGATCAGCATTGATGAGATCCCCCTCAGTCTGCTCTTCTCCAGACTAAAAAGCCCCAATTCCTCTCAGCCTTTCCTCAGTCATTCACTAACCTGCTCTGAGCGGAGCTGTGAAGAACCATCTTGAAACACCATAGTAGTTACAAAAGCCACTGCCTGTTCTATAGCTGCAAGCAACTCTCTTTTTCCCTCGTGTCCCAACTTCCTGGTATCACAAGGATCATTTTCAGAAGGCTCTGTTTGTCCACTGTTGTACCTTCTTTCACGTGAAGAAGTCTCTGGAGATAATCTCCTTGTTTTCTCTGAACAACATGCAGGCACATCCTGCTTCCTTTTCAGGGGAGTAGCTACCTTCTTTTCAGCAGCCTTCAGGTTTTTTACTTCCACTGAAAGATTTCTTTCTCCATACCAACACCTTGGCAAGCCTAAATCCTGGTAGTAGCTCACTTCTTTGGTATCTTGAGAGCAAAATATTTCATTGGTATGGATTGTCCTGACTAGCTGACCAGCCTTGGCTTTCTCAGGGCTGGCAGATGTTGTTAACAAGGCAACTGTGGAATTATGAATCTCCTGGAAAAATGGGGCATTTTTAGTGCACCAGTTAGGAGAAACAGACACAGAAGAATTCATGCAGATAAGCTTTGAATGAAATGGTATTCTGTGAACAAAATGCTGGTGCTAACCAGACAGAGTCAGTTTAGGGGAACTACTACTCTCCATGGGCACCCACAGCTGTGTGTCTACCTATGAACCACTCTGTACAAAGTTATCCCACCCCACAGGAGAAAAGAGTTTTCTGTATTTTGAGTGGCCTGAGTGGACTTGCTGAAGTCTGCAACAGGAGCCAGAGTCAGGGAAGCTGCACAATGTGCAGCTGAGGCAGGAGTCTGCTTGCAGCATCTGCAGCTTCTCAGTCAACTCCACAGATCTGAGAAGCACAGCCTGAGCTGGGGCTGCTGCAGTTACCCATTCCCACTCTTGCACTAGCACTCACTTCCAGCCACACAAACCCAAATTCAAACAGATGATTAAACCAAAACTTGAACTTCCTGATAGAGAGCAATTTTTCATATGACAGCTCACTTTATGATTATGTAGTAGTGATTTCTCAGTGACAGAGGTCTGAGAACATTTTTAAACCTTGGTAGTTCTCTAAACATGGCAACCTTACTGATTTCTGATCAACCTGTCACAAAAGACTAACTTCCTCTAACAGGGTAACAGAAGTGGGGCCAAAACTCTCAAAAGTAAATAGAGGCCAAGTGAAAAGTAATACAAGAAAGTTATCTGAACCATGAGTGTGTGCAAGAAATTGTGACAAAGCCAGTCCCTAACAACTTCAAACCTGCTAAGAAAAGACACTCTTAGTCATCTGCAATCTTACAACGTGCTTGCCTTTGCATTTTCCAGATGTGTTTCCTTGTCACCTCGTTTGTTTTCCTTTGTCTTCTCTAGACCTTTAAAAAATAGAATAGGAAACATTTTACAACACAAAACTTGAGAGCAGTGCCTGTAACTTGGGTGACAAACCTTGTGACATTAAACCNAGGGGGTTGGAACTAGATGATCCTTGAGATCCCTTCCAACCTTGCCATTCTATGATTCTATGATTCTATACTGACACTTCTACCAATCTTAAAATAATTGCAAGAAACTGTTCCATGACAAACATGTTCTTCAAACTAATATCACTCATGCTTAAGAGGGCCCTGCAGGTTTCTAGATACAAAAAGATGCTCTGTCCTCGTCAAGTAAAAATGACTTCCAATTTGGCACAAAGCAGACAAGCATCTCCCATGGTATTTAGAAGAGGCAGTACTGTAATACCATAAATAAGCACATAGGTACATAAATAGGTACTATAATACCATAAACAGGCACATGGTATTTACAAGAGGCAGTACTATAATACCATAAACAGAGGTATTTCCTTCTTTCAAGGCAAAACAGCCCACGGTAAAGCTGGAAACATGGATAAGGAAAAAGACCCCAAGAACATAAATCAAGCTACACACTTCGCAGTTTAACTGTTTTCTTGGCATTAGGTAGTAAAACACTATTGTTCTTCACAGAGAGAGTGATTGGCATTGGAATGGGCTGCCCAGGTTGGTGCTGGAGACGCCGTCCCTGGAGATGTTCAGGAAAAGAGTGGATGGGGCACTTAGTGCCACGGTCTGGTTGACTGGATAGGGCTGGGTGATAGATTGGACTGGATGAGCTTGGAGGTCTCTTCCAACCTGGTTGATTCTAGCATTCTATTTGCAGATACAACTTTAGCCTGTCATGCCCTGGTAATGTAAGGCCACACAAAACCAGACAGCTTGGGTTGGAAGAGACCTTCAAGATCATCCAGTTCCAACTTCCAGGCATAGGCAGAACACCTCCTACTAGAGCAGCTTGCTCAAGGTCCAATCCAACCTGCCCTTGAACACTGCCAGGCTCAGAGCCTTCACAGATTCTATGGGCAACCTGTTCCAGTCTCTCACCAGCCTCATAGGGAAGAATTTCTTCCTCATGCCTCATATCAGTCCAGTTTATTCCAGACTGAAGCCATCACCCCTCGTTCTGTCACTCCATGACTTTCTCTAAAGGTTCTCTCCAGCTCTCCTGTAACCCACTTCAAATCCTGGAAGGCTGCTCTAGGGTCTCCCCGGGGCCCTCTTCAACAACTCCAACTCTTCCAGCCCATCTTCATAGCAGAGATGCCCTGATCATCTTTGTGGCCTCCTCTGGACCTGCTCTAACACTTCCATGACCTTTTCCAGGAAACCACTTTAAATTTTGGGCTCTTGACATTTCCTACAACAATAAAATTATAACCCAGGAATGACAGTAACCAAGTTTACATTCAGTGCTTTGATGACTTGTTTCACAGCTAGAGACTATTTCTTGACAAACTGATCCTTCAGAGATGATCAGGGTTACATTTCTCTCCTTCAGCACCCACTATCTTCAGTGCTATGCAGCCTCAAATTTCTGGTTTATGAAAAAGGATCACCAGATGGCAGTAGAAACTCATCACAGAATTACTTCAGTTGGAGAACACCTCTGAGATCACAGAGAGTCTGACCATCAAACTAACACAACTGACGCCGCTAAACTAAGTGCCATGTCCACACATTTCTTGAACATGTCCAGGGATGGTGACTCCACCACCTCCTGGGCAACCTATTCCAATGGCATCCTTGACTTTGAACTCCTTAAGGCTGGATGGGACTACTGCAAGGTCTAGTGCAGAGGTAAATTCACCTGCCAGTTGAACCTGGCAGATATTTGTCCTATTTATCCTATCTAATATTTACCTTCTAAAGAGGAAATGTTTTTCTTGTAGTTAGAATTTAATCGGTCACATGGGCTTGGCTGGGGCTGGATCTATAACTACAACAAATGTTTAAAGATCTGTCAATGAAATACAGTTAAACTGGGATTGAGGCACCCTCAGCAAGTTTGCTTATGACACGTAGGTGTGTGGTGTGGTGGACGTGTAAAAGGAAACAGATGTCATTCAGAGGGACCTGGACAGGCTGGAGAAGTAGGCCCATGCCAAGCTCATGAAGTTCAACAAAGCCAAGTGCAAGGTCCTCCAGCTGTGTCAGGGCAATCCCAATATAGGCTGGGCAGAGAGAACAGAGAGAGAACAGTCCTGAGGAGGACTTGGGGGTGCTGAGGTGACAATGCCAACTTGCAGCCCAGGACCCAGCCATATCCTGGGCTGATCCCCAACAGCAATGAGGAGCAGACGGAGGGAAGGGATTCTCCTCCTCTGCTCCACTCTGCTGAGACCCCACCTGAAGTCCCAAGTCCAGCTCAGAAGCCCCCAACACAAGGACATGGAACTGGGAGAGTGGTTCCAGAGGAGGCCACAAAGATGATCAGAAGGCTGAAGCACCTCTGCTCCAGGACAGGCTGAGAGTTGGGGTTGTTCAGCCTGGAGAAGAGAAGGCTCCAGGGAGACCTTAGAGCAGCCTTCCAGGATTTCGAAGAGACTACAGGAGAGCTGTGGAGGCTCCAAGTCTGGCAGTGTTCAAAGCCAGACTGGATGGGACCTTGAGCAAGCTGGTACCTACCCATGGCAGGGGGGTTGGAACTAGATGGTCTTCAAGGTCCCTTCCAACCCAAACCATTCTAGGATTCTTTGACCCACAGTTTAAAACAGACCTAGTAACATGCCAGGTGTGGGAATTTTAAGGGAGGGGGAACTTTCTCTTCTCTCCTTATTCAGCTAAATCTTTACGTACAGGCAGCAATGAAAATAAATTTGGGTTTAAGCCTGTAAACTGGGAACAACTGCAATTCCTACAGGGAAAACAAGAGCAGCAAATACAGATTTAGCAGCACTACGAAAACAACAGCAAGATAATCTTTGAGGATCTAGTTCAAGAGACAACAGCCAACTGAAATTGAGCACTCTGTTTCTATCTAGGTCTCCCCAGAGCTACAAGACTGGCAGAGTAGGAAATGCAGAGTTGAGAACACAGATCCCACCGCTGCTATCCACAACACTCTGAGCAAGATTTGCTCAGCAAAGATCTGCTGAGGCATTTTTAACATTACCTAACACGCTCTAGCACTGGGACCTGCTCACTCTTCCCCCTTAGAATTTCACAAGGAGTGAGCTGCTAATGAACATCTGGTGTAAAGGACAGACAGGGGCCTGCAGAATTCACAGGCAAGTTCCCTGTACCTCTAATGATCCTTAAATATCTAATCCAGTCAACACAACCTAGTACTGCAAAGCAAATGTAACAGTTTGAAATTCTCGTCTACTTCTATACCAGACAGCAGGAACTGGAAGAGAAAGCCCAGTGAAATCGAGGGTGCTGTGCATATCATAATTCCTCACACCCACATAGCATCATTTAATCGGGAAAGTCCCAGCAAATGTCAGTTTCAGCTTAGTTTCTTTTCTAAACCTGGAAACCCTAATTCTCACTTTTTTCCCCCTCTAGCTCCTGTTTGAAAAGAGGTTTGACACTGTTTTGTTTGTTTGAGTTTCAGGTTCTCAACTGAAAATAGAAACACTTAAATAGACTGAGATTTACTCACTCTGGTTATTCTCTCTGCTAGTCTGAACTCCTACAGGAACAGACTGCAAAGCTGTCATAATCCTCTGAGCGATATCAGACAAAGGCACTTTAGAAATCTCACATCCTATGTATGTGTCCAGTTCCATTTGGAAGATTAAACCTAAACACAGAACACATGCAAATCATGCACTGTTTCGGAGCCAGAGAGCAATCCCCACTCACACTCTCCTGCAATTCAAGGCAAAAAGAGGGTGAAGTCTTCAGCCATTCATCCTCTTCAGGAAAAGCAGAGAGGCAGAAGGACTTTCTTTTCCCTGATGTTCCACGAGGCAGAAGCATTCTTCTTTCCCTCCCCGCCCCCAACTCCTCCTAGCTTTGATAATTAAAAGCAATGTTTCTTTCCTAGACAGGGTGAAGACACCCCCTGACTTCTCAGAGAGGGAAGCAGCAAACTTAAAGTCTGAGGGGGCAGATCCAAATGAGAACCCATCAGACTAAACATAAAGGAGACACTTTGTGTGTTGGTTTTAGGCCCATTCTCATGCAGAGTCACCATAAATATTGACAACACTGAATTGAAATAACAGAGTTTGGCATTTAATAATAAACATAATATATAGAGTTAAGTATAGAATTAAGATGAGTTACAGCCAACCAGTAAGTTAATTTAATATCTAAAAATAAACTATACTCCCATAAAACTTAAAAGTCTGCTACCAAAATAGTTTTCAGACAAGTTATCAAAGTTGAAGCTAATTTAGTAACTTTCAGCAATATGTACAATGCCTGAAAGCAAGAAGAGCTGATCCCCAGAACACGAAAGACAGGAAGTTCTCATGCTGTAAAAGCCTCTTTAGGGCCATTGGTACCTTGGGAAGCTACAGAAAAGGAGGGACCAGCAGCCTAACAAAGCCCAAGAAAGCAGCAGTATGAAACTGAAATGTTTATCGTTATCAATTAGAGCAAATCAGGAGTCCAAAAGGTAAATTTAATTTTTGTTCCTCTGTGATGAAGCCAACATGAGGATGGCTTCAATGGATAAGGTAGGCCACAAGTTACATTAAGAGATATCAGAATGGTCTTAAACCAGTTGGTCTTGGTAATTGAAACAGACTCTGGTGCAGATTCCAACACATTTCTAACAAAGCCAAGTCTTCTTAGGAGAACTGGAAAGGAAACAATCAAAGAAGATCTGTCTTGCAAAACTCTTCTCTTCAGAATGAGCACATCCCCTCATGCTCCAAAATCTGGAATCCCTTCCCCACTTTATTTTGCAGTTCACATTATCAAAGGTTCTTAGCAGGCAAAAAAACTTATCCCAAGAGCGTGAAATGTTCCTTTCTGTGCTATGCTCTGAGCAATGGAAATCGACACACAGGCTAGCAGAGAGCACCCTGAATGTAATTCATTCCAATAAGCAACAGATTACTTCAGAGCAAAGAACTGATAAAATTGATATTTGGAATCAGCAGGCAGATGCCAAGAGGCATAAAGCAGCACACAAACCAAGGCTGGTAACTGCCAGTTCAACATGCACTGTAACGACAGAGAGCTGTCAGCCTTAGTAAGCCAACACTGGTCATTCTATAAACTTGCAGACAGTTTACATCAGTATGGTCTCCTTTAAGAGTACATTGATGTAGAATCTTTAACATCTCCACTGGTGGTGAGGGTCTGATCTTCCAGACCACTGTTTTTCATCCGAGACTGTTGCTCAAGCTGCTCCACCATCTCTTTCAAGTGCTCTTCATCTTTGAAAAAATACACATACAAGTCTCTTTGCATCTGATGGAGCTTGTTGGACTCCAGAAAGTTTTTCTTGGACTTCACATCAGCAATCAGATTTGCAAGGAGTTCACTTAGTTTCTTTAAATCAGCTTCCAGTTGATGAAATTGCTCATTAAGTTCCTGACAAGAAACATGAGATTAAAAATCTTTTCATTTACTTTTATATTCCTATAAACAATATTACAAGTTTTTTCTTTTGGAACAAACTTTTGTTGTAACGGAAAAGTTACCACAAAAACCACAGAATCCCAGGTGATAAAGAGACTCCACTCAATATGGAACTTCTGAGCTCATCAATGGTACTCACAGAAAATTATGGAATCATGATTCCATGACTTGGCTACTAAACCAGAGTTCAGCCCATAAAAACCCAGCCCTCAACTAGATGGCTGAATGACATTTTCAATCGACTGCGAGTCTTCGGACCTAGCCAAACCTCAAAAGGGAACAAAAAACCCCACAACTAAAAAGCCAATTCAATTTTGAAACTGAATCATTAATTAGTAGCTACAGCTTCCCCAGTTGTCACTCTAAGGTCAGTGTAAGCAGGCTGCTCACCTGCTTGCACAATATTTCCTAATTAAAGGGATTACTTGAGAAATGGTAGCAACAGAAAGAGGTGTCACTATGGTTTAAGGTGCAACTTGAATCAACAGAAAGGTATTTGCCTGATTTAATAAGGAAGAATCTGTATCCAAGTATTGTTCCAATTACAAACTTTCATTTTTTAATAGAAAACTTTTCTATATATTGCAAATTAACTTGACAGATGGAAGTGCTATATATAATTTTATGTATTTAACCAAGGCTGTATTATGCAACACAAGATTTCCTTCAATCCACTTCTGACATATCTGCAGCTATTTAACAAGTTGCATTTGACAATTCTATTCCCATCTAACCGAGCCTCTAGTATAGCACTTGAGAGAGCTGTAGGACTGTCCTACTACACCTGTCCTTCAAAATGCTGATGTTTTTAGTTTGCCCAAATCAGTCACCCAGAGAATCCCAAAATGATCTGGGCTGGAAGGGACCTTCAAGGTCATCTAGTTCTAGTCCCTCTGCAATGGGCATGCAACTTGCCTTTAGACACTGTCAGGCTTAAAGCCTCCACAGCTTCTCTGGAAAACCTGTTCTAGCGCCTCACCACCCTCATGGGGAAGAGTTTCTTCCTCATGTCTCATCTAAATCCAGCCAGTTGAAATAAATAGTGATGAATCTGCTGCTGACATGGCAGCCACTTTGTGTGCCTCCAACCTTCATACTCCATTCTGTTCAGTGAAAGAATATGACACACTTTAATGTAATAATAACCAAGCAAAGGCTTACCGGACTTCTGAGTTGTAACTGATTCCCTCCACAATACAGAGCATTCCAAAGGGCATCCACTTCACCTTCTAGCTTGGACAACTGGAGAGCCTGCTCCCGAGAAGATGCTGCCAGCTGATCTTGGGCAGCAGCACAGTCCTGCTTTAACTTTCGAACCATCTGCTCCAGGTTTGTGTAAGTTTTAAACAACTGTGGCTTTTCATTGTCTCCTTCCAGAGCCTGATACAGCCTGTAACACAGGAATGGGACACCAAAGCCTTCTTGAGTCTCCTAAGCACTCCTGTCATTATTAGTCAAGAGAAGACCACAGAAACAGAATTGTTTTGGTTGGAAGGACCCTGAAGATCATCCAGTCCAATCATCCTCTAACTGTGCCAGGTCTGGTGTTAAACCACAACCCTCGGCACCACATCTCTGCCTCTTTAAAACACCTCTGTGGATGGGGAATCAACCACCTCTCTGGTCAGCCTGTTCCAGCCTTTGATAACCCTTTCAGGTAAGACATTTTTCCTAATGTTCAACCTAAACATCCCTTGCTGCAACTTGAGGACATCTCATTTTGTCCTATCACTTGGTACTAGGCAGAAGAGACCAACCCTCACCTGGCTCCAGCTTCCTTTCAGGTAACTGCAACGAACCAGAAGGTCTCACTTCAGCCTCCTTTTCTCTAGACTAAGCCATTTCCCCAGTTCCCTCGGCTGCTCCTTACCAGATCTGTTTTCCAGACTCTCCAACAGCTTCACTCCCCTTGTCTGGACATGCCCCAGCACCTCAATGTCCTTCTTGTAGTGTGGGGTGCAAAGCTGAACCCTGTTCTCAAGGTGTGGCCTCACCAGAGCCCAGTACAGGGTTAGGATCATTTTCCTAGTCTTGCTGGTCACACCATTGCTGATCCAGGCCAGGATGTTGTTGGCTTTCTTGGCCACCTGAGCACACACTGGCTCACATTCAGTCAGTTGTCGACCAGCACCCCCAGAAGTTCATGTTGAGAAGGCAGAGGACTAGTAAAGGTCAGTACTGTACTATGTCTCCCACTGATTTCACGATTCCATCTGTATATAGCTTGTATGAGATTAGCAGGGCTCCAAAATATTTGAGCATTAAATTAACAGCAATGAAATACCAAAGTAACAGACAGCAAGCACACAATGAATGCCAACAGAAGCTTACAGTGTGTTCTTGCCAGCTATTCCCTGACACTTCAAGGACTACAAAGTAAGATACAATTTTTTGAAGTGCTGAAAACCAGCAGACCTCACAGACCAATGAGAAATAAGAGCAATTCCTGAAGGGCTCATAACTCCTTCAACTGTAAAAAGAGAAGAAAGTGTAACTCCTATAATGGTATAACTCCTTCAACTTAGAAAAAAAAAGTGAAAAAGTAGCCAGGGAACATTTAGTGATATGGAGACTTAATAAACCTGAGCAATAACATTACAAGCTGCCAAACACACAATGGGAAAAAATGACTGCTGCCTGATCCTTGCAGTTATTCACTGTGTAAGACAATACTCAACCATCAATTACTACAGAACACTTAAAGTGTCACTGGCAAGGAAAAGGACAAGTCAGACGTGAACACACCATGTTGTCCAGTTTGTCCAATGCATTTCATCAAAAGGTTTAGTTTTGAGGTGACAGCAACACAGCACACGTCCATAATGCACCACTTGAGCTATAAGCAGGCTTTTAGACAGCAAGAAAACAACTAAGTCCAACATGGGCGAGAGGACACTGAAACCAGATGGGAAATGAAGCAGTAAAAACGAGCTCAGCATAGGTCAGGTATTGCAGGAGCTGTTCCTCTCCTCTACCACGCGGGAGGTTTTACAGGCTAAGCTGATGAGGCTGTGCACACCATCCGGGAAATCACTGTTAAGAACAGCTCTCTACGTCTGCATTTATTCTAGAATAACTTCCAAGAGGTCCTAGATCAAGGTATCATGTAAGAAAGGTTTGGCTTTAAATATTCAGTGTATTCTGCATCTTGATTGGGAATGATTCAGCAACAGTAACAAGATTGAGAATTGAACAGTGTTTCCTCAGGCAAACCTAAAAAGAACTTCAAAAGACAAGCAAGAGGCAAAACTCATCTTGAAGGTTTCATTTTGGAGAATTCTAGATATGAATTAAAGCAAGCAACTAATGACTTAGCAACAGAAAAGGCTGAGGTGGCCTAAGCCTTTACCACCCTAGCATTATTTTAAAGTCAGTCCAAGTTCAGCAGTGACTGTTAACACTCACCTGAAAGGGCACCCATCCTCTGAAGTAATGATGCTCCTTGGCTTTGCACACTGAGCTCTCTCAGTTATAACCCGCAGTCTCTGCTCCAACTCATTGCTACTCTGTTTCAGAGACTCCACCAAACCCTCCAGGTGAGAGTAGATCTTCTTAAGTTTCTTCATCTCCATTTGATAGGCTAGCTGAAGAAGTTCAAGCGATGCTTTCTGTCTGATCAAATGCCTGCATACTGCATCCTGTCTTGAAGCATAACTCTCCTGCTGAGCAATTTGACGATCCAAGCACGCTTTCACCACCGGTGCACACAAAAGCTGAGCCTTCTCTTTCAGAAGGGGAAGCAGCTCCTCCTTGTTTATCCAAGCAATGTCTTGTTTCATTGTTGAGATTTCATCATTTAAACTCCATATTTTGGCATCCAGGTTCTCATGTTTCCTAGGATTCTGCATAAAACAAAAGTGGTGAATATCTTCATGGTTGCCTTCATGTCAGACATTTCCTCAGTTCACACAACATTCACGCACTTAAGTGAATCTTAGCACAATTTAAGAACATGCCACAACCCAGTATCTTGAGCCATTGCCTAGGGGTGGCTCAAGATACTGGTTTGTATCATGTTCTTCAACTCCACTAGCCATACCTGCTTGTCACTCACTTGCTGAGAGACTGGGGAGGTGGGAGTAGATGCTCTCTGAGTTTCCTTCAAACTTAAGCCATTCTATGATTCAATTATCAGATCCACTTATGTAGTACAAAGAGTTGAGTTTCAAGACAGTCACTAAATTACAACTAGTAAAGTTTGCTACAGAACATAAACAGGAATACATTTATCATATTAGCTCCACCATACCACAAAATTCCAACCAAAATTACACTCTTGTTTGTTGTACAGACAACAGAGAGCCAGGTATACTTTGAAATACCCAACTGAATTAGAAAGCCATCCCTTTTGCTAGATCAGTTGAACACACCTACCCATGGAAGAATCCACTACTTTCCATCCCTTTTTGCAGCTTACCTTGTTCAAGGACTGCACCATATCCTCTGCACATTTCATAGCTGACTTCCTGCTCTCCTCTTTAGCTTGCATCTGGATGAGCTGATGTTGAGCACAGATATATGCTGTCTGGAGCCTGGCTATCTCTTGCCTCTCTTCACGAACTTCATCAGCCTCACCACAAGTGACTTGGCTGCTCAGATCTGCAAGCTGAAAGCTGCCTTCGGGGGAATTTTCAGGCACACCTTGATAAAAATGTTTTTTCACATAGGAGGTGACTGCTGCAGTGCTTTGTTCTTCCTGAGCCAAATACTTGTCCAAAGAAAGTTGGGAAAAAAACACTTGATGTACATGTGATCCTTGTTCTCCATCCGGAGCAGTGAAGAACGAGGCAAATTTCTTAGCTGCTTCCACAAGCAACAGTAGTTCACTATTAAGCTTCTTATTTGCTGCAGTAAACATTTTCAGTCCTTCTTTCAAATCTTTCTGTGCTTCCCGCTCTTTGCTTTTTAATGTTTGTAAAAAATGGTTGTTTTCGGAACTCATAACTTGAAGCTTATTACGCCGATAAATTTGAAGGTTTTTTAACTTCTGAAGAGTTTGAAGCTCATCTTCTAATTTCTTCTGCTCTTCCTCTTCTTCTTCCTCCTCCCAGCTACTCTTCTTTGGCTCTACAGGTTTCAAAGTCTTAAGGACTTCATCCAGTGCATTTCCTTCTAAAATGGGCTTCCCAGACTCCACAAGTTTATCAAAATCTTGCAGTTCTTTTTCAGAGACCACATACTGCTCATTTACATTGCCACAAAACCACTCCAGAAAGGCTCTGTCTTCCGAAGGCTCAAAAAGCCAATCAAAATCTTCTCCATTAAGTGAATCAGCTTCTGGATATCCAATTTTTTTAAGAGTTTCCACAAAATCTTTCCCACAGCTCATGATTCAATTGGGTTTTTTTTTTTGGTAGGCAGAAAAGATCCAAAAGCATGAAAAAAAAATTCTGATATACTATTTCTCTTGTAATATTTTTTGTCATTTAAGAGGAGCATTTAGTTTTTTAATAAAAAAATCTGCACAGGAGCAACAAAGTGTCAGATCACACCAAAAGAAAATGAATGGTGTTATAGACTTGAGTGGCTATTCAAAGCCTAGAAATTATTTATTTCAGGGATATCCTAACATATTCTGTCCATCAAATAAGGACACATTTTTACCTCAATTAAATCCCTGGTCTTGGCAAGCACGTTTTTTAATTAATGATAGCATTCTATTTGATTATAACAGATTTATATGAATCAAGGGAAAAAAACCAAATCAACAGATGTAAATATGGAGTAATTTTCCTCACATTACATTAAAAAAAACCCCAAACAGTCACCCGCAATCATTTTAATTCTTTCAAAATGACAGGAGCTTTCGGCTTGCCCCAAAAACAAAACTAGAGTGGTATTTCACTGCACATCAAGATCTTACGTTTTTTCTACTTCAGCAGCAAGCAGAATCTTGTCTTCAAACCTTAAAAGTTCTTCTGAAAACGGAACAAGAAACCCTTTAGTATACAAATGTCTCAATATAGTAACTGGTCCAATGCTTGCATTAACTTCAAATCAGTGTAAACGCTCTTGGGAAAACAGGCACAGAAGAGAAAAGTAAGTTTGCTGTTTTGGTGTTCTCCAGCAAACAAATCATCAGCTTTGGGACCCTACAGTGAGCTCAACAGACAGCAAAGAGTAGGACAAATTACTAAGAAAATCAGGAGTCCCTGTCTGCAGAGCTCCAGGAACATAAAGAGGAGTTTTTTGAGTTCTGCATTGCTTACTACTTTTGTTTTCCAAACGTATTCCATCAGGAAACTCCACTTTGCCAGCCGGCCTGGAGGACATAAGTGCTGAACATGGAAAAGCATCCTTCTAAAACACCACATTTCATTTATTTTAAGGTCCTTCTAAAACACCGCATTTATCTTAAGGTAAGTCGCAGGTTATATAGGAAATTGAATTTGTCGTGCAAGTTTCACGCCCCAGGGCAGCCTTCCAACTAACCTCTGCCTTCCGGGCTTACACGAGGGCTGTTGTCAAAGTGAAGAAACAAAAAGCACAGAGCCTCATGTAGGTGTATGCAGATGAGGCTCGCTGACAGTGCCGCCTAAACTAAAGCCCCTTTGGACCTCTGAGGGAACTGCCCACGATGCCCGTCCCCTACCTGGGGAAGCCAAATCATCACCAGTGGGACCCTTAGGGGCCTTTCTACCAGCGTCCATGAGCCCGAAGTGCCGCCGGCTGGGTCCCAGCTACAGTGCAGCTGCTGCCTACAGCCCCAAGGGTATCGTGGCTAGCAGCCGTCCCGCAGAGGGAGGAAAGGAAGCGGAGAGACGGGAGTGGATATGCTGCGGCGCCTATTCCCCTTCAAGTGCAAACAAGCCACGACCCCACACCGCCCGGTACTCACCGCAGCGCTCCGCCTCAGCCACTGCACGGAGGAAAGGGAGTGACTCAGAAAATAGCGGGAAGGCTGAGGGAAGGCTAAGGGACGCCGAGGGGGAGGTCTGGGCGGAAGGCTAAGAGAAGGATGGGGGGGAAGAAGGCAGAGGAAGCGCCTCAGTAGCGTTCCCGCCCGGGGCGGAAGCGGAGCGAGCCGGAACCGGAGCGGAGCGGCGCGCCAGGGGCAGGGGCAGGGGCAGGACCAGCCCCGCGCTCAGGGCTCGAAACGCCCGCCACGCGCCAGTCTCGCGCAGCACCGCCGCCCGCGCCTTCCGCCTCGCCGCCCGCGCATGCGTGCCCCGCCCGCGCCGGGCCAACGCCGGACGTGAAGCCAGGGGGTGTGGCCGCGGCGCCCTCGGTGTCGGGGTTGTACCACTCCGCGAGCCGGCCGCTTTGTTCCCCGTTTTAACCTACCCTGCGATGCTTCTGAGGCCCGGCGTGTGGCGAGGGAGAGGATGGGGAAGACATGGCTGCGATTTGACGTTGGTCAGCTTGTACTGGGCCCCATTGCCCCGTAGCCCAGAGACGAGGCTCATGGTGGCCACCACCCTTCTGTCCACAGTTGCTGCCTAGGTCCCTTATTGTGTTTTTGATGGACTTCATGGCCGTTCATTTGCGTAATCCCTTTTTTGAACCTGCCAATAACCCCAGAACTTCACAAAGACCAAATGCCAGAACTCTGCTAACTGCTGCTTAAAATAACCCAAACACTTCCCTCAGTTTTTTAACCCACCTCCTCATCAAATGACCACCAGCAATGGCACTGCAGGATTTGTTGACTGCCACATCTGCATTTACCTTACTTGTGGCTTTTACAACAATTTAGAAACCAGCAATACATTTCCCTTCAGCTCTGTGGCATCCCTCAGGGGTCAGTGCTGGCACCAGTGCTGTTTAACATCTTTGTCAGTGATACAGACAGAGGAATCAGTGCACCCTCAGCAAGTTTGCAGATGACACCAAGCTGTGTGGCACAGTCGACTTGCTAGAGGGCAGAGATCCATCCAGAGGGACCTGGACAGGCTGGAGAGGTGGGCCCAGGCCAACCTCATGAAATTCAACAAGGCCAAGTGTAAGGTCCTGCACCTGTGTGGGCACAATCCCAAGCACAAATCCAGGCTGGGTGGTGAATGGCTGGAGAGCAGCCCTGAGGAAAAGGACCT
>WBNM01015100.1:0-15291 GCA_013399055.1 Ramphastos sulfuratus | reverse complement strand
TTTTTACAGCATGACTGCGCCTTGCTGGAGGTGCAAGACTGCCCCTGCACACAAGTCCTCAAGGCTGCACTAAGACTTTCTACAAGATCCTTCTTTCCAACACCCTTCCATACCATGCTCTCTGTCATCTCGCTGTTTGTGCTGCTGCTGCCCATGGAGCCACCAGAAAGCTCTCAGCAATGACTACAGGACCTCTTCTGCATTGTGAGGGCTGGAGCTGGATCAGCATTGTGTAAACTCTTCACTAGCACTTGGAGCGTCCTTCATCAGCCACTCGTCCCCTTCAGCTGTCCCTGTTTCCTGTTTACACTGCACATGCCACGTTTTCTGGGCTCCCCTGCTTGCCTCTCCAGAGCCTCCTCAACTTTCTCATGAGCCATGCCAGGGGAACATTTGGGCTATGGTTTTCCATTAGTGTCGGGCATTTTCCCTGCGTTTCTAGTGCAGTATTTTTAAAGCCTTCTGGGTGTTTGTGGGCTTCTTGCTTTCGGAACGCTCCTGTAGGGCTCCCTGGGTTTCCCCCCCATTTTTCCACAGGTCATTTTCTTATAACTGAGCACCATTTGCTTGATTTGCTCTCTTCTTACAATATTAAGCTTAATTACGTTGTGGTTGCTACTATGGAGCTGCTCACCTACTGATGGCTCTTGAATCATAGAGTAATAGAATGGTTTAGGTTGGAAGGGACCTCAAAGTTGATCCAGTTCCAAACCCCCCCGCCATAGGCAGGGGCACCTCCCACTAGAACAGGTCACTCAAGGCCTCATCCATCCTGGCCTTGAACACCTCCAGGGAGGTTGTGGAGCACAGAATCACCCAATGTTATCACCCATTGTGTGATTCTGTGCTCCACAACCTCCCTGGGCAACCTCTGCCAGTGTCTCACCACCCTCAGTGTAAAGAACTAATTCCTAACATCTAGTTTAAATCTCCCCTCTTTCAGTTTAAACCCATTACCTCTCATCCTGTCATCCTATATACTACTGAAGACTAAACTTAGAATAGTATTTTTTTGTTTGTTTGTTTTTGTTTGTTTGGTTTGGGGTTTTTTTTTTGTTGTTTTGTTTTTTTTTTTAACTTGTGCTTTCTAAGGCCATTTATTTTTAAGTCACTTATTGCATCCAGAAATATTATCTTTGCATTTCACCCTGATGAGGCACCGACCCAGTCTGTGGGTGGCTGAGCCTTCCCACTCCAAGTCCTAAATATGCAGCTTCCCTAATCTCACTTGATGCAATTGTTAAAATGAGTCAGGACAGGGAAGTGAGCAACCTTGCAGCTCAGCAGGGTTAAGACTAACTCCCATGAGGTGTTCTAGATCAAAACCAGCACCTCTGTGGCCTGCAAAGTGTGATGTGCCAATTGCTGGTACAACACGGTCTGTGCAAGGCATTTTTCAATTACACTCTGAGCTGGCAGTGAGTTCTCGTGGGTAAAAAGAGCTGTGGAGCTGAATTCCTCCCCATCAGATTACAGCCTGATATGCAGCTGTAACTCAGCCTGGCTCCAGTTTTCAAATCGCCTTGCAGATAGGGTTCACTGCGCCTTGCTGAGGGGAAGGAACAAAGGCGTTCACTGGCTGATTGCTGAAGATTGTGCTGCTGCACTTCAGTCAGTTCCTTGCAGTAATAGCAGCTGGTCCTACAGGGCTGTTCTGGAGGTTTGTGTGTCAGTTCCTTGCAGTAATATCAGCAGGTCCTACAGGGCTATTTTGGAGGTTTGTGTGTCAGTTCCTTGCAGTAATGTCAGCTGGTCCTACAGGGGTATTTTGGAGGTTTGTGTGTCAGTTCCTTGCAGTAATGTCAGCTGGTCCTTCAGGGCTATTCTGGAGGCTTGTGATTCACAGTGTTGTTTTCTTTTCAGTTTCCTAAATAGCAGTGTTACTCATGTAAAAACTACCTGAGTAAAAGCACATTTTACACACCTAGGAAACTTTCAGACACACTTCTGTCCTGAGAGCAACTCAGCTCTGCAACTGAAGTCCACATCCGAGATGAAAGAAGACAAATCTGATACAAGATTGTTTACCTTTTGTCTATCCACTTGGCTGGCTGGATTGCTGCAACTAATGCTTTCCATTCCCTGCATGGCCACTTCCTCTCCCTCTATCTAGACACACACATACAATGTTCCATCTCCTTCATGGCCTTCTACAAAATCTACATCCCCATCTAAGCCCTTGAGCAGTGTGGTCTAGTGGAAGGTGTCCCTGCCAATACTAGGAGGATTGGAACTAGATGATTTTCAAGGTCCCTTCCAACCCAACCCATTCTAAATTCTGTGATCTGTTTAGCTGAGCTGTAGCTGATTTAGAGCTACACACATGCTGGCCAGTAGCCACCTCTCCAAAGAGTGAAGAGCTCAACTGGGCCAGTCTTGGATCACAATCAGTGCAGAAAATAATTAATTTCTCTTTCTACCCAGACATGGAGTGTCCCTGTAGGTTTTCGCTGTGGATTATCATTGCAGCCTCCATCTTCTCTCTGCTGTGTCAAACTTGGTGAAAATTAGCCTGAAGGTTCAAAAGTTATCAAGGAAAGGAAGAGAGGAACAGATGGACAAAAGAGGAGATGACAGACAGCATGATCTCATAATCCCCGCTGGCACTGGAATTCAGGCTAGAACTGAAATGTTTTAGGTTAGAACATTGTGCACCTAAATTTCTCATTTTGAAAGAACAAGTCTCTAATGTGAAACAAAATTTCATTTGCTAGAAAATGCACCAGCTTTTAGGGCAGAGATTAAACACTGGCAGACAGACCTTCAGCATTTCTGATGGTCCCTTTCCCCACCCAGCTGCAGCCCTCTGTGTCACTGTTTGCTTTTGCACCTCCTCATGGGTCAAGATTGTTTTTCTCTGATTCATTTTTTCTTGGTTGTGTTCAGTCAAAACATAATTAAAGGCTTTACCTTACCCTTTTTTTCCATCCTGGGAGCAGTTGTTTTGCATCTGTGTCCGAAAACCGGCGAGGCTGCTTAGATAGCATATTGCTTTTACAAGCCATTTTATGGTGGATTCCAGCAGATTAAGACATGGACATTTCTGGAAGGATGTCTGCAAGCTCTGCACTATTCCATCTAGGCCACGTTGCCTTTGTTCCACTGCAGAACATGACATTCTTGAGCCTGGTACCTCAGAGAGAAACTATCAGTTACCTATTGGCAAAGGCTGTGAAAAAGACAGCCACAGAGTGCAGTTACCAACGTGTAGGCACCACAGCTGGGCAGGATAACCCCTTCCTCTGGGACACATCTGCCAGACAAAAAAAACCCCAAAAACCTCTTAGTTTTGTTGTGTGGAAAAAAAAAAAAGAAAAGAAAACCACACAGAGAAGAAACAAGTTTTTTAGCTGAAGTGTGGCTGTGTGGAAGCTTTTTGCATCACACTGCACATCTGCAAGCAACAGCAGGATGTTGAGGTCCCTGCTCTAGGCTGCTAAAGTAGCACCCCACTCTCTAGAAGCAACCTAAGGTGTAACTCACTGCCTTAAGCAAACGTAAAGGTTGGCCCAGATGATCTTTGGGGTCCCTCCCGACCTGGCATTCTGTGACACTGAACTAAGCACAGCTATAGAGGTGCTGTGTGAACTTTTATGATCACAGAGTCAGAAGACAGAAATTTGGCACCAGCTGGCTTCCTCTCACCAGCACATCTATCTTCTCTCTAGAGGAACAGCAGATTTCATTCTGAGCTCTTGTATTCCCAGAAAAGCAGGTCAAAGTGATTTGTTTTCTTCAGCTTTGTTGGATTCAACACCATAGATGTAACAGAGGCACCTAAATGTTTGGGTTAAGTGCTCATGCATCAAGGCACATGATGGAAAAAGCACTTTTTGTGCTAGAAAACTGTTTGCTTACTCTTCTGACCCTGTTCTAGAACTGCTACAGACACATGCAAAAAAACAAACCACAAATGATGAAGTTAAAAGACCTGAAAACCACAACAATCAAGTATCAAAAGTTGTGTTTATATTATGAGGAGATGCTGCTGCAACACAATACACTGTGGAGTACTGCTCCAGTACTGTGAGAAATACTCACAGGAGGTTCCACCTCAACATAAGGAGAAACTTCTTTGGTATGAGGGTGCCAGAGCCCTGGAGCAGGCTGACCAGAGAGGTTGTGGAGTAGTCTCCTCTGGAGACTGAAAATCCACCTGGATGTGTTTCTGTGTGACCTGCAGTAGGTGATCCTGCTTTAGCAGGGGTGTTGGACTGGATGATCTCCAGAGATTACTTCCAACCCCTCCTGTTCTGTGATTCTGTGTGCCACAGAATGCAGCAGGCACTGTGTGCGTGTGTAAAAAAGGAATCTGCACAGCATAATGCACCTCACAGGCTGTTCCTCTGGCCCTGGCACCCAGTGGCTCTGGCACAGAACACCCTCACTGACACCTTCAGCTAACACTTTGCCCAGCAAGCAGCAGAAGGCTCCCTGTAAGTGCCTCATGTGCACCCAAATTCCATCACAAGTCCATATTGCACAGACCCTTTCAGTGACATCAGTCATTTGGAACCACATTTTATGCCTACATTTCAGTTTGCTTTTCTGATCCATAGCCCAAGGTCATGGCAGGAGAAAAGCCAGATGTAACTGATGAGGATGAGCAGGACAACTCCTAAGAGAGCTGCTACCCAGAAACGACTTCGAGGTTGCACAGTTCCTTCTGTGCAAAGACTTCCTGCTGACTAATATCCATGAATGATCCCTAACAGCAGCCTGATTTGCTCCAGGCAATCCTGCTCTAACAGGAGTGGTTGGACTGGATGATCTTCAGAGGTCCCTTTCAACTCCTACCATTGTGACATTCTGTGGGCAAATGGAAGGTAGAAGCTCTGAGACTGGAGCATCTGGACTCTGCTTTGCCAGCAGGCAAGTCCCTGTCTGTATGTGCCTTCCCAGGAAGACTTTGCTGGGGTTAATTCACAACCCTTTGAGTAGAGACAGCAGCCAAGGTGACCAAATGGTTTCTGCTCCACTCTGGTTTGTGCATCCCCTGCATTTTCAGTCCAGGTGGCTATGTGACACTCTTGGGGGTTTCTTTTACAGCTACCAATGAACAACGCTGCATTTACTCAGTCCCTGAAGGAACTTCAGGGTTCCTGAAGTTTCATTGCTTGTGAAATTAATTTCTGATGTGTTTGCCACACTAGTATTTGTAAGAAGTGCAGCTCCCCCTTTTAGAGTATCTAAAGGGATTCACAAAATCCTTGAATCACAGAATCTCTAAAGATCATCTAAATAAATTTACAGAATCCCTGAATCCCAGCTGGTGGGGATTGGAAAGGACCTTTGGAGATTATCCAGTCCAACCCTCTCTGCTTCAGCAGGGTCATCCACAGCAGGTTGCCCAGGATCTCAATGTCCAGGTGGGTTTAGAATCTTTCCAGAGAAGGAGACTCCACAGCCTCTCTGGGCAGCCTGCTCCAGGGCTCAATTGTCTTTCCGTTCCGGAAAGTGAAAGTGGATTAAATATCACCACTGTGACTGGCTCTAACCACACACAGCCAATGGCCTCTACTAGTTAAGAAAAAAAATTAAGATTTTTCTAAAAAAAAAAAAAAAAAAAACCAACTATTTTGCAGACATTCTTTTATCAACACCATCAGAAAATGAAGTCATGACATTAATATGACTCAATTAAAGATGATGTGGTTCCTTTCCAAAACGTGTTTCTTTTCCAAAGGGCTCATTTGCAAGGATGAAAAATGTCACTGCTAATTACCAGTCTGTTAGAAAGTTGGTAACATGGTGAAATAATCACTTGTCCAAGAAAAGCAGAGGAACATCCTGCAGCTAAACACACCCCGGGGCTTGGAACAGGAGCAGGTCTGCAGGCGGAGCTCAGGCACACGAAGCTTCACCTCTTCCTGTTTCCCACTTGTGCTGGCATCGCAGTTCATCCTCTGGAAGGGGTTATGCAGAGTGCACAGCCAGGTGCTCAGAATGCTGCCATTTCTCACAGTCCTGTTTTTAAAGCAGATCAACAGAATTAACTTCTTTTTGAGCACAAAATCACTTCAGGCTGTGTGTGGTGCAGCTGAACCCACACCCAGCCATGCCAAGGGCAGAACTCTTGACCATTTGAGGGCAGAAAATGTCTTAATTCTGTAAGTTAGATGCCTGCTGTATTTGATTTGAGGGGTTTATTTTCCAAGACTTTAGGGTAGAAACTCATCTATAAACACCAGCTAAAAACTTGCTCTCATGGATTTTGGGAAGCCTTTTTAATTTTGCTTTAATCTAGTAAGACTCACTCTGGACTGAGTTTGCTTTTGCACAAGACCACGCAGGAACTAGGCTCTGGGTAGCAAAGTGTTGGAGAGTTTCTGCTGGCTCTTTTCAGAAGATAAATAAATCAGCTGCTGGGCCTGGAGGTGCTGGTTGGGCACAGAAAGGATGGGTGTGGGGAGGATCCCAAATGTGCAGAATGTGCAGGAACAGCTGGCAGCTTTAGGCTGTTTATTTCTGCTTCACCCTGGTGGTGACAGTGCACTCATGGAGCAGAGGAAGAGCTCGCCCAGCAGCAGCGCAGAGGTCTGTGTCCTCTCAGCACCTGCCTGCTGCAAGGGAAAGTCCTTCCTCTCTTCTCCCACCAGGAAACAGGCCAGACCTCTACATCTCCATAAAAAGAACTTCTCGATGACTTCATCTCTCCAGAGCCTTTTCCACAGAGGAAAGGACCTGGCAGCCCTGTCATTTTGTCCCTACTTCTTCTCTTCCTATATGGTAATTGGAGAAAAAATAGCCTGAGAGCAGCAGCACCTCCTCAGCTGCTAAAAGCATAGGCATGACGAAGCTGGCACAGCTGCCAGGCACTGGCAGGATTGCATCTCACAGCAGGCAGGATGCTCTCTGCAGCCACCTGATCATGATAGACAGACATGCAGACAGATGCAGGGATGGAGCACATCCCTGTGGAGCACACACACATAGGGCACACAGACGTGCAGCACACCCAGACAGAGCACGCACCCGTGGAGCACACAGACATGGAGCGCACACACAGGGCACACTCACCAGTATCTAGCTTTTAAAAATAGAGCACTGAGCTATAGATCAGAAAATCCTGGAATGGTTCAGGTTGAAAGGGACCTTAAAGATCACCTAGTTCCAATCCCCTGCCATGGACAGGGATACGTTCCACTAGAGCAGGTTGCTCAAGGTCTCATCCAACCTGGCCTTGAACAAAGAAAGGGCATTCACAACTTCCCTGGGCAACCTGCTCCAATGCTTGCATCCTGAGGTGTCATGGCCACAAGCTGTGGCTCAGTGCCTGTTAAATTCCACAGAATCATAGACTCACAGAATGGTTTTGGTTGGAAAAGCCCTTTAGGATCATCCAGTTCAACCATTCTCTAACGCCACCAAGGCTGGTGCTAAAACATGGCCCTCAGCACATCTCTCCCCCTTTGAAATAGCTCCAGGGATGGGAATTCAACCACCTCCCTGGGCAGCCTGATCCAGTCTTTGAGAACCTTGTCAGGGAAGAAGTTTCATCTAATATCCCACATAAACCTCCCCTGGGGCAGCTTGAGGCCATTTCCTCTCATCTTGGTTATAAGGGAGTACAGATCAACACTTGCCTGGCTCCAACCTCACCCAACCCAATTATCAAACTGAGGCTTGGAACAGTTGTGCTGCCTTCAACTGGGCTGCTCCTGCCCCAGATGTGCCACAGGGGCTGTGTCTAAAACCCCACCTCCAAGTGGGGCTGCAGTTGATGGAGGCTGTAGAATCACAGAACCGTTTTGGTTTAAGATCATTTGTGAATTTTTTTTTTTTTCCTTTACCAGCATAATACTCCCCCAAGCTGTAAGAACTGAAAAAGCAACAACAAATAAACCCTTTTGATTTCCACTCAAGATTATTCGAGTAATTTTTATTGAAAATATAAGATCTACAAAGCCATGGATACCCAGCGTGGAAGAACTCATTAAGTTAGCACATTCATCTTTCAAAGGAAAATTTCAGGTCGACCTAAGGTACAAGAATGTTCAACTTCAAATCTTGGTTTGGTTTTGGTTTTTCTTCCTGTAAATTTCAAATCTCTTTTCATTAGGAGGTTCTGTGCAAGAGCTGCTTGTCATGAAAGGAAACACTTTTGACAATTCACAAACGTGTTCATTAGAGAATAAATGAACAACAAGATACGAAGCCTGGTTTTGTGTGTCTGGTTTGTTGTTGTTGTTTTCCTGTTAACAGTCATGTGTTAAAGTAAACTCTTTGTTTGTGTGTTTTCTTTTGTTTTCCATGATTTGGAAATCAGTTACATATGCACCAAAGGAGCGAGTAATTTCTGCTGCTTGTCAGCTACACACAAGGAGTATATTGCTGTGTGCTTTCCCCAACAATGAGGAGTTTAGTAAATGCAAAGTGTACAGAACGTAATACCAAAACCTGCATCACAGAAACAAACAAACAAAAAAAAAGGTTAATTCGATGTTTTCTTATTCAGCTGCCAGAGTTTATAACCTTGGGCCCCTCCCCAGAGCCAAAGCAGGGGTGGCCATCCGCTAGGTTATGTAAATTAAATGTCTACGTTCTCCTTGTTGGCAAATTCCAAGCAGTAAGCGAGAGTGCAAACAAGGATCTGTAAGCTGCCACAAAATGGATTCATGTTTCTACTCCGTGTTGTAAGAGCCAAAGGGAGGACACGAATGTCAGATGTTGAAAGAACAACTGAACCTTTGTTTTTGATCGTCATGGTCAGTCTGTCATGAGGTCTTGTAGCCGAATGCTAAAAATGGCACCGCACTTGGACATCCCACAGCCTTACACAGCACATTTGTGTTTCCCTAGCCACTGAGCACTGGTCTCACAGAGACCCTGACTTGATAAGCTAATAAAATAGAGATTTGGGTGCTGAAGAATCCAAGAGAGGGTTTGCGCAGAGACAATTCACCCTCGCACCAAAACCTAATCGTATGCAGTGACTTAAAGCCACGTTGACTCAGCTCTGAGAGGGTGAAGGTACAGATGCACCTCTCTGCTTCGTCCCTAAGGAGGTGGACAACTGACCATGCCAACAGAGGGTCTAGAAACAAAGCTTAGTTGTCCTTTAAACAATGGAAAGGAGAGGCATACATAAATGGTCACCAAGGCACAATATGACAAAGGTGAAGAGTCCCTGAGACTCTGGTCTGGGTCTGTACCATTCCCCTCCCTATACAAGTAAATGAGAACATTTAGGAAAATATAATACAAAATCTCTTACAGGAAATATAGACTACACTTGCTAAAATCACTTCCCTAAAAGTGTTTAGAGCTTTTTTCTTTTCTTTTTTTTTTTTTCCTTTTTTTTTCTTTATTTTTTTCAGTTTTCCTTTTTTTTTTCTTTTTTTCTTTTTTCTTTTTTTTTTTCTTTCTTTTTATTTTTTTTTTTTAAAGACCTTCTTTAAACAGAGAATGCAAAGAACTGGTCCAATTGTTTTTCTTACCCGGCAAGCCAAGCTCTAATGACTTCAACTAAGCAGAAGTTGTATTAAAATACATCTTCAGAGTATTGCTACAATTTGGGTAAATATGTTCTGAACAGCTTGATGAGTACTAAATAAACTTTGCTGTTTTACAGCTTACATTTCTCTTTTTTTTTTTTTTTGCACTTTTTTAAGAATAGAAAAATGCAATTATAGTGTGCAAAAGAAAACAAAATTAATTCTCTCCTAGCTGAATACTGTACTTGTAAGCCATGCCCTCCACAAAAAAATGTATTGACATGTGTAAATAGAGGAAAAGGAAAAAAACCCAAAAATACAAGCAAACAGAGATTTCAGTTCCTTGCAAGGAAAGATTAACTATCACCAAGTGGAGCACTTGAGTTTCTGTGTTCTTCAGCCAAAGAAATGAAAGAAACAACCCCAAAAAAAGCCACTGAAATGCTTCAGATGTCATCAGTTCCACAGTAACAGGTTAAACTTGCAGTGCTGCTCCCGTTAGCATGGAGAAGATGATTAGCTGCTGGTTGGATACTGAATACAAAAAAGCAAAAGACAGTTGAGATCATCCCACATGAAGTCATTACTAGAGCTGGCTTTTCCCCCGTGTTGAAGTACAGCAGTGACTTGTAAATATGACCTTTGCTAAGAGATCAGCTGAGATTTGAAGACTGATCTGCCTGCTTCGCCCAAACAACAACTGCTGAAAGGATTTACTCTGTGGAGCCCTCTACACAGCATTCTAAACGTTTGGGTTCTTTGTTTTGTTTTCATGAAAAAAAATACCAGGGAAAAAAAAAAGTAGTTTTAGGGGGGTTTTTTGTATCTCTGAATCACTAACACACTGTAGATTCCATTTATCCTTCCATGGCTGAAAATGGATTCTGCAAAAATCAAAATAACTGTCAAACTCCCCTTACACCACGCTTCCAACAGGTTGAATTTAATACTTCTTGAATGGAATGACATCTTTTTTTTTTTCTTTTAATTTGCAGTATGGCTACATCAAGCTAGCTTTTAAGTCACAACTGTACCTAACCACAGTTCTCTGCAGCAAACCCAGGATTTACAAGATCTAATATCGTGGTTACAGTGCAGGGAACCGTGGGTAAGAAACCTCCAGGTCAGAGTACTGTGGTTGGGGTTTCCCGGAAGAGTGGCAGTTGACACCTCTGGAATATTCATATTTAAGTGCTTCAGTCAGATGGTCCTGAGCTGGGTGGGTACCTCAGGCACTAGGAGAGCCTGGCGTTCAGTCTGCGGGAATGTGTGTACCCTCCGTCGCTCGAGCCGCTTTGCAAACTGTAGTGGTCTTCAGCGTCGCTGGCACTCCCAACACTGTCCATTTCCCCTGGGGTGAACTCCATCCCTTCAATGTCTACTTCTACAGCAAAGACAAGAAGGCAGCTTTCAGAAAGGCAGCAATGCCAGCAAGGAGTGCTGGGCCATGCCTGAGCACTCCTCAGCTGACACCCGAATCCTAGCTTGTTTTCAATCACAGAATGGCTTAGGTTGGAAGGGACCTCAGAGACCATCAACTCCAACCTCCCTGCCATGGGCAGGGATGCCTCTCAACTAGACTCAACTGCTCGAGGCCTCATCCAACCTGTCCTTGGACACCCTCAGGGAGGAGGAGCCCACAGCATCCCTGGGCAACCTACTCCAGAGTCCCAGCACACTCACACTGAAGAACTTCGTCCTAAGGTCCAGCCTAACCCTGCTCTCCCTCACATTGAAACCATTTCCCCCTTATGGAGAGTCCCTCTGCAGCCTTCCTGTAGGATCCCTTCGGGTACTGGAACACCAGCTCTAAGGTCCACCTGGACTCTTCTCTAGGCTGAACAAGCCCAGCTCCCTCAGCCTATCCTCATTTTATGTAATTAAAACCCAAGAACTGGCACAGTAGCTCCTGAGGAAAGGATCATCTTGTCCACCTGAGAATTCAAATCCCTTCTGTCCTCATCCACATAAATATACTGCATGACATCAGTACCAAATGCTGGCCCAGAACTGTTCCAACCTGCTCACAGACACCAATTGTAAAAATCCTCCAGCCCTCCAAGGCTGCAGGACAGCTCCTGGTAGTTCCAGCCCATATGGGTGTCGGCTGGTGGCCACCATGGCGTGGCCATCTGTCCCCCAGAAACTGCTGACTACCAGGTCAGCTCCCCAAGGCCCCTCCTGAGGCAGCCTGTGCCAGTAATTACACTAAAACTGCAGAACATGAAATGGTGATTGTTTTAAAAGAGGCAAAACCACAGGCACTGTAAATAGCTTTAAAAACACCTGCAGCATCAATAGCTTCCAAAGCTGATTAGGTAAAAGAAACTTTTTCCAATCACGCCAAAGATGCAGTTGGACTTTTTGTCCTGCAAATCACAAAACAGAACAATTCTCAGAGTCACAGAATCCTGGAGGTTGGAAAGGACCTCTAGAGATCATCGAATCCAACTCCCTTGCCAAAGCAGGTGACCCTAGGCAGGTCGCACAGGAATGCACCCAGGTGGGCCTTGAAAGTCTCCAGGCAAGGAGATTACACAACCTCTCTGGGCAGCCTGCTCCTGGGCTCCAGCATCCTCACAGCAAAGCTTTTCCTGATGTTACATCATAGAATCATAGAATAGTAAGGTTGGAAGTGACCTCAAAGATCATCCAGTTCCAGCCCCCTGCCATAGGCAGGGACACCTCCCACTAGAACAGGTCGCTCAAGGCCTCATCCAACCTGGCCTTGAACACCTCCAGGGAGCGAGCAGCCACAACCTCCCTGGGCAACCTGTGCCAGTGTCTCACCGCCCTCACTGTAAAGAACTTCTTCCTAACAACTAGTTTAAATCTCCCCTCTTCCAATTAAAACCCATTATCCCTCATCCTATCATTACAAGACCTTGAGGTGGAACTTCTTGCATTCCAGTTTATGCCCACTGCCCCTTGTCCTATCACAGGACACCACTGAAAGAGCCTGGCCCCTTCTTCTTGCTCCCTAGTCTTCAGATACTGATCAGCATTGACAAGTTCCCTTTCAGGTCTCTTTTCCAAACCAGCCCCAGGTCTCTACATTCTGCAGAAAGCTTGATTTTAGCCCCAAATCACAAGTGCGCTGTTGCTCCCCTGCGGGTGCAGCTGCCATTACCTTGCTCCGAGTCAGTGGATATTGTTGATCCCATGCTGTCGGTGCGGATCCGCTCCATGCCCTGCACGGAGAGCTGCTCCAGCCGGCGCTTGAGGTAGCGGTGCTCCCGCTGCAATTGTTCTTTAATGTTCAGAGCTTTCCGGTCCTGCTCTTCCAATTTCTTAAAGGAGACAGACAGTAAGCTGGCAGGTCCTGCTCACCTTAGAACATGTGTGACTTAGGAACTTGGCAGAGAATCACAGAAGTGTTTCTGTTGGAAAAGACCTCTAAGATCGAGTCCAACCATCCATGACCATCAAACCATGCCCCCGGGTGCCACGTCCACACGGTTCTTGAACACTTCCAGGGATGATGACTCCTGTACCTCCCTGTGCAGCCTTGTTCCAATGCCTTGCCATTGTAATGCACTTAAAATATTTTAATTAGCGTAGAACTAAAACTGAAATAAATTGAATTTGTGGTTTGTTGGCTTATAAACAGACCTTAACTGTCTTTCTCACCTCTTTGGTTGGACAGGTCATAGAATCATAGAACAGTAGGGGCTGGAAGGGACTTCTGGTCAGCACAGTTTGAGCAACCAAGGCCAGAGCTCTCACTAGTAGCCACTTAAAAAGATTGACTTGATAATTAGGGAAGACAGTGTTAGAAATATGGTGAGATCAGAGGCAGGAAGGACACACAAATCCAAACACCTTACATCAGTTTATATATTACATTATTTTACGTATTATGAGCCAGGGTGTGCCCAGGTAACCAAGAAAGGCCAACAGCATCCTGGCCTGGATCAGCAATACTGTGATCAGCAGGACCAGGGCAGTGAATGAGCCCCTGTGTCCAGCACTGGTCAGGCCAGACCTTGAGTACTGGGTTCAGTCTTGGGCCCCTTACCACAAGGAGTGTGTCCAGAGAAAGGCAGTGAGGTTGGTGAAGGGTCTGGAGAACAGGGCAGCTGAGGAGCAGCTCAGGGAGCTGGGTTTTTTTTTAGTATGGAGAAAAGAAGACTGAGGGGAGATCTTCTGTTTCTCTATAACTCCTTGAAAGGAGGGGATTGTCTCTTCTCCCTAGTATCAAGCAATAGGGCAAGAGGAAATGGCCTCAAGTTGCCCCAGGGCAGGGTTAGGTTGGACATGAGAAGAAACTCCTTCCCTGAAAGGGTTCTCAAAGACTGGAACAGGCTGCCCAGGGAGATGGTTGAATCCCTGTCCCTGGAGGTGTTGAAAAGAGGCAGAGATGTGGTGCACCAGACTTGGCAGAGTTAGAGAATAGTTGGACTGGATGACCTTAAAGGTCTTTTCCAACCAAAACAATTCTATGACTTACAAACCCCTAAGTGATGCAGTAAATTACAGGTTGCAGCAGTAAAAGCTCTGATAAGCAAGGCCAGATTTCACTGTTTACACCACCACCAAGACTCAGGAGATGTGCAGGGAGTCAGCACAGCTGCTGACCCTTCCCCCCTGCCATCTGAAAGAACCTAGGCCTGGTTTTCTGAGGAGACCAGCCTAGGGGAACACACAGCAAACCACGAACCAAATAATTTGAGGGATTTTGCTGTTCAATGTAAGCCTGAGTGCAGAAGTTTTTATCTTTGATACAGTAATGGAACACTGTGAACAGAGCAGTTTCCCAGCTGGAAGAAACTGAACTTCTGCAGCTTCATGTCCAGGCAGCACACCACATAGATGTACATCACAGGTGGGTACCCAGTGTTGTAACAAGCAAAGGGCTTAGTACATCCATGTATACAACAGACCAAAATGTGCCCAATTTATCAGATTTCCTTTTCCTCTCTTTTCCTGGCTGCAGTCCCAAACTCTTAACAACTATTTTAGGAATAAACTCAGTGATTCATAACCAGGAGACTCAAAACCATCCAATCTTTTAGGGCAAGCTTCAATATGTAGAATCTTAGAATCACAGAATGGTTTGGATTGGAAGGGACCTTCAAGACCATCTAGTTCCAACCACAGGCCATGGGTAGGGACACCTCTGACTAGATCAGTTTGCTCAAGGCCTCATCCAACCTGGCTTGGTTGAATTGGAAAGTTGAAAGTTCAGAGGTATTGACAGTGTTAGACACGGCAGATAGGCACTGGCATACTCTGGCTGACCTGATGAAGGGCAGTAAGTCCCAACCCAGTTAGGGTAGGTTCAGTTAAAATGTTCAAAGTTAATCTTCAGTTTCAGTTCTCCAAAGATGAGAACTTGGTACCACGCATGATGGACATGGAAATTATCTGTTCCTAGCTGTTGTTATCAGCAGCTGAAATGGGAGCTTTACAGCTGATCTCTCACACTTGCCACTTGTAAAACCAGGTTTGCCATTTGGATGCATAAAGTCATGCCAGGGGGCAGCCCAAAACCAAACCCCCACAAAGTGCCTTCAACACTTAGCCTAAACTCAACATGAGAGACCCAAATCTCCAGGGGTTAACCCAGGGGTTGCCCAGCTGGAGTAAAGGTGCTCAGACTACCTGAGGAAGCTTACAAATATCTGAGGGGTGGGTGCCAGGAATCACAAAACCGTAGAGGTTGGAAGGGACCTAAAGAGATCATCAAGTCCAACCCTCCTGCCAAGCAGGATCCCTTAGGGATGCACAGGAATGCATCCAGGTGAGTTTTTTAAGTCTCCAGAGAAGAAGACTCCACAGCCTCTCTGGTCAAAGATGGAAGATGTGGCCAGACTCTTACAGTGGTCCTGGTGACACGACAAGAGGTAATGAG
>WBNM01015099.1:4903-51539 GCA_013399055.1 Ramphastos sulfuratus | reverse complement strand
AAAAAAATAGAGAGAGAGAAAAACAATTTCTTTTGATGTAATTATATAATTCCATGTGGTTTATCTTGCCAATTTCTGGGGGGCAATTTTAACCTCTATTGCTCTTTAATAATCCTGTACACTCAGTACTGTGATGAACGTCGCTGACTAGCCTAGGGCTACAAACAATGAATACTGAAAGTGAACACTTCTATAAAAAGCAGGAAACCACATTTTAGCAAATCTGAGCATCTTGAGGGCAGTCTAAGGCCATATTGATCCTGAATGCACAGTCTGATCCTGCCTCTCTGCTCACCCCTTGATGAGAGCAGCACAAACAGCCAGGAGGCCACACAGCAAACCACAACTGGGAAGCTAATCTCAGAAAAAGATAAGTATTTGGGCTGTATTTGCTGAGCTGGCTTAATTTGGATCAGTTTCCCAAGCTGACTTCCAGGTATGTCTGTGCCAGCACACACTGGGGATGTGTTTGCAGTGGGGAGAGACTGGGACTGCTTCTGGCAGCTCAGGTGTTGAAGCAGACACAAAGCAGAACTACCTGATGCTATAAGGGAGATATTTATTGAGCCTTGCCAGAATTCCAGAGGTGCAAAGAGCCCCAGTCCTGNGGCCTTCCAATATCTGGAGGGGGCTGCATGAGGGCTGTGGAGGGACTATTGACAAGGTCTTGTCATGACAGGACGAGGAGGAATGGGTTTAAAGTGGCAGAGGGGAGATTGAAACTGGGTGTTAGGAAGAAGTTCTGTCTAGTGAGGGTGGTGAGACACTGGCACAGGTTGCCCAGGGAAGTTGTGGCTGCTCCCTCCCTGAAGGTGTTCAGGACCAGGTTGGATGAGGCCTTGAGCGACCAGTGCTAGTGGGAGGTGTCCCTGCCAATGGTGGGGACTTGGAACTGGATGAGGTTTGAGGTCCCTTCCAACCTAAACCATTCTATCATTCTATCCCTGCCAGCACTTGCTAGTAGCTTCACATTGTGCTGTGCCCCTACTTCTATCTTGGTCTGATGGGAAAGTAGTGCCATGGCTCAAATCACACCAGCTGCACCTCTAAGCAACTGATGGCTGCGCATTTTCACTAGTGCAAATCCCACGTTCACAGCTAGTTTGGGCTTTATGCTCAGGCACTCTCAGACTGAATGGTCCTCATGCTGCAAACTGTGCCATGGCTTGAGGAGACCAGGTCATATCACATAGGGCGTGCATTATCTCAGGTTGAGATTTACTGTTGTGTAAAAGGCAAAGTATTGCACAGCCTAGTTCCTGCATTGCATGCAGAAGAGAGGCCACCAGGAGGTGTGGACAGAAGTTGCCCACCTACCTGCACCAGGTGTTTAAGATGCATACAAATGTTACTTTTCCAGTGATAGGCTTTTTCAGAAACACAGACTTTGTTAACAAAGCATATATCATCTGTCAAAGTTAAGTTTTGGGGGACTTTTACATCTCTACCAATATATCTTTGTCACTCATGAATTCTGCAATATTTTTACATTTACCCACTACAGGTTGGTATCTAAGGTGATTTGATTATCATGCTACTACATTGCTTGTCATCGCTGTACTGCAAGTATATTACGGCCAAATCTATGCTAAAAAAAAGTGAAGTCATTATTGTTTGGTGTTGGACCATTGAGAAGAATAACAGAGTTAATATTTGCAAAGAACTTGGAGAATATCTGGAAACAAAAATCAGAGGTATACCCTCTCTGGTAATATTACAGGATTAATATAGGCAGGGGGGAAAAAGGCTATGTAGCTCTTTTTTATCTTAAAAAAACCCAACCCAAAACCTAAACAAACACCAAAACCATCAACAGAAAACAACTACCAAACAAATATAATAACCCCCCCACACACTACAAAGCAAGACAAGAAGTACAACAGATACGTCTGTCTCTAGCACACATCAGGGCTCCCTACTCAGTGATCTCTGCACTCTGAGGCTCTTTGCTTTGTGTATCTCTCACCCATTTCCTCCTCTTTATGACCACCTTCCCCAGAGTTTGGATCCTAGTGATAGTCCTTCTAACTGCCTTGACCCACTAAAGTGCCTGAGGAAGAAGGGATGCTTTTTGACTCATCCTGATGGTTTCTGCCATATATCACCACCATCCTCCAATCATTGTCAGTCTGGGAATTGGGGAAAAGCAGCTCAAAGTCAGACAACATTCAAGAATAGCTGTTTACACTAGCTAGAGCCTTACAGCTGCAAAGGAATGCGCGCCAGGCAAGGAAAACAAGGTTTTTAACAGTAACCCACATCAAGATCACACTTAACAACTCAGGTTTCAAAACCTGCTCCTGCAAGATCGTGTGCACAGCCATTCACTGCAGGGGTGCACTGGCATCACCTCAAAAACAGCTACTGCATTAATTTTATCCTCAAGCCTGTGAAGAATTTGTCCATTCCTAAAAGTGCATCTCCAAAATCATAGGCATCCCTTCAGAGTCCACTGATGAAAGCTTACAGAACCCCAGTTCTCAAGAAACTGTTCTGGGCATCACAGGTCATCACAAACAAGCAATGGCAACCAATGTAAGTAGATTTCATTTACATTTTACCACTTTTCATCTGTCTCTTCAGTGGCCTACAGTTAATCAAACCAACACCTCTTCTCTCTGTGACACAAGCACAAGAAAGAAATAGCCACTGTACATCCTTCTCACTATTCTCTTGCAAATGGAGCCACAGCAGAATCCAAAAGCAGTGCACAGAGGCCATCTGAATTATGCATTTGGCTCCTCTCTGAAGCCAGGGAAAATCTCAAATGCCAGATTTTCTTAAAAGGAAAGCATCCCATCAACAAAACGACACTGACTTTCTGTACTGCAGGCAGTGAGATTTTTCTTTCCAGAAATTCATTCGTCATAGGGTATTTTTAATTAGAAAAACTGATAAATACTAAACCAGTGGGGGAAAACAAACACAAAAATAACAAAGACATTTATCTGAAAAACGGAAGTGGCAAAGAGCAGCTGTTCTTTAATGACCACCAGGCATGTGAAATTAATCCACATCTTTATTACAAATTTAAATCAACAAAATAAATTAAAACTCAAGTCAGATCAGTAACCCAGATGGGGAAGAAATAAGCAAGGCTCAGTTCACCCTCAGCCTGGCCAGTTGTCTCTGCAAAAATAAGTATCTTTGTCTGCTGCCATCACAATTATTCTCTCATCACCATTGCTGAAGATGAGATAGGAAAGCCACTTCCCTGTTCTGAACAACAGGAGCTTTACGCCAGGGCAGTAAATGAATAGCCATAATTATTCAGAGAGGCTACAGACACATGTGATGTAGAAATTTAGAGGGGTTATTTCCATTAAATACCTGAATTTAAATATAGCATAAGGAACAAAAAAATGCTGAGTGACTTGGAGCTTTTTAGTCTGGAGAAGAGAAGACTGATGGAGTATCTTAGTAGTGCTTATAAGTGTTGAAAAGATGGGTGTCAGGAGAATGCAGGCAGTCTTTTTTCAGTGGCACCCAATGACAGGACAAGAGGCAATGGGCACAAACCTGATCACAGGAAGTTTCACCCAAAGATGAAGAACTTCTTTACTTTGAGGGTGGTGGAGCACTGGAACAGGCTGCCCAGAGAGGTGGTGGATTCTTAATCTCTGGCAAAATTAAAAAAACAGTTTGGATGACATCCTGTGCAACCTGCTGTAGGTGAACCTGCTCTTGAAAATCTAGATGATCTTCAGAGTTTCCTTCCAACCCCTATCGCTCTGTGATTCTGTGATCTAGTCCGTCTTCAAAGTAAGTCTTTTCCATTAATGGGATCCAGTCTTGCACTGGCAAAATCCCCATCAAGTCCAGAGACCTTTGCACTGTGTAACTACTTATCCCTCTCTGCTAGATCTGTGTGCTGAGAAGACAGAGCAAGGGGATACGGTGCTAAGCAAGGTCCAAACCAAAGAAGTCACTGGCAGTACTGAGTTAAGGAAGGGAATCGCCCTCTTCCTTGTTCCCAGTAGCACTGCCCTGCAGATGGAGAAATGCTTCAGGGACCATGCGATGCTCTAGAGCTAGAACTACTTCCACATCTAGGCTGCATCTACAGCCCAGCTTCTTCTTCTGCAATCATCCATACACTGAGGATCAGTCCATTTTTTAGCCCTCACTGAGTGACTATTGACATTTAATTCACTTAGCAAAAGAACATGGGCTGTTAGAATACCATCCTGACAGGACTACTACATGATTTTGTTACTTTTGAGTTCCCTAGTTTTCAAACTAGAAAAAGAAACTTCCTGAAGTTTTTATAACAGATGCTATTTGTGCGCAGAATTCAGATGAACAATTTAAAGTGCACTCTGTATCTCAATTCAGAATCAGCTGTGGTGGGGAAAGGAATGAGATTATCTTTATTTTGTGAAAGGACAAACATTTATGCACCCAGATGTTTTTGTTCTTTGCAAAAAAATAAAATAGTAGGATCATTTTATCCTGTTAAAAAAAAAAAAAAAGCCTTCATTAAAATATAGAATGTACTAGGCACAAGGGTCAGTTTTACAGACCAGCAATTCTAATGCACTTTAAAAAAATTCAACAGTAGAAATCTCCTAAAGGATTTTATTTTCTTTTTTTTTTTTTAAGTTTTCCTAAAAAACTAAGAATTAGGCTCAAGAATCTGTATTTCATTACAAAATCTCTGAGTTTTATTGTAGCATGAGTGGTATTTGTAACTTCCAGCTGGTATTTCTTGTGTAAGCACAATTCAAGGCACTAGGATGTGTTTGCATACATGGATTGAATGAGGCAAGGAGAGGCAGCAATTAGCACCCCATGGATCATATGCCATTCTGTCCTCATAATTTGCCTTGGACTGAAAATATCCACCTTCAACCAACACATTTTTTATGTGTGCTGCAGTACCCCCAGATCCTAATCAAAATTGAGATATCTTATGTTCAGCCCAGTAGAAGCACAAAAGAACAAAACTTCAACAATGAGAAGCTAATCCCTGTTCTGGTGGAGTTGCAATCTAAATTGAAGTTAGAAGATCATACCATTACTCCATTTTACAGAAGTGGAGCTGAAAACCAGAGAGATTAAGGATTTGTATACACGAAGGCATTTCACAGTTTTGCTTTCTTCTGGGTTTTGTGTTGCTTGTTTATTTAGATTGCAATTCATCAAAACAGGATTATGCCTCATTTGTATTTATACAGTGTCTAACACAAAGCAGCCATGAATAACTACAGAAGAATTGCTTTTCAGATGGTAATAGCTACAGCTGATTATTAATGATGCAATTCCAAGCACGTAGTTGAAATATTGTGTTTTCTGGGTTACACAGATAAATACTTTGAGTCGTTATCCACCAATACTTAGATAAACAACCTGTACAGAAGAAGACAAGAAATAGTATATCTCTGCTCCTGGGAGGTGTGGGAGGACTGAACTACCTGACATACTTGTTTTTGAGAAAAATAAAGTTATAGGTCAGATGAAATCCCTTTCTGGAAGAAGAATGCACCTATCAACTTTTGCTTCTAGACATTAATCAGAGATATTAGAAAAGGAAAGTAAAAGAAGCAGAAAGTGAACTATTACTTAACTAGCACAGATTAGCCAAGAACCAGAGTAGACTGCTGGTAGACTGCTGATATGCCCTTTTACAATACATGCTTACATCGACATCCTTGGTAGTTTTTAGACCCACTCTTCTACCAAAGATGTTAGCTGTACAAAACACCAAAATGTATGCATTTAATGTCATTTAAGCTGCCCTGATGTGCTTGGGACATTTGCACAAGGCTAAGAGACACACGGTAAAAGCTGCAGGAGCCTCTCTGGAGAAACAACTGTAAAGCAGCTCTTCAAGGTTTGCCTATCCTTACTCCAGGAGGGATAAATGGCATTGAATGTTTGCACTTAGGAAGCTGGGCTGCATCCCCACCACGATATCTAGATTTTGGCTATTCAGCAAATGCCAAGAGATGTGGTCTCAGGTAGCAAATCCATAGAAAAGAAATAGCCAGAATGGTTTATCCAGCCTTAGTCCTGTCCACCTTGGGAGATCCTGAGGACAGAGATCTGTAGTGAGCAGGCAGCACACTGGGTCAACACTTCTACCAGCCTGGACCTAGCCCACATGCCATATAGTCCCCACTGTAACTTCTATTGTGAGCCTTGCAACAATTCAGAAGCCTTTGCCCCACTTAAATGCAGAAAATGAACACTCAGAATGAGAAGGATCTCTTCTGCGAAGCTCTTGGAGTGCAAGGAAAGTGAAGTTTAATGTGGAAACTTGTATGAAATGCAGATTATTAATCAGATTTAAAAGGGTAACTACTCAGGGCACAAAAACATGTATGATATTAATTATGCAACTGGACTCGAAAACACTGGATTTGAAATCTCTGCTATGATTTGTGGCTCAAACTCCCAGTCTTTCCAAGCAAAGAGCTTCAAAAGAAGTTATTTATATAAGAATTGAGATTACAGACAAAGGGAATACATTAAATAAAGCTATTTCTTATTTGCGTCAAGAGATCATTTACTCTGAAGTCAGGATTTGGGGAAGATACTTCACCATGAGCACAGCCCTGAGGAATGTTGAAATCATCCATCAATAGATCTTTTCACAAGACAAGCTCCCTGAGGGCAGAAGGATAATACCAAGCTGGGTGGTAGTTTTTAAGCAGCTGAACACAAATTGGGACTTGTGGGTTGTTGTTCTCAGGCACTGCATGTCGAGTTAGAATAACCTGTTGTGCTCCCTCTTTTATTTTTCCCATGACTGGCTGTAGAATGCAAAAGAAGCACCTGTTGACTCCTGGATTAGTTTCCCTGTGATGAACAGCTCCTATCAATCATCACTCAACAAGAGATTTCAAAATAATGGTTTCTTCTCATTCTCTCCACAGTGCAAATGGCTGCCCAGCTGCAACCTGCTTTTCTGACATTTGAGCTCGGCTGAGAAAGTTTCTTTACAAACTGGTTTTGGAGGTATTCTGCTGTTTTCCAGTGTGATTTTAAAAAGCTATTCCAGGAACCAAGTTCAGGAAGCTGCCTGGAAGGCAAACTGTAGCAACACATGGCACACTGACATTGGAAACATCCATCTTATCTCTAGTATCCTTGTAGCTCCCAGTAGAGAAGATGCAACTCCCTGTAATGGGTTACAGGAAATTCAGAGGCCATTAAAGCAATCTGTGGAGAGCGCTGTGCTTGATGTTGTGTGACAGCACAGGCTGCCTTAGCCAGCGGCTCACCTTATCACACCTGACTTGGTGATCTCTTTGATTTAGCCTTTTTGTAGCTAAAAACTCCCTAGAACAGGTGAGGACTAGGTGGCACCTTGAACTCCAGTGCTGCCAACATGAATTAACCTCAAGCTACCCAACACACACTTCAGGAGTCACATTTCTAATTGATCTGTGCACACACTAGCAACATAACCACTAAAACACAGTGGTAACCAAGCCCAGAATCTTCCCCTGTTCAATGCTTTAGGGTCTTTTATCTATCAATCGAGAATGGACTTTCCCTTCTCTCTTTGCAACCTAGATCCACTTTCAACTTGGTCCTGGCCTGTTGCTCAGCACTTCTAAAACTCCTTCAGTAAAAACAGGCTTGGTGTCTTCTTCAGCTGCTTGGATCTCCCAGCTGTCTCTCTGGAGGTCCAAGATGGCTTAATAGGCAATGCCTAAAATGATTTTCCCAAATCCACTGTCAGCAATGTCTCAATGGTGTGTCTTATATTGGGCATGATAAACATCTCAAGAAATGCTGGACAACCCAAGTTTCCACAACAACTTGTGAAGCTGCTCTTAGTAACCAGCTTACAAGGTGGGCTGTTGTAGCGTGAGGCTCTTTTACAGGCCTCGAGCCTCAAGTTATTAGATGATGCTTTGGCAGGACAATTTTCTCCTTGGAAGACATTTCAGATGTTCTGGCTGTTTGCTGCAAAGCATCACTGACTGTATATTGGCTGCAGAGAAGGAAAGTCAAATTATTGCCTGTCTCCCAAGTTTAGCAAACAACTTAACCACTATCAAGAGAGCAAAAAAAACGTGAAACAGCCTTTAGTATCTCAAAGTATAATACGGAATACATCTTCAAAAGGCCAGAAGAACTCTCCGCTGAGAGTGAAACTTAAAAAAAATAAATTAAAAACATTATTTTGCTTTGACAGCAAAATATCTCTCAGAATGCGGGCCCCTCATATGTACTCATCTGTTAAATAAACATTTCTCCTAAGCTGAAAATTCCTCTCTGGTGACAAAATAGGATATTCTGCACAATTACGTAACTCTGTCTAGAAGAGAGCAATCCTTCTGGAGCCAACATACAGTTTGGCAGAATTTTTGCACTGTTAGTTTAAGCACTCTGCACTGTGTCTATACTGGGTGCAGGGCTGTGCACCAGATGCCACACCACATAAACACTTGTGGACTTATTTGATTCATTTGGGTTTACCTTTCTTTTTTTTTTTTTTTTTTTTTTTTTTCGGGGCTGGTGAACATGCAACCACCAGTAGCTGTTGGCAAACAACATGGGAAACTGTGGTACTTCTCCTAGCAGATCTTTCCCAAGCATCCAAAGAGCTCCTGTATCTCTGGCAGAATCCAGGTGAAAGAGTAGTGCCAAGGCTGCTGAGCAGAAGATCTCCAACATGGTGGGTTCCCACTCTAGGTTTGGCTTGGTCTGGTTGCGACTTCGCTGACTACTGCACCTCACATCTACTTCTTCAAGATGCGGGCATGGCAACTTATTCCACTATGACATACCTTAAAACTAAATTTATGCTCTTTTGAAACTGAAGCTGGAGCAACTCTTTGAGAATTCAAAGGAAGGATTTTGTGACAGAAACAACCCACAGATAGAAACTGCCCAGCAAGACAGGGACCAGAACATACTGCCAGCCCCTGATAGCTGCTCACTGATCCATTTCTCAGCATGAGCAAATACATCTATGATTTGCATAGGTGTGATGCTTGGACTTGACAATCTTCGAGGTCTTTTCCAAACATGGTGATTCTATGAATCTACACCTCCCTGACAGTAAAGTCAGCTCTGTCAGACAAATGTGAGCTCAAATGAGACCAAGCTAAACACCCTCTGTGCCTTTATCAAATAGGAGAACAGCCACTCCCTTCCTTAATCCTCCAGAATCTTACATATAAAATATAAGCTTTAATTAAAAAATTTCAAGGATGGTAAAATATTATTTGAAACTTTAAAAGGGACAAATAATTAAACACAGTTTACAGTATAAGTGCAAATTTCTGGGTGGTCTGCAAAGGTTTAAGCTTGCTGTGCAGAGTATTTTAAGAACAAATCAGTGGGGTACCTGAGTGTCAAAAAAAGATTCATTCATGTTAGAAAAACACTTTGTGAAGTCATACATGGGATGCAAATGTTGAAAAAATAAATAATAGCTTCTCTTAGCTATTTATTTTAACTTCTTACACCAAAGTCTTAATTCCTTTTTATGTATTTTGAGGATAAACATTAAGATTAATAGAACATCAACATTATGGAGGGTTAGTCTCTGGGACACAAGGTCATTGGGAAGCAAAGATCTAGTCACTAAAAAGAGTAATAACAAAAGCCAAGAACTCAAGTTGCTTTCTTTTGCTCTAGTTCCCAGAGGTTTGAAAGACTCTCACCAAGGCTTTGTAGACTGGGCTTACTTTCTGCATTAGTGGGTGCTTATGTAGATCAATTTAATAGCATTGAGTGAAAGAAGGAAATTAAAAAAAAAACAAACCAACCAAACATTCAGAGGTATTTTTTTTACATCCTTGTCACTGGAGTGCAGTCTCTCCAGATCTAGACAAGGCTTTCTCTCCCAAAAGTACACCACACACCTTTCCTCTCCCTCATCAGAGTTGTGGCTCTGTCTCCAACAACGGCAGCTGGCTACTCCTACGTGGAAATGCAGTTCACAAGATTTAGTCAGGCAAGGCAGTGCTGGAGGTGTACCTCTTTAAAGGCTGTACAAGTGAATACACCAAATACAGGAGAGTGATTTGCCATGCCAAAAACGTTCCTTTGGTCTGTAGCTTTCAAAAAAATGCTTCGCAAAGCAGGTCTGCATTGGGTCATTTACACTGAAGGGAAATAAACACAAGGAAGGGCAAGTCTGTGCAAGACGACAACAATTAAAAAAAAAAAAAAAGAAGGTAAAAAATTAGCAGCCTATAGTGAGAGCACCTGAGTTCTAACACCACTGTCCTCTCCACTAGACACAGAATACAAATTCTATAAAGTTGCAGATTCTCACCAGAACTGGCATTAGAAATACTGAGACAGCAAAGGAGAACATGAGCTATTATTTGTCTCACTCTTGCACTAAATGACATCCACCGCTTTTGTAAATGATGCCACTTCTAACACAGCCAGTGTCTGAGGTAATGTCCTTCCTAGCTACAGACCAGAGGCAACCTCTGGTACAATTCTGCTGGAGAGATGGACCTCCTCTATGCTAAAGCAAATTAACACCCTCAGCAAGTTTGCTGACAACACCAAGATGTGTGGTGTGGTTGAAAGCTGGAGGGCAGGCATCCATCCAGAGGGACCTGGGCAGGCTGGGGAGGTGGGCACTAGCCAACCTCATGAAGTTCAACAAGACCAAGTGCAAGGTCCTGCACCTGGGTCGAGACAATCCCAAGCACCAGTACAGGCTCGGCAGTGACTGGCTTGAGACCAGCCCTGAGGAGAGGGACTTGGGGGTGCTGGTGGGTGAGAAGCTCAATATGAGCCATCAGTGTGCTCTTGTAGCCCAGAAAGCCAAACAGAGCCCGAGCTGCAGCAAAAGCAGTGTGGGCAGCAGGGTGAGGGAAGTGATCCTCACCCTCTACTCTGTACTGCTGAGACCCCACCTGGAGTACTGCATCCAGTTCTGGAGCCCCTGGTACAAGAAGGATATGGATGTCCTGGAAGGTATCCAGAGAAGGGCTACAAGGATGATCAGAGGGCTGGAGCTGCTCTGCTGTGAGGAGAGACTGAGGGAGTTGGGACTGTTCAGTCTGGAAAGAAGAAGACTCTGAGGTGAGCTTATTGTGGCCTTTCTGAAGGGGGCCTATAAGAAATCTGGGGAGGGACTTTTTAGGGTGTCAGGTAGTGATAGGACTGGGGGGAATGGAACAAAGCTAGAAATGGGTAGGTTTGGAGTGGATGTTAGGAAGAAGTTCTTCAGCATGACGGGGGTGAGATCCTGGCATGGGTTGCCCAGGGAGGTGGTGGAAGCCTCATCCCTGGAGGTGTTTAAGGCCAGGCTGGATGAGGCTCTGGACAGCCTGATCTAACGTGAGGTGCCCCTGCCCATGACAGGGGGGTTGGAAATGGATGATCCTTGTGGTCCCTTCCAACCTTGACTGATTCTATGATTCTATGAACATCTATGAAGTTCCAAAGCACCCTGCAGGTGCATAATAATTGCACCTGGAAGCAGCAAGAATTTCCAGTCAGATGCAAATTTTAACAATTGAAATAAAAAGAAGGATTTTTCCTTCAGGATGACAGACAAAGTCCTGCACCCAGCACAAGCCATCCAGCCCAACACTGGCACACAGGCCACAGATGTGACTGAATCAGAAAATTAGATTCCCTCTTACAGTAAGCTCCCAATAGCTGCAAGGAAGAAACATGCATGATGGTCTCTTGTTGGTTTATATCTGTATAGCTTAATAAAGGATTGCACTCCAAAACATACACCAGCTGAATAACTCCTTACTAGAACTGACAATAACATCTGCAAGTCTCTCTATAACCAATAAAATAATAATTGACAAACCACACAACAATTATAACCACCAAATGTTATGTATATAAGAGATCTAACCATCCTCAGGTGCCAGAGATCAGTCATTTTGGGTGGATGGGAAAGGGGCTAAAGAAGGGAAACAGTGTAATGTCTTTTTTAGCTAACCTTGGTCAGTATAGTGCTTCAGACCAACAGATGAATATTGAAACCTTGCTGGTGGATACCGGATCTGTCACATCCATCTAGGAATTAAGAGGCACTATAATGTCACCTCATCTCAATAATGACACAGGAGCAACTGGATATTGACCATGTCAGCCACCACAGCTTATCCAAATAGAAACACACCTAAATCTAAGCATACACCCAGACTTTCTGATTATTTCAACAGAGGCCAACAAAAAATAGGGATATAGCCTACTTCTTGTCTAATAATAAAAAAACCCTGATGTTAAAATTCCATCCTAGTATAAACTCATACATTAAGCAGCCTTCTTATGAAGGAAGCCTTCATACTTGTACAATGTTTTCAGCTTCTGAAAACTTTCCTTCTGTTGGAGGAAACCCTTGGGTGCTCTGACACAGGCCAGAACAACAACACAGCAAACTGATTCCTTAAATGCGGTACAATGCCAAGCAAATCTGACACTTCAGGTAAGATCACAACGTTAATCATTTTGGGGCATAGCATGCATTAAGTTCGACTACTCTAGAATAAATTACCTCAAGAACGACAAGGCTGCCACTCTAAATGACATCTGGACAAACAGATATAATTCTGGGGAGCAGAATCAAATGGCTTGCAATTACCAAATGACTAATACACAATTTCTTCTGTGAAAATTCAGGATGTACAGGATCTGATGTCACTATAATGCTTTTCAGTCATGAAAGTTTGCCTTGCAGCTGTAAAACCTCTTCCCTACTTCTTCACAAATGACGCATGTTCACCTTAAATTGTACCTCAGGATCTGCTGGAGATGTTGCGGATAGAATAGTATAATCAATTGCTAAACACCTCCTGCTACACTAATGGTGACTTTAAAGAGCTTAGAGTCACACCTGTCACATTCATAGACCTGTCATACATGTTGCATGTTACTTCTTAGCAATGTATGCAGTGTGATAAAACATCGTCACACAGAGCAGAAGCAAAATGCTCTAGTAGGAAAAAAAAATCAATGATTTTATGTCAAACTATTCAGGAAGTAGAGCTGATGACTCTGGTAATGAAAGAGCCTACCACAACTGCCTGACTGGTGTAAACAGTGTCATAAGTGAACAATCAATCTATGGTCACACAAGAAATTTTACCCTCCAAGTACTATCCAAACTATTTTCCTATATTGAAGCCAAATGGATGACAGGATTCTGATGTGGCTATCACGAAAGACACAGATATTATAAATACACAATAAATAAATACAGACCTAAATTTTAATATATAAACTATATATAGATATATAAACGATAAATAAATAACACACATAGGCATCTCTAAAGGGACACAGCCACACATACCACGCATCAGCACAGCTAAAACACAGGCAACTCTTTCATCTCTGCAATCATGAGATCACACACATTTTCCATGAGGGAATAGGCAGAAAGAGAAAGAACTAAGAACAACCACGTTGTTGTGATGGTTTGGGAATTACTCGCCCCCCCCCACACACTCTATGAAAAACACCCAGACTAGACTCAGCTGGATGGAAGTTAAGGAATGAAGCTTTGTTTCACAGCTTAGCACAATGTACAAGCAGATATTTATAATATATTACAATATTTACAGCTATATACAGAGAAATATACAAGTTAAAAGTAATACAGAAATGCAATCCCCCTTCCAGAAATCAGAGTCCCCAGGAAGGGCTCCCAACCACCCTTCCACCTTCTCCCCACCCCTCTATCTTATCCCAGGGTCTGCCTTACGTGCAAGGTGAGTCTGGAGGACGGTGAAGACAGGGTTAGAAGCAGAATGATTAGTTGGGTTACACAGCCCCAAAAGCCCAAGGAGCAAACACACTGACTCCAACAGAGAGAGAGACTCTGTCTTATCTATGTCTGTGTCCTTGTTTTTATACATCTCAGCAAGCCTACGAGAGAAGTAGATATCACCATTGTTTGCTTTTCACAGCCTATAATTTAAGTTTTTTTCTCATTAAAATATTCCAATTAGCCTCAAACCAGCACAAAGAAGTTGACAGATATTAAATGGGAAGCCAGAGCAATAATCTCACAAACTGTAGGAACTGCACTCTCTTTTCTAGTAGCCAAATCTAACTCTGGCAAGGGAAAGTTCAGTCAGTACATGCAAAGACATAGCACTCATGCATATCTTTAGGCAAACAAAGTGAAAACAAAAAATGCTTCTGTCTTGGTCCTTCAGATCTCAGATAATTTTTAACTAAAATGGAACATACTCAAGAGAGATATAAGGTATCTACTCTATGCATGTACCACAGCCATTACCTAGCTAACATTTGCTGAAGCAGTTTTGCCATCATGCAGGGAAATTTACAAGGCTCTTCGAAGACCATGTACTTGGAAATATGAAAGTCACATTTCAATGTATTCAGTGATGGATTAGAAGTGACCACTGAAGCTGATGAATGTCCAGTCAAAGATACAATTTATTTATTCCCATAAACAAGCCTGAATCGGAATCTGCAGGAAGTGCTCATACTAGCACACAAGAATGAAGGAAAGCAGCCAGCATAGGACACCTACAGGGTATGGCACCCAAGGACATCAGCAGGCTACACACTTGCTTGGAGGAAAAACATATAGGAGTGGCAGCAAGCCATGAGAAACTGCATCAAGAGGCTGTACTACCTATTGGGAGATGTACTCTGTATGAGAGGGGGAATGATGCACATTTATCACAGTATCACAGTATAAGCAAGGTTGGAAGAGACCTCAGAGATCATCAAGTCCAACCCATTACCACAGACCTCAAGACTAGACCATGGCACCAAGTGCCGCATCCAAACGTGCCTTGAACACCTCTAGGGACAGTGACTCCACCACCTCCCTGGGCAGCCCATTCCAGTCGCGAACGACTCTCTCGGTGAAGAACTTTCTCCTCCCCTTGAGCCTAAACTTCCCCTGGCACAGCTTGAGACTGTGTCCTCTTGTTCTGGTGCTGGTTGCCTGAGAGAAGAAAGCCACCTCCTCCTGGCCTGCTTTGGCACTACCAGCTTCACACAATCACTGCAGAACAGAGCATTTCCTTCCAGGCCCACCAGAAGAAGTTACAGCTTCCTGAGCAACCACTAGCACAGCCCAGAATAGAGCTAGGTAGGGGTGGTGTTTCTCCAGGACTGACAGTCTCTGACCACAAGTAACATCACAAAAACTAGGGTGGGAGTGGAGGACAAACTCAGCAAAGAAATTTGTCTGCTCAAAGGAATTTATTACTTTTAATTGTGAATTACTTTCCCTTCTACCTCATACTCAGATTCTTCAAATAGTTCAGCAACACTAGAGAGAAAAACGAATTCAGCATGTGTGAAGAGGATACCTCTACCAACAGAGCAAAATCTAGCATGACCAGATACATGCAGCAAGTACCATGAACAAGGATGGAGAGCACAGGCAGCATTCACAGCCTCAGGCAGGCAGGGAGAGCACAGCCACACAGAATCAGAGGTTCACCTTAGACAAACGTTTACTGTTACCCAACCTTTCTTATTTGCTTCAATTTGACTGTGAGGAGGGGAAAAAAAAAAAAAAAAAAAAAAGCAATAAAAATCTCAGTGCAACAAAAATCTTGCAAAGATCAAAATTTTCCAAGATTTTTCAGAATCTTCCAGCTCCCAAATGACTGCAGCCCACCTGGGCCCCTCCTATCCAAATACACAACAAACTAGAAATTTATTCAATTTTAGGTAAGTTAACCAGCCCAGGGCACGTGGGGAGGGTGGGGGAAGTGGGCAATAGCGGGGAAAGGTTGAATTTGAAAGGTTTGGGTTCTCTCAGGGCTGGGTGTCAGTCTCTGTCAGCATTCTCAGGGAAGTGCCAGCAATGTGCTTGCTCACACCTAAAGAGCTCATTCTTCTAAAGCAGTTTTTCCTCTCATTCTCCTGAAGCACTATATTATCAGGTCTCAGGATATTCATCAAATAAATTGGGATTTCTCTTTCTGACTTTTCTTAGCCAAATACCAGATGCATACTTCTCATGCGGAGAAACCTTTACAAGAGGGCTTCAGGCTGAAAGAGAAAACTTTTCTCTAAATTCAAATCAACCACCCCAACACAGCTTTGGTCACTGCCTGTCCCCCACCCCAGAATTCAAACACAAATTCAAGAAGCCAGATGTACAGCTGCCATTATGAAACACTGATAAGAGAGCTTCATTGTCATGGCCACCAGCATTTCCCTAACCTCCTCACTCATCCCAGTTACTACCAAGGTTTGTCCATAAAATCAAAACTTCTGTTCCTCAGAATACATAAAATTCCTTAGAAAGGAACTACTGAAGAATCACATATGTATTTTGCTGGAAAGCACAGCACAGCAGCACCTGGGGCTCATAGACACAGGCATCTGCATAAACACAAGGCTCACAGAGCAGGTTTCAGGAAGAACCTGACCTACTTTTCACCCAAAGCTCACCAGGACTTCTGGGCTTCTCTAAGTCATGCTGAAGCAGGTGTGTTTCCACCTAGACTTAACAGGCCTCGTTAAGAAAACTAAGAACAAACTAATTCAGTGAGGTGGTTTCAGAGTTGGGTTCTGTTAGAATATTTTACTCCCTAAGTCCAATTCATAAAATGATGGACCATTTGCATCATAAAAGCTCCTCACCAGTAGTCTTGCAACAGGAGACTGTACTCACCAGCCAGGTTGAATTTCTGTAATTAAGGATTCTTTCCACGAGACTCCAGTAACTCACCAGGTGCAGAAATTTTGGGACATTTATTTTGGTCATACCAACCCAGTTCACAGTTGTCTCTGATTGTGTGCCCATAGCTACTATTAAATGGGAAAATGGAGACAAACTTCTTAATGAGCTCCTATCAGCTGGACATTTCAGGTTTAGCATCCCTTCAAGTTCCTATGACTGTTCATTTGTGAATGAACAAACAGTTCTGTTATTGGAAATATTCACTGGCCCCACGCTTTGTTCACAGTTTGCTGCAAATGTGGCAGCCCTTAAAAATCAGCCTTACACTGTGGCTTGCCTTATATTTGCAGATGCAGATAGACCCCCTAACATGAGATGCTTATTATTTGCTTTGCAATGCTCTTGCAGCAAATACCTTAGTATTAACTTTTGTGCTATGAATTCTAAATTCCATCTTGGATTACATTTTAAGATAGAGGTTACTATAAGAAGACTTTTGAGTAGACTTGGTGTTCATGTAGATGTATTGACACTATCCCAGACCTGTGCACCACTTCTAGGGAAGACAGCTTTTCTAGGCTTCCAGGCTTACCCTTCTTTGACATCATCTCACTAGTTTGCCTAGGTGTACATCTTTAAACACAAAATAGCCAAACTGAAGCAAAATATCCAAGTTCAGCTCTAGAAAGCTCAACATAGTTTGCTGAATGAGGCTTTGCCTACCCTGTCCCCTGAACATAATTTGGTTTTCAACCAAATTTTGGGATTTCAACCCACAGAACAGAATGCAGGCCATCGTTGCACAAGCTGAAAGCGTGGAGGTCCAAACCTCATGTTACTGACGAACCTATCCTCTGCTCGTGCTTCCATTCTAGATCCACAAGGCCATGTGGTAGGTCCAGATCAGAGCACTAATCCAGAAGAAAACAAATTCTTGTCTTTTTAGAGTTAGTGTGCATTTGGATTGCCAAATTACTTCATTCCTCATATAATATAACCTGTTTTTTAAAAAAAGTATTTGTTAACACTGAATTAATCTCTTAAGACCTACAGATACTGCTCAGCACTCCTAGCACAACAGCAGCAGTTGGTCTCGGACTATCCCTGTTTAGGCTGCTGTGCCACTTCTGCAACCCAGACAAATGGCATCCAATGCAGGAATTAATTTGCCCTCATGCAGGTGCAGGCACACAATAGGCACAAACTGACCCGGAGCTCTGATGCCCCAGAAGGAGATACCTGGGTCTTCCCTTTGACACATGTCAACTATTTCTATTTCCACTGCGCTGCTGGCCAGAAGCAAGGTGTCAGAGCAGCTACAAACCCTCTCAGAGAAGGTAGCTGGAGGGGCCAGATTTCACATCTCACTTACCACGTTTGCTCACTCCTGGGAAGAGTAAACTAACACCCCGTCCCATTAGCTGGACTAAAGCTCCCTACTTAGAAGTACAGTTTCAGGTTTGACAGTATATAAGAGATTCAACGCTTCACATGCACCTCCCAAAGCCAGCAAGAGCTCTGAAACCCCTGCAGGGGCCACAGCTACCTACCATCCACTGCCAGCAAAGATGAAATTTTAAAACAAGTGAAAATTAGGGTTAAAAATGGTCAGCTATGGAAGAGTCAAAAGGTCTGCATATGTATACATGTGGATACAAGAAAGCCTTAATAATCACAAAAGCCAGTTAGTGCTCCTCTGCAATGAAGGAATAGTTTGCATGCTACTGTTCAGCCTCCTTTGCATACAGTACAGGCAATCCATTACAGACATTTAGGCACAGTTGAAGGCTAATCAAGGTCTCATAAGTTACCAGGCCTCTTACTGAATTTCCCTCCATTTCTTACCTTGAGTGGCTATTGTGATTCCAGGTATTCAAGTGAACGTAATTGAGAAAAGATAAGGTAATAACCCATTGATATAGGACCCTCATATTTAGATTTAAGCATATCCAACTCCATATTTCTTAACCATAGCAGGAAAAAAAAAAAAAAGAAAAAAAGAAAAGCGAGGTTAAATTACCCTGCATTTCCTTCTCAGATGGTGTACAGAATAGAAATTACTCAGCAAATGTCAATCTATTCCTCTTCAGCAACAGAGAGGAGGTTTGTAAGGGTAATTTTGCCTGCTTTCCTCAGGAATGCAAATTTTGAGGGAAGTTCACCCCAAAATACCTCTATTAACACATTCATCATACCTCTTTGAAAGGATAGATGGAACCACTGGTACCTGTCTGACTAAGCTTTGAGACAAAAAAATTGTTTTTTAGAGACAAGGTCCTCTAGACCTCAAGGGAGGAATCTCATTCCACCATCCTCCTCATCAATATTAAATTCCTACTAGTAATAAAGCAATAAGAGCTACAAATCATGTTCTGCAGTGACTATGCTGCAAAAATTACACAACCTGCTAAATTTACTATGCCAGCTGATAAGTGTTCCTTTTCACACTCAGAACATGCCCAAAGAACAGGGTGAGGGAAAATCAGTCAGTAAGTCAGCTCCAATAGAGGCACAACTGAAACGTCTCTGCACTAATGCAAGGAGTATGGGGAACAAACAGGAAGACTTGCAAATCTGTGCAGGTCTGCAGGGTTATGATGTTGTTGGCATCACTGAGACATGCTGGGATGGAGCTCATGATTGGAGCACAGGGATAGGTGTTATAGACTCTTCAGTAGGGACAGGCAGGGGAGAAGGGGAAGAGGTGTTGCCCTCTACATCGATGGTAGAGTCCATGGAGCTCCACCATGTGCAATGCAAAAACAGAGAGCTTATGGGTAAAGGTTAAAGGGAAGGCACAGGGAAGGTGATATCATAGTAGGAGTCTGCTATAGACCTCCTGATCAGGAAGGCGAAGCAGATAAGGACCTTTACAAACAAATAGGAGAAGCTTCACACTGATAGGCCCTGGTCCTCGTGGCAGACTTCAACCACCCTGACATCTGTTGGAAGGACAGCACAGCAGAGCACCAGCAATCTAAGAGGTTCCTGGAGTGCATTGATGATAACCTCCTCCTCCAAGTGGTAGAGGAACCTACAAGAAAAGGTCCTATGCTGGACCAAGTCCTCACCAAAAAGGAGGGGCTGGTGAGTGAAGTGAAGCTGAAGGGTTGCCTTGGCTGCAGTGACTATGAAATGGTAGAGTTTAAGATCCTCAGGGCATCAAGGACGGTGCATAGCAAACTCACTGCTCTGGACTTCAGAAGAGCAGACTTCAGTCTCTTCAGGGATCTGCTTGGCAGGGTGCCAAGGGAAAAAACAAGGCCTTCTTTGCCTTGGTCTTCAATGGCAAGGGCTCCAATCACAACATCCATGTCCCAAAGGGCAAAAGTAAGGACCGGTAGAAAGAAGATCTGCCCACTATAATTGAAGATCCNCATCTTTGTCAGTGACATGGACAGAGGAATCAGTGCACCCTCAGCAAGTTTGCAGATGACACCAAGCTGTGTGGCACAGTCAACTTGCTAGAGGGCAGGGATCCATCCAGAGGGACCTGCACAGGCTGCAGAGGTGTGCCCAGGTCAACCTCATGGAGTTCAACAAGGCCAAGTTGTAAGGTCCTGCACCTGGGTGGGCGCAAGCACAACTCCAGGCTGGGTGGCAAATGGCTGAGAGAGGCCCTGAGGACAAGGCCCTGGGGGTGATGAAAAGCTCAACATGAACCTGCAGTGTGAGTGCAGCCCAGACAGCAACCATGTCCTGGGCTGCAGCAAGAGCAGTGTGGCCAGCAGGGCAAGGGAGGGGATTCTGCCCCTTTGCTCTGCTCTCCTCAGACCCCACCTGGAGTGCTGTGTGCAGTTCTGGAGCACCCAACACAGGAAGGACATGGAACTGTTGGAGCCAGTCCAGAGGAGGCCACAAAGATGCTCAGCGGGCTGCAGCAGCTCTGCTATGAGGACAGGCTGAGAGAGTTGGGGATCTTCAGCTTGGAGAAAGGAAGGCTGTGAGGAGACCTTCGAGTGGCCTTCCAGTATCTGAAGGGGGCTGCATGAGGGCTGGGGAGGGACTATTGACAAGGTCTTGTCATGACAGGACGAGGAGGAATGGGTTTAAAGTGGCAGAGGGGAGATTGAAACTGGGTGTTAGGAAGAAGTTCTGTCTAGTGAGGGTGGTGAGACACTGACACAGGTTGCCCAGGGAGGTTGTGACTGCTCCCTCCCTGGAGGTGTTCAAGGCCAGGTTGGATGAGGCCTTGAGTGACCCGTTCTAGTGGGAGGTGTCCCTGCCTATGGCAGGGGGTTGGAACTGGATGAGGTTTGAGGTGCCTTCCAACCTAAACCACTCTAGGATTCTATAACTTCTAAGATGCAGAGCTTTGCTACCCAGTCACTATTTGATTTCCAGTAAAACAGTCAAAATAACTAGGGGATATATCCACATTAAGTAAGCCCTATCTCAATGCAAGTCTTCCTTTAAACATTGGTATCTTTTCAATCAGCGAAAGAAATACACAAGGTCCACGTGAGTCATTCATAATCACCAATATAGGAAAGCAGTTTTTGAAATGGGCATACCAAGAATTCCTCAAGAACTGTGACGGAACCAGTGTTTCTTCAAAACCAGCAATACCCACACGAGGTATAAGCCAACTGAGCAGCTTGGTGGGGACATCCCTTGTCTTCCTGTCACTCCTATACCCTCTCTAGCACACAGGGGTCTACCTCCTTCCCTTTTCAACAGCTCTGAAACCCATCAGACTCTACTGATTTGCTTCAACTAGTCCTTTTCTGTCTGGTTACTAAAACACATCAACTCCAAGGCAAACATGATGAGTGCCAGAGCTGGCAGGGGTCAAGTGGACATTTTGTGGACCAAGCACCCACCCCCAGCCATGTGGTGCAAACTGCAGGACAGTGCTGGGGTGCTCTGCTGGATCTGTGACCCAGGGAGGCTCAGGGAGTTGTTAGAAATGGCCAGGGAGAAGTCAAGAAACTGCCATCTTCTCATGGAGGCAACCTGCTACATCAATGTTGAGTGTATTATTTTAATTCCAACCCTCCACTTAGTTCTTTAGCAAATGAGCACTTGCAGGTCTGGTTGTGGTCTTTCAGGATATTCCCACCCCTCTGTTATCAGGTACGAGCCAGCTGTAGGGCTGGCAGAAGGGACAAAGTAACTACGCTTCTGGCACAAGAAAAGTTGGAAGCCTTCTCCTTAAACCACTGAAGGAGTGATTTTAAGCTGAAGAGTCAGAAAGTAAAGTTTCATTTTCCAGCACTAATGTGCTGCCAAGGTCTGTAGGTTCAGCAGGCAAAACCTGAAATGTCCTATCTTATCAGTGACAGAGCACCACCACCTGAAGCTCCGTCAGGTAAGATTCACACTCGAGGACAGCAAGAAAAGAGAGATCACACAATTGAAAAAAATGTAACAGAAGTTCCTTATCTTTAGTACTATACTAGCAAAATAAATCAGAAATACACTTTGATCATAACCAAAAATGAAACCTTGGGCCCTCTTTGAAATCCAAGCTGCATGCCTAATGATAGGATGGGGGAGGCAAAGAGGAGGAGTGCAATAATTCATTTTTAAAGTAATGTAAATGTTGCATTGGACATTATGTTGGACATTGGACATATTCCAGAAAAGGTCTCATCCCTTAGCTATGTGTTTACCCACTGAGGTACTGGTTTGCTGCATTCTGCCATTTAGTAGCTCAGCAGAGAGAGGATCTGGCAGCTCCTCCACTGGTGATGTGCCTCTTCCACAAGTGACACAGAATGTGCTCTAATTCAGCTCCAACACTTGAACTGGAGGTGAATCTGGGGGTTCAGTGAAATCAGCTCACAATGCACTACACAAAGAGAAGCATTCCTGTGCTCCATGTTACACTGCTGGGAATATTTTTGGTGGTGTGCAAGCTGTTCAGTTGTGTGCTGAATTGGGTTTGGTAATTAACTTGGGTTAGTCAGCAAGCCCCAAAGCACAGAGAAAGCAAAGGCACTGAGTCACAGCACACCTGCTCTACCTGAAGAAGGCAAACCGACAAAACCTAAACAGATAAAAAGCCCCTAAGAAACTGAGAGGACTAACGAGTAAAAATTAGAACTGCTGATTTTATGATACATTTCAAAACTACAAAATGCAGCTTGGTCATACTAAGCTGCATTAAACCAATTCCTATTTTAAGATCTATTCAGTCATATCTATTCCTACAAATATAAGTATTTTCTACAATTCCTTTCAGATTATCAGATGAAGCAAGCACGCAAGACTGAGTCCTAAACCTAATAATTAGTAAAATCCTCATTTTCCAGATCCTCAAACTCATTTTAAGTGCCTCCACAACTAGAGAAGTATCGCATCTCTAATGTGCAATAGCAGAGACCAGAGTGTCCCTACTCAACCCCAAGCTCTTGTTGAAGAGCAAGTTTATTTTTATGCATTTCATCAATTTATTGCCAGGCATCAGGAAATTTCTGAATGCCCTGACCAGCTTTACATGCTTCATTGAATTTTAAAATAAAGCAAAGAGAGCATGTGCTTAAACCAACAACAGTTTAAAGGTTATCACCTAATTGTGCAGTGCAAGAAACAGACACTTATCTTCCCAGTTCAAGGACTTCTGGTGAACAGCAGCATGTAACACCTCAACAGACACTGCAGTACACTTTTGCAGAGGTACAAGCAGATCAGGGCATAGGATGGGTGGCCTTAAAAGCATCACTTACTTGGAATGGGGCTTAAGTCTCACTCTGCCCACATACTGGTATGCCACTAGCCCACTGGGAGAAACTCATGGGCTGTCACCCATCCCATCCTGGCAGCCTTTTTCACACAAAATGCCGATGTTGATTCCAGCAGAGTTATATTTCTCATGGGGCAGCTGCTATAAAGCTCCCACAGCTCTTCCAGCCAGGAGACACCGAAGCTACCCAGATCCTGTTCAACCGAGAATTGTGAGGAAGATGAAAGTACCGCACTGATGGAGTACAGCTCTCCTAGGTAAGTGAAATGTAAAAATAAATAAGGTCCTTCCCTATGGTGCCAAGAAAAGGGCAGGCTCAGGGGAAGAGGTGAGCAAGGGAGGGAACCAAAAAATACATTTAGGGAAGACAAATGAATGAGATGTGCACTCCTAATTGTTTGACAATTACTTTCAAAATCCCAAAAGTGAGCAAAAAACTATCAGTTTAAGACACCAGTCAAAACAGCAGCTACTGTGTTCCTGCAAAGTATCAGCAAATGCCTTCTCCCTGCAGTTGTGATATCTGTACCAAGAATGCCCAGGGCAGGATCTAGCAGTGCTTTGAGCTACTGTGCAGGCAGCACCAGAAAGGTTCTCCAGAAATTCATTTTGGGATTCAGGTGGAGCAATTTTAAGCCAAAGCATCAGACTAGTCTGCAAAAAAAAGGCGACTGCTGGAGCAGGGCTGTGTTGTCACACATCGCTTATGTTTGTTTTAAATTTAAACTGAGAGTCAGCCTAAGGTTTGTTACACAAACATATGGCACTGGTATTACATTCTATCTTGTATTTATAGAAAGTACTGTGGCAGTCCAGAGATGCCAAAATGTTAACAGTATTTATTATTAGTATGACAAAAGAACAACAACCAAAAAAAAAAAAAAAAAAAAAAAAAAAAAAAAAAAAAAAAACCCAAAAAACCCGAACACCAAACTGAAAGTTGAAATCATGACTTAGAAGTTTAAGGGACTGATTGGAAAAGGGACCAAACAGCAGTTATTAGCTGAAATTCCTCCAGTACTGATGAACACAGTCCCCAAGCTGCCAAGTATTTTGTTATATAAATATACCACCAGAAGGACAATTTGTTTAAAATCCAAGTCCTGAAAACTGATTAACACATTCAACACTTGCCTGATTAGCACCAATATGCCCTTGGCTGGGTGACAGAAGCATTGAGGCAGAAGTCCGCATTCCTGCAAGTGATGAGGAACAAAGCTTTTGGGACAAAGGGTAAACCTTAATTATGCCTTTTTATTACCAAACTGGCATTTCCTCCTTACTCCAAACAAGCCAGGAAGGGTAATGGCATGCTCATATAGCCCCATCAGCAACATGTGATTGATAAATGCCATTACCATATTTTTCTGCTCCAGCTGTTAAATTACAAGCAGCAAAGGCTTGATCATTCATCCCTTAAAAAAGCAAATTAAAACAAAAAAATAAGGCAGGATATGATGCACTACCAGTGTTGTCGAACCTTCTGGAAGCATTTATTAGCTTTGACTGCCAACCAGTGATTGCTGGAGGAGTAAACTGAAGTGCAATGCAAACTGGTTAATCTGTAGCTAGAAATATTTGTGACTGAGGGGGAGTGGGGGGAGGTGGTGTTGGTGTTTAGCAAGAAGTACTCACTGCCCCAGACAGGGTTTTAGTTTTAACATTCTGAAGGGTTACTTCTCCTTAAGATTTTTTTTTTTCCAAAAAGTTTTATTGGGAGAGCTACAAAACATTTACAGTACAAAGTTTACAGTTTCACACAATCTGTAGTGAACTGACTCCTGAAAAATATATTACAACTCAAGTTGACTTATCCTTTAGTTACATTCAAAACATACTTCTGTTAAAGTAGTCCAAAAGAGTACATAGTGCTCAATCTGTACCTATGTACAAAGATAACTAAGCTACTGCTCATTCAACCACCGTCCAGGAAGTTTTAGCAAACTCCTGCCTTTCTAACATAAGGAAAACAAAACAAAAAAATTACATGTTTTGGAATTCAATTAAACAAGATATGTTCATGTACTGGTATACAGTTTCAGATCCAAAGATGGCCTCCATTCTTACACAAAATAAACTGGTGAAATTTTGCTGTAGTTAAAAACTCTTCCCTACATTCAAATTATCAAGCATTAAGAAAAATACTTATTTGGTTGAGAGATATATAAGGCAAGCATGGACCCTCAAGAAGGCACTGTGAGATGTAATACTGGGACCCTCAATTATTGCTACATACACTTTGAGACTATATCACAGTGTGATTGGTGGAGTTAGGCAACAGAAAAATACTTTTTGGTTATTTAAACAAGTCTGAATTAGATTTGCCACTTTTAAATCTGATTGCTAAGTCAGTCTTTGTTGCTTTTTCTTGTTTGGTTTTCAACTGACAGGATACAACCATTTACATTCTAACAAAACCCATAGAAATTCCTCAAACTACTTCCACAGCATCGAGACTGATTTCTCTAAAGAAACCATGCAATCTTTCAGATTTACGTAAACAAAGAAAGAAATTAATGAAATAAATATTACAATCTCTTAAATTAAGAATTTAACTCATTTACAATAAAATAACCAAGTGAAGTTACAAAAAGGCATATATTACTGTGAAAAGAACACACTCCACATTTTGCCGATTAATAATGGCAATCATAATTTAAACATAATAAAAGAATATATATCTATTGCTTTTCATCATACCCGATAAATACAGTATGAACAAAATTACCAATGTATACTTTTCACAAGATAATAAATAAGTTAAATAGTTTCATATTGAGTTGTGTGCAGTGACTTATTCATGCAATCAACTCAAAACAGCTAAAAAAATTAAGAAAAAAAAAATCAGCAGTTAATTCTCCAACAATTACAAACTAAACTCAGTTGAGTGCTTCCAAATAAAGCAACAACAACAAAATTGTTCTAAGCCAAACATCCACTAAGTGGTGGCAATGGAACCAATATTAAACTTTGGAATGAAGGTTTTAGCATTTGTTATAATAATATATAGATATATATATATAAAAAAGAAAGTTGTTATGAAGGCATATTCTTGGCAGGATACTGGATTTTTCCTTTCTTTTCCTTTTTTTTTTTTTTAAAAAAAAAAAGCTTATAGTTTCGTATGTCCCGTGTTTTTATTTAAACTGGATTGAACAATAAACTAGTTTGTAACTTTTTCTGTATGTGTCTGAAGGTTTGGAGGAGCTGGACAGGCACAACTCTGGCTCCTCGGATTGTTTGTTGCTTACTGGTGGCATCTTCTCTAATGCTCACTCTTTTGGTTTTCTTTTGAATACAGATGGAATGGCTGCTGCTGGTGCGTATCATAACTTGTCTCCAAAGAAAAACAACGGTAAAAAAAAACAAACCACCTACATCAAAAATCCCCTTCTTCCAAGGTCTCTCTATAAAAATAGGTTTGATCAGTTCGTGTGGCTTGCCCTTTTGCAAAGATGCTTGTTTTGTTCAGCTCTCGGCGTACGCATATATGATAGATATTAAAAAAAAAAAAAAAAAAAAAAAAAAAAAAAAAGAAGAAGAAAAGGATTCACTTTCTTCACTCGTTAACTTACTTGCTTGGCAGACACAGGGCCGGGCAGCGGCAGCCCGCTATCCCCGGGCCCCCTAGTCGTCGGAGATGGAGAGGCGACTGAAGATAGGCAGGCGGCGGCCCGAGTCCAGGCTGGGCGACTCGGAGCCACTCAGAGAGCCGGAGCTGAGGGAGCCGCTCAGATAGCTCTCCCGGTCCGAGAGAGAGTCCGGGGGACTGGGCGGTGCGTCGAAGACAGGCGACTCGGAGAGGCGGCGGAGAGGCTGGAAGTTGAAGGGCGGCGAGGCGGGAGGCGGTGGGCAGTCCCCGCCGGGCGCTGGCGGAGGCGGCTGCTGCTGGCAGCGGTAGTAGGCCGCGGCGGCGGCAGCAGCGGCAGCTGCAGCCGCGAAGTTCTGGGTGTGGAGAGCGAGCGGAGCGATGAGACTGCCTAGCTCCTGGCCCGAAAAGGCGAAGGCGTTGTTAGCGCAGGGGGGCGAGAGCAGCTCCTCGCAATACGAGGCAGAAGCGGGCGGCGGCGGCGTGCGCGAGCCGCCAGGGCTCTCCAGCAGGGCGGCATCCAGGCGACCGCCGGGTGGCGGGGGTGGCGGGGCGGTGCTGTGTGGGTGCGAGTGGTGGTGATGGTGGGCGGAGAAGCCGGAGAAGCTCAGGCTGTGGTGCAGCTTAGGCCGCTCGCCGCCGCGCGGGTGCCCGAAGCCACCGCCGCCGCCGCCCAGCGGGTGGTCGCGGGGGCCGAAGGCGCGGAGGTCGCCGGTGCTGCCAGTGGGGTGCGGTGGTGAGTGGTGTGGGTGGTGGTGGGGCCCCCCAGCAGAGGCGGCGGGGGCTGCAGCAGTGCCCCCGCCAGGCGCCGGGCGGCGCTCGTCGGCATTGTGGATGAAGTGGCAGCGGGGGCCGTAGGGGCAAAAACCGATGGTGTGGAAGGTGCGGCAAAGCTCGGTCTTGTACTTGGGGTGGCGCGTCAAGCTGCGCAGCTCGTGGAAGCCGTGCGCAAACTGGCACTTCTCGCCGTACTTGCAGGCGCCGCTCTCCTCGAAGGGGCGGCACAGCTCCGTCTTGTAGCGCGTCGAGTTGATGGGGGCGCTGGAGCCGCCCCCCTTGCCGGCCGCCGCCGTTTGCTGCTGCTGCTGGAGCTGCTGCATGAGGTGCTGGCTGCGTTCGCCGTTCTCACTGAAGGAGCGGTCCCGAAACTTGTTCTCCTTGTTGAGTAGGGCCGTGGGGCTGCTGCTGCCTCCGCCGGAGCCCGCCTCTTTCAGGCTGCCGAACGACGAGGAGGAGGAGGAGATGGAGGAAGAGCTGGAGCCAGTGGGGCTGGGGAACTTGGATCCGCCGGCCAACGCCGGCAGGTTGCTGGCCGAGTGCCGCCGCAGGAAGCCCGGCGCGTAGCTGGAGCTGGGGGGCGTCACCGGGGTCCCCACGGCTTTCTTATCCAGCATGCTGCTGAGGTTGGTCAGGGACTTCTCCGTCTGCTGGGACGGGAGGAGGAGAGGGAAGTGGGAGAAAAGAGCGGGAAAGAAAAGGATGTTGCACGGTGACTGCTAGCCCACCGCCACGGCTCCCTCGGGCGCCCAGTGCCCCCTCCGCGGCGCTGCCGGCGCGCCGTCGGGGTGTGGGCACCGCCTAGCCCGCCCCCAAAGCAGGTCTGCTGCAAGCGGCGGCGTGCCACAGGGAGCAGGACGGAGACGGGCAAAAAAAGCCCTTAAAAGCTTTGCTGCATGCGCAACTTTTCAAAAGTTCCTCTTGGCAACGCAACACTTGGGCCGAGCAGCTCCCAGCGCTTCTGCATGTCCAAACAAAACCCACCCCGAACACCCCCACAGCGACCGCGCACAGCACGCCGCTCCGACGCTCGCAGCCTTGCATCAGCCGCCTTGCAGCAGGACGCACGCTGCTCTAGCCCGGCCAGCTGTCAGGCGGCGCACAACCCGTCCCGGGCAGGCGCCGGTCTCCCGCTCTGCTGAGATCCGTCCCCGGTCTCAGCAGCCTAGGACGCTGTCTTGCACACCGCAGCACCAGTAGGCCCGGTCGCGCCTGAGGAACTACGTTCCTCCCTACCTTGCACAAGAAGTCAATGTCGTAGAAGGCGGATAAAAATGTCGTCGACATTTCTAGATCCTATAATGGTCGGAAATACAGGAAGGACCGAAAGATCCCGCTTTCCTCGGTGGGTTTGGAAAAGCCACGACTATATAGGAGGGGGCCGTTTGCTTGAGATCCGAAATGCTCCCGTCTCCTTCTCTCTGGGGGAGGCGGGGAGGACGGCGGGTGCCGAGCCGCGGCGGCGACGGCGGCTGCACAGCAGCAGCAGGCGAACTGCGGGAACTCCGCGGCGCCCCGCGCCGCCCCCATATAAACTCCGCTGCCGAAGGGGGCGGTGCGCCGCGCCGCCCGCCCCGCGCCGCCCGCTGGGCACGCCCCGGCCTGCGTTGCTTTGACCCTATGGAACGCTACAAGTTTTGGAGAGGGGTGGTAGCGCTGGTGCGGGGGGAAAGTGGCGGTGAGCGGCAAGCCCATCCGTATTGCGCGGCAACAGTCCCCGGTAATCCTGAGTCAGGCGTATCCACGGGCGGGACAGAGGCCGCGGCCGCTCCCGGCGCAGAACCGGCCACGGCAGAGTAGCACGGCGCCTCAAGGGCTCGGCCCTGCGAAACGCCGTTCTTCGCACCCCTCTCCAAACACCCGGCGCCTTCTCGGTTGCTGTGGCATCAAGCCGCGGCAGCGGGCTGGGATTGTCCGCGCAGCCGCTGAGCGACTTCTCCCCTCCCCAGGCGGGTTGCGGCAACCGCCGGGCGGAGGCAAACGCCCGGTGTCGTGGAAGAGGCGCGGCAGCGCCGGGGACACCTCCTCCTCACGCACCACTGAAAATGAACTTTTGCCACGTAATTGATTTGAAACAAAGGTCGGGCCCGCTCTGCCCCAGTGAGACCAGCGGATTGCCGGGGGGCTGCGCGCCTCTCCGCTTCTCCCGTTTTGTGCAGTTCGGGTTTTTTCTGAGTTCGAAGGAGGTTGGCGGGCAAGAGCACAGGGGCGCTACACAGATCGGGCTGATCTGCTCCCTCCCCCTCCTCGCAATGCATTACCGCCCCGCCCCGTCTCAGGCCTCCGCCCCATGCTCGCTCCCTACACCTCACCCCCTGCCGCGGCCCGGCAGCCAAAGTCTTGTGACCCGCTTGTCTGTGCCAGGTTGCCGCCCCCGCTCACTTCCCTGGGAGCACTGCCGCCGGGAGGGGCGAAGGGCGGTGAGGTTCCTTCTACGGGGCGGGAGCCGCTGATCACAGCACGCCACCTCTTCCGCCTACTCCGATAAGGCCGCGCAAACACGTCGTGGGTAAGGTGGCGCAGGCAGTGGCTCGTCGTCCTGTCTTCCCACCCGCGTTTGCTGAGCCCCAGGACAAACGGGAAGGAGAAAACTGACAGACGTGTCGTTTTATTGCTGCAAAAGCCAACAGAGACGTTTTATCCTCTTGCTTCCGAGCCTGGATGTCAGGCCCTGGAGGCCCAAGGGTGCACATCTGACCACGTCAGCAGGAACCCCGCGCTTCGAAAACACATTTCCAAAAGAAAGCAACTTCGGGATAGGAGCCTGAGCTATTGGAGCACTCCGCGCGGGCTTTCACACTCGCCCCCCGAACCACCATGCGGCTCACACTCCCATTTGGTTCCCCCTCCTCCTCCCCAGAGGCCGCGGCAGGTGGTTGGTGGGTTGCGGGGTCCGGGTCCAGCCTTCTACTAGGACAGAGGCACTGCCAAGTGCCATCGGCAACGGAGGCGCACGCGCGGCCTGCCAGGTCCGAGCTGAACTTGGCGACAGAGATCTTAAAAAACTCCCGGGAAAGGAGAGCTGGGGAATACGCCAAAATCTCGTGTCTTTCCTATCCCAGCACTTCTGAAGTTCCTCCTGTCCCGGTCCTTTCGGAAACGGCACAACCAGCCTCGCTTCCAGCCCGTCCCGCCTACCGGCTGCAACCCCCCTCCCCCCGCCGCTTGGGGGAGAGAAGGTGGGCCCATAGCTAGGACCGAGGCAGATGCGTGAGGCTCTGCCACCCCCTGGTGCCCGTGCCCGCACCCGCCGAGAGCTGGTGCGGCTTTCCTTCAAAGGATTCCAAACCGAGATGTAATTAATTCCTCGTACCTTTCTTCCTCCAGCCTTGTTGCTTCTGACCGAGCAATAAGGGCCTCTCAAACGGGAGCCCATCTGGAAGTGAGACCATCGCAAATGCACGCCATAATGTGCATGCATCATTTCCCATCACGGTGCATCTTTTTCCACAACTTTCTCCCTGGCCCACTTTGATTTACTTGCATACTGTCCCAAGATCAAACTGTTCCTCCTCCCAAACATATCTGTAAGGAAAACATCACCTTCGGAGCATATATCCTGCCTGCTAGTGAACTGAGCAAACAGTTCATAATAATCGTGCAATGTGTTACCATCATTCGGAAGAACACTTTGATAAATGGATCAAACACATGGCAAATTGTACTCCGGTATCAAATCTTGCTAACCATCTTCTGCAATTGATGCTTAAGGTTTAAAGGTTCTTGACTGAGTAGTTATACAGTAACTCAAGTCACCAGCAGTGTGTGGTGAAATGTATACGTGCTGATAACCATTTTTAAAATTTGCTCTCTATAACCTAAGGCACGATGACAGAGGTTTCAGCTGCCTTTTAAAACCATGATAAGGAAGACTGAGTTTTCAAACCATTTGGTTTACCGATTAACCAAGTCCTCAAGGCTTCACAATGTTACTTAAGTTTTATGGTCACTGTGGATCTACCACTATGGTGTTACCTGTCTGCACTTACCCATTTGTCAACATAAAATCTAGATGCATACCCATTTTAAATTCTACTCAATTAAAACAAAAAACAAACAAAAAAAACCCCACCAAAGAAACCCAAGACAAACGAACAAAAAACCCCACTCCACCCCCAACAAAAATAATGATAACAAAACCAAACCAACCAAATGAAACACCACCGAACAAACCAAACCAACCAACCAACCAAGCCCAAACAAACAAACAAAACAATACACAAAAAAGCTGGTTTCTGCTAACCACTGGCATGAGCAAAGTCACACAACCATACTGGAATTCTGATACCACACAAAGTTCTGTTTGTTTTCCACTATAAAAGCTCTTGCTGCACTGGTTCAAAAATATTGGGAAGGTGTGTCAAAGCCAGCAGCTGTTAATTAACTGTACAGGTCTTAGCTATTTTTAAGAGTGGCTTCCAGACGTCATCTGGGCTCTTCTTTCCTCAGCAGCTCAAAATGGATGCAAATTAATGTTAGCTGAACTGGCAGCGTGGCTTAAGTTGGGTAGAATGCATTCTGTGAAACATCTCATCTCGGATTCCAGTTTTTTACTTTGGTCTACTGAAGTATCAAGTTTCACTGTGTATTATATAAGTAACCCTGCATGCTGTAAACTTAAAGTATTAACTTTCGATCCAGAATTACCTTTCAGTAGCAACTTTTGTCTTCTGCAGTTTTCAGGTGTCCACTCAACCTAATTCGGTAGCTTAACTTGATTGACAGCAGATTCGGTTTGAACTCAAGAAGCAGGAAGCAGCTGATTGGGCACCACAGCGCTCAGCGACTGCACGCCACGCCAGGCCCACACGCCAGGCCCTAGCAAGGCTCAAACAGCCCCTGACACGGCTAAACCAGCCTCTGGTGAGGTTAAGACAACGAAACCCTGGCGAGTTCAAGCCAGCCTCGGACGAGGTAAAGCTACAGCCCTGCGCGCCACGCCGGACGCGGGTGGGTAAGGGCTGGGCCGAGCCCCTCTAGCTCCGAGGGGACTTGAGCCCCGTCTGGGCGCGCGGGAGCGTAGGCGGTGCTGCATTGCCACCTGCTGGCTGTGCGCTGCGACACGCAGAGCCCCTGGCGCGGCACTGGCCGTGCGAAGCACTGCTGATTACCTCGTATCGCCATCGTCGACTAAACTGTGTCAATGTGCAATTACGTGAAGAGGCGTTTGCTCTTCCACGGCGACTGACGCAACAGCGTATACCGAGGTATACCTCTATTTTGGCTGTGCCCAGCTGTGCTCTAGACAATTGCAGCCCTCAACCACAGGAAAGTGAACATCTCCTTTTAAAGTAAATATTTAGCATAGATGCCTCATTTTAATATTGAAGCACTTTCAATTCCTAGAAAAACACATCTGCAAGGCACAACTAACATTTTTGTGTTTCAGACACTGGCACTGCTGGGCACTCCAATGTGTTTCCTATGTGTTCCCCATGCCTGCCTCACCTGAGTGCTGCAGTGCAAAATCACTTCTCGGACACCTCTGGGGGCTTAACTCCACTGAGCAGGACCTAACTTTCTAAGACTGCTTGCTGAGAAAGGCATTCTGAAGTAAAGATGAAACTACTTTCTTCACAATGGGACAGCAGTCTTCATTTTAGAGCAATTTTATAAAAGTAGTTATTTATGAGAAAAGAGGGGCATGAAGAAGTCTAAGTAATGCTGTTGCCATGTGCAAAGCAAGGTTCCTACCAAAGTGAGAATTCTTGCCTTCCTCCAGAGGAAAATGCAATATAATGTAAAATATTATCTAAAAGTTGTCACGGACAAAGAGGCCAAGGTTTGTTTCTCCTGCTTTCAGAAACACGTAAAATATAGTATATTAATTTAATAATTTCCATTCTATATCTTGAGACAAAATCAACTTTTTCTTGATATTAAAATATAGAAGAGAAAAAAATGTGGGATAAAACATAATACACAGGTGGCCTGCACCTGGATGAATGGAAAATAATAGGTTTAGCTCTATTACTTCCTACAGTAGCTATAATAAACCCTGCTACCAAATCGTTATTCCTTGAGGATTGTTAGAATTTGGTTTCCCTGCACGTTCAAGGAACATATGCACAGCTCCCTGAGGGTGGACCTTCATTTAGCAAGTATCATCAGATTTCAGCAGATTTAGTATTTTACGGCAGACTGATAACCTTTCATTTTCAATAGACAATCTTGTGAATTCTGCAGTTTTGGAAAATTCTGGAGTCGAAGGCAGTGCTCTAAGAAGGTGTCCAATGATCTGGGCTTGATCCATTGTGATTCTTGACAGTCGATGAAGTTCTGCATGATGTGGTAAAGTTAGATGAGTTATTGATATAAGCTGTAGAAGGTGCTTACTAAGTTGCCTGATGTGAGTCAACTTCTCTGCCCAAAAATTGACTTCTCCTTTATCAAATAGGCAATCATCTTCTTCCTTAACAAAAAGAAAAACAACAGTGGTTAGAAAAGTACTAGATAATAATCAGACAATAATAGAAGATATGAAAGAACATACTAGAGAAACAATGACAACAGAGGTTGTTACAGAACTGCTTCTTTTAAAAAAGGTAAAAAATCATATGTGTAATTTTTCCAAAGCTTTGAGAAAATGCAAAAAAAGGTTCCTACTTTGCCAAAAAAAATTTACCTCCACAAATCAAACAGTGGAAGTAAATAGTGGTACTAATCCTTAACATGTGCTTGCCTTTCCCTGTGAAACTGTCTTAAATTTCACAGAGACCTCTCTGTAACCAGTATAGTAATTTGCTATATCAGGGAGCATTTTGAGTAGTTTACACGAAAAAGGAAAATTGTATCAGTCAGTGAAACATCAGAAAGATGTACCTAAACCACAGGCTTAAGAAAAGATTCATAATGTCTTTCATGGGTCATATTAATTATCAACAAACTTCTCAAAGATATTGTTGCTCCTGCTCCTTCCATTTTATCTTCAAGCATTACTTTGATTTTTACAGTCTTTTCAAGATAAAAAGAGCACAGTGTATTATACAGCATTAGGTTCTACAGAACCAATGTGGCAAAATTTTTCTTTATGTAAGGAATCCTGAAGACAATGACTGATGTGGGCAGAGCTGTTTCATGTGCTGTGCATATGGAAGATGGCACAAGGTTACCAAACCATTAAATAACATCTCCGGAAAAGCCAGCAGTTGGGAGAGCACTGTTCTTGGATGCTAGACGTGCCTGGCAGCAGGCACAGCAGCAGTTTAAATTCAGTGTCTGCAATGATGCTGAATGCAATTAGTTACAACCTCAATTTTTTTTTAATCAGCAATGACTTATGAAGTAACTCTTCATATATTTCAATGTCTGCATATTGGTCTCTCCAATTTTATGCTGATATTACCAGGAAACAGTCACCAAACTCTTCTTTTTATTCTGAATATTGTCCATGTGAATTTGAAACAAACTCTGTAAATCAGTTCTAGAGTAGTGATCATCAGAGTTCATCAGGTGAGACTCTTCATTGACATCATGCTTGAGAGAGTCCAGTGCAGAGCCACAAAGATGATGAAGGGAATGGAACATCGCTGTTGTGAGGAGAGCCTGAGGGAGCTGGGGCTGTGCTGCTTGGAGGAGACTGAGAGGTGACCTCATCAATGGTTATAAATATGTCAAGGTGAGTGCCAGGAGGATGGAGCCAGGCTCTGCTGGGTGATGCTCAGTGACAGGACATGGGACAGTGGGTGGAAGTCAAGGCATAGGAAGTTTCATGTAAACGTGAGGAGGAATTTTTTTCCTGTAAAGGTGACAGAACACTGGAACAGGCTGCCCAGGGCGGTTGTGGATATCTCCTCTCTGGATATATTCAAAACCCACCTGGATGTATTCCTGTGTGATCTGGTATAGGAGATCCTGCTCTGGCAGGGGGGTTGGACTGGATGAGCTTTCAAAGCCCCTTCCAGCCCCTCACATTCTGTGATTCTGTGATTAATTTGATTCCTACCACAAAACTGCAGAAACGTAGCAATCCCAACATGAGATAGCAACTGATTGTTAAAATTACCAGGGCTGAAGTCTCCGAGTCTCTTTTCAGATGGCTGTCTCCCAGCAGCCACTCCAACAGGATCAGCACACCAGCAGGGACCATCCCCCACTGCTGGAGCAGCTCACAGAGTATGCCAAATGCTAAATCCAAGGCCATGGGAGCATTCACTATCATAAGTCCACACTCTGTTGAGAAAAAATATGCATAACAATGTATAGCAAGACCACAAATATTTTCACATAAAATCAGCACAGAAATGATTTCTTGAAAACAGATGTGGAATTTACACAAACACATTTTGAATGATGAATTATACTGCAAATAAGTTAGATGGATGTTTACTTCTGTGATGCCTGGGGCCTTTTCTCAATTCCAAAATAATACATACAGCAACTGAAAATGCTGATGGTTAAATTTTTTCTCCCTGCATATGCAGTGACTGTCATTAATTTGTGTTCAAATATACGAAGGTATCTGTTAGACACATCTCCAGAGACGTGCCTGACACTATTACATGGTAACTATTTTTGAAAAAAAGGCAGCTACACCTTGAATCCGATTCAATGTTTCCGCTGGAACTCAAATCCTATAGCACATTACATGTTACTAAAAGGCTGCCATATGAAGCAAATGATTATTTAGTGAGTAGTCTTTTTGTATATCAGATATATAGACATAGATATAGATATACACACACACGTTAAGAGAGATCAAGCAGGCAAGAGGCCTAAAAAAGGTATTAAAGAAGGGAAGGCAGATGCTGTTTACAATACCATCACACAGACAGATATACACAGGTTTTGCCATTATGCCAGGACCATACCCAGTGCCATAAACCACACCATATTTCTTCCCCAAACTTCCTCACATTTGGCAGATGCTGTTTTAACTGTGTGCTTCCTAGCCCTGCCTTCAGTAACAGAGTACATAAACATTCCAGAAGACCCCTTTGCATGAGAACTCAAACAACTGTGTTTACAGGTAGGAGTTTCAGCACTGCAAACATGAATGCAACTTTTCTTTTTTGTTTTAATGGGTATGCAGAAAGAGAGTGCTAATGAACAGAGCCCTGTAAAATCCTTATTACTATAAGACAGCTTTTGGCAAAATTAATCTTTGTCTATAGTCACCAGCAAGTGAACAATTGTTTACTGAGTGGTCTGTCTTCTAAGCAGTGGTATCATAAAGACCTGTCATTCTTGAAGGCTGTTTTGTAAGCAGTTAGAATTATTTGGTAAAAATCCACAGAGAGATGGAAGGCAGACCTTACTTTTTGTGCCCGAGAGTATTTAAGTGTTCTTCTTGAAGAAAAACTATCATTGACATGACAGAGGCATAGCAGTACAGCCGAGACCTGTCCTTCACAACCCACCTTCAGATCTGCAGCACAGACTTTTATTCTATAACATCTCTCAAAGCTTCATGCCAGCTGCAGGCTTCCTAGAGCACACTGGCACAGCACAGAAACACAGGGTGAAACACCGGACTAGGTAAATACGCCTGCTAATGCATAAGGATCGCAGGAAACAACTAAGGGCCATACGAACCAACAGAAAGATGGATACATGGTATTAGATAGACCAGGCCATGTACTGAGGACATTGGGAAGGCTGAATTAGTATTTGAGACCATGAGAACAAAGGACTGTAATAAGGAAGGGAGTGAAGGAGAAAAAACAGATGGTCCCTTCTTTATCTTGGAGTTAGATGAGGGTAAATGGAAATCTCCTTGAACAAGCAACAGGAAGGCAGCCAGTCAATCTCTTGGTGACACTAATAATATTACATAGGCAGTTTGCTAGACAGGAAAATAAAATGTTCAAGTCTGTTTTCCCCATGTCAGGACTTATCACTGTGTCAGGACATCTCTCCATTTTGTTCCTGAGGGAGAGCTTACAGGGGTGCAACGCTACATTCCCACACCATTTTTTTAAAGTAGTGTTTTTGCTGGCACTTCTTTCCAGGATACCTTTGTTAAAAAAAACAAACAGCTTGCTTTCTCTGCTTCTGCGCTCCACTTGGTACCAGCCTGATACTCAAAAGATTGGGTGCAATGGTTGTCCTCCCTGGTTTGATTTGCTTAAGGCTCAGGTAGAGTTTCATTCAAGTGCCAAGGGGAACTCAGAAATACTGGCAGTCCTCAGAACTGGAAGAACAGAAAGGAAAACAGAATGTGGGGTTCTGAGTCTGAAACAAATATCCCATTTACAAACACTTGCAAAATACAACATTTTAAACATTTTTTTTTAAATTACAATGAGCTTTCGGAGTTTTACAGATGATTACTGAAAGCCTGTACTGTCCATATTTATGTAACATCTCTTGCTTGCGTCACTTTAATTGTATTTGAATATTTAGCAAATTAGGTGATGCTGGGAGATAGAAACACATTATTTCCCACTGCTGTGTTCCTGAAGTTAGCTGTTGCTTCTGAGGACTGATAATAGATGCAGCTGCAGGTTATAGATACAACTGCAGATATTTAAAACACCTGCTGTTTTCTGAGGTCTTTTTTCCCTTTTAAGAGTTAGACTCTGGAAGTATAACCATGGTGATGCTCTCTTTGTGAATAAGAGCACTGCCCTACTGAGAAATGGCTCAAATTCTGTTATTATGTGAGCAGGCTGAAAATTTCCAAGAGGTGGCAAAACAAGTAATGCTGAGGTACTGCTTAGACTGAATTTGCTTGCTGGCAGTCTTTCAACAGAGAAGAAAAGGCAGTTTTATGGTCATGTGCAGGACAATCTTGTAGGGAATCCTTGTGTCACAACGAAGGAAATGGAAGGGCTTTTGTCTGTTGGTTTTGGTTAGTGCGGGTTTTTTGTTTGTTTTGGGGTATTTTTTGAGAGAACAAGAAGAGGGAAAAAACCCCAACAACCAAAACAACCAAAGAAGCAAAACCAGCAATCCTCCCAAACAAATAGTAAGGAGGTCTAAGACACAGAAGAACATGAAGAACTGAACACAGTACTGACCCAAATGGTGCTGACCATCCTTTTGTGAACTGCAGACACAATTTAACTGATCATCTGAACTCATGCTTTAGTTCTAACATTGAGACAATAGGAAAACAAAGCAAGATCACTTTGGTAATGCTGAAACTTAGTCTTCAAAGATTTAGGTAAGAGCCTGCCCACTTTGGGATTTGTACCAGAGAAGCTATCACAGTGGCCTCCTGGTATTTGAGGGGTTGACACAGATTCAACAACAGATTACATTCTGGTAGAGGAACAATTTTCACTTCTACTTGCCCATCCCATCCCTCTAAAGCAGAATATCAGGCATGGCTCCAAAGTTTCTGAACCACTTCCTCAGCTGCTGTTACTTACAGACTGCACTAACTGACTTTAATACAGAAATTTGCTGCTAGGCTAGTTCAAGATCAGATTGGGGGACTGCCACAAGGACAACAAAGAGATGCAGAAAGTATGCAAAATAGGTGTATCAACTCTCTAAGCTTGGAGTGCTAAAGTAATACAGATACATAACAGCAAAGTTACATATGTACTAATAGGTTAAAAACCACTTCCAGAGGGGAAAATGTTCTATTGCTTTGATAACCCACAGCTTAAAAACTAACAGCAATGGATGCTGTAAGCACATAGAGAATCTTTAAGATATTCACAAAATCTGTGAGCTTTCTACAAATAAACACATGCCTTCAAGGATATATGAACTGTTTACAAGATCTGCTCCTCACACCATCATTTGCCTGCAGAACTAGGCTGATCTTCAAGATGCCACATACTAACATGATGCTGCATTATGACTCACTCTGTAACTTCAGAAAGTGGTCTGAGCAAGATGGAAGTTCACCAGGTGGCTCTCCTCTCCCAAGCACCCCCTTAGGCCACCGGCTCCTGATGCTTACCTCCAGCCGGCTCAGGTAACTCTGCTGATCACCTGGTAAATTAACACTCAGGATAGCAGAGTATGAATTGGGCACACAGCTCAGCTTGTGGGTTCTTCTGCTTGGCTGGCAAGCTCAGCTGGTTACCCTGCAGTCAGAATTGGTACAGAAGGGAGCCAGAGAAGGGAAGATCACAGGGCAGCAGGGGCAAAGAAACATAACTGAGGAAGAGCAAGACCTCCTTGTTCAGCAAGCTGTTAGCTCAGGTTAGCTATAATCCAGAACTTCCTCATCAGAGTCATGTAAACAAAGCACTAACAGAGATAATCCAAGTGGCTATTAATAGTCTTTCATAATGTAAGTAACTATTTAAAGTAACTGAATAAAAACTTTCAAATGACAAGATTTCTAGAAGCCTTTCAGAGCTGATTCCTGCCACAGAAACCAGCAGAAACTGAACGAAGATGTAACTAGGACCAAACACTGAACACTGTAGTGCTCCTAACACGACAGTTCTAAAGACTTTCAAAAACTGTGTGAAAATTATCAGGTTTTTATATTCTAAAACTTGTTTGTTCCAACATGCAAAAATACAGCAAGATAAGCATGTTACTAAATAAGCCACTATAGGGGCAGAAAAAAAAAATCTCTATGCCTTAAACAAGTAGTTACAAGCAGAAATTATTACTGCTCCTTGAAATGAAAAACAAAAGATAAGAATCAGGTACTACTTGCTTCTTTCATAAAGGAACTGAATCTTCATAAATGGAAAGGGGTTAAGTACTGCAGCGTGAATCCACCCCCACAAAAATCAGACCTCCCACATGGACATTCATATACTCCAAAAGCTTTGTTCTAGCAGCCCATTACATCTCCTCTAACCACACAGTTGTCTTCTGCTAGTGCCTCAGTGATACTATGGGGAACTGAAAGGATGTATTAAGAGCATATACACAGATTTTAAGGACAACCGTGACAAAATATAGGTGGAACATGTTCCTTGCCTAACAAAACCTTTTGTGGTTGGTTTTATACTGGAAATTGCTTATTAAAGCTAATTTTTGATAAAGAGTAATGTAATTTTTGTAAATGTATGCTGTGTTCAGAACAAAATAAAGAGAAGTAAAACTGCAAGGAAGTATGGTGTAACAGTCCTGAGATAGCCTCACAAACAACAGTGTAAATATTTCTGCTGTAAACAGCAAGGATGTTTTCAAGGGTAAACTCTCTACCTGAAATTACAGAAAGTACTTTAGGCATACCAAGTATACTCTAAACTGGCAAAATACTCCTTACTTTTTTGTACCAAGCGCTGCCTCTTTAGGTATAAATGTGGCTGTATGATTATCAGAACACCCTTGTAAAGTAAGGTACTATTCTTGCATCAGAGATAAACATGGACATTGAAATCAAGAATTGCTTGCCAAAACAAGATTTATCTCTGGTTTTCTGATACATCAGCTTAACAAGATAGCAGTGCCAGATCTAGCATCATAGTCACTAATACCTGTAATACTAGATTTGCAAATAGAAAATATCACCTCTTGAATCACTAATCACTTTTTGTTGCATTGAAGGTTTTCTCCTTTTTGGTGTTAAATAATAATTAAGGCTGCCCCTATTCTCAGTATAGCAAATATAAGAAAACCGAGTGAGGCATTGCTACAGTATTTTTTCCTTAAAATACTATGTTTATGTATGCATAGGCTTCACAAAAACTTCCCCCCCAAAAAAAAAATCCACTGGCCCAACCCAGGAGTTACATAAGCTGGTATAAATAAAGTGAGGTTGGAAACTGAACTTCTATGTTGAAACGCCTGTCTGCTTTGAGCTTGACAGAAATTGTGCAATTCTACAGCAAGGCAACACACGGGTGTCTTGCCACCAGAAACACAACAGGACAGAAAAAAAGTGAGAGCAGTAGATAGAAAGGAGTGTTCATAACCACTCAATCTCCACAAATAATGTTACAGTGCATCCTTCTGGGTGCTAAAATGAAAAGACGACAAACAAACTTAAAAGCGGAAAGAGGTTTTTAGTTTAGAATCTGCTTAGAAAATTTCTTACAAAGAGACTTTGAATATTTACTCACAAAATAGTATCAGACAGCACCCAAACACTTGAAGGGAGTTCTGTTACAGTATCACAGTATCACAGTATCAGCAAGGTTGGAAGAGACCTCAAAGATCATCAAGTCCAACCCATTACCACAGACCTCAAGACTAGACCATGGTACCAAGTGCCACATCCAAACCCGCCTTGAACACCTCCAGGGACGGTGACTCCACCACCTCCCTGGGCAGCCCATTCCAGTAGGGAATGACTCAGCGAAGAACTTTCTCCTCACCTCGAGCTAAACTTCTCCTGGCGCAGCTTGAGACTGTGTCCTCTTGTTCTGGGTGCCTGAGAGAAGAAAGCAACCTCCTCCTGGCCACAACCAGCCTTCAGGTAGTTGTAGACAGCAATAAGGTCTCCCCTGAGCCTCCTCTTCACCAGGCTAAACAATCCCAGCTCCCTCAGCCTCTCCTCATAGGCCTCTCACCAGCCTCTCTGCCCTTCTCTGGACATGTTCAAGTACCTCAATGTCCTTCTTAAATTGAGGGGCCCAGAACTGGACACAGTACTCAAGGTGTGGCCTAACCAGTGCAGAGTACAGGGGGAGAATGACCTCCCTGCTCCTGCTGGCCACACTATTCCTGATGCAGGCCAGGATGCCATTGGCCTTCTTGGCCACCTGGGCACACTGCTGGCTCATGTTTAGGCGGGTGTCAATCAGCACCCCCAGATCCCTTTCTGTTTGGCTGCTCTCCAGCCACTCTGACCCCAGCCTGTAGCTCTGCATGGGGTTGTTGTGGCCAAAGTGTTGGTGTCTTGAAAGTCATTGCAGGCAAAGCAGAGCATGATATGGCAAGGCAGAGCAGGCAAAAGCAAAAGCAGGCATATTTATTGTTTGCCCATTAGGGGCCCTTGGCCACAGAGATTCACCACTTGGAATGGCACCTTGCCAAACCCAACCATATTGAAGTCAGGAGCTTGCTTTCCCCTATTTGGGAAGAACAAGTTTGGGCAAGTCCTGGGCCCTCAAAGTGGGTGTCTCTGAGCCTTTTGTCTTCTTGCAGCCTTCTGCTTACCCCCAGTAGAGGGAAGGGGACCATGGGATCACACCCGGGCAAGCCAGGAAATGGATCTTCTACAAAAAGAAGTAAAATAAACAACAAACAAAGGCAGAAGTGGTAACTATTGTGTCCAGACAATTGGCTGATGGCTCTTGAAGGGGGGCTGTGTCAATGTAAGTTATAAAAATAAAACTTTCTGTTTTTTAAAAAATGACCATTTATGTAAAATCTCATATATCAGCAGATTTCCTTTTTACAGCGTTTCATAAAGCTTTGCTTTTTTCAGGAGGGCTTTACAAAGAGGCCCCTCCTCACTTCATGCAAGACCACATTGAAATTCCACACTTACAAGCTAATCAAAACTAATTTCTTAATAGTTGTAGCCTGTGAGTAGAATGGCAGTGATGCTGTTCTCAGCTTTAACTTTGATTATAAACAGCTCTGAGTTAATGCTTGATTATGACAGAACCTTACATCTCAGGACTGAGCAGAAAATTAAGGTTTTGTCTTGGAAAAAAAATCATGGATTCATAGAATGGTTTAGGTTGGAAGAGACCTTAAATAATGCACATGGTCATTATCTTGTCAAGCCCTTTTTTGCAAGGTGGTCAAGACAGTGTTTTCCAATTCCATAATTGGATGGATGGATGGATGGATAGATATGCATACAAGTGCTAGGAGAGGTAGATAAGCATTTCCCATGCCTCCTGTACATGAAGGGTTTTATTACAAAACCACCACAGCTCACCAATCTGTCAGAGGTGAGGAGCATTTGAAATTTAGCACTTGCATTACTGCTTTTGCACAACCTCCCTCCTTGCAAAGCGCCGTCCTAATTTAAACAGAAAAAAGCCAGTACTCCCTGCATAAACCCACATAACTCATGCTTTTCCTTTTGAAAAAAAAAAAAATCAGATAATAGTTTAAAACACCATCAGTGAGAATATGAGTATGTTTTAAAACTCAAATTACATATTTATTGGAAATAAACAAGATACATACGGTTTTAAAATTAGCATTACTAGGACTTGGTTGATGACTTGGTTTTGGTATGTTCCAACTAAGGTACTGTTTGGATAGCAGTGATGAAGACTACCAAATGTGAATGAGAGGTACATTACAGCTGTGCTTTAGGAACACAAGAGACAAATTCTATCTCCATATCATAGCTGGAATTTTAGAATAGTATCTGGAGAATGGTGGTGCAATGTTTGTTATTTAAGGAAAAAGGAAAGGGTAGGCAATCAGTGTAGAAGCCTGTATACAAAACTCTTCCCCCCAGAATATGTGACAAACAATATAATTGGGGTAGAACACTCAGAAGCTATTTTTAAAGCAGTTATAGAAAGGCTTCATTCTGTGAAGCCATAGCCACAACCATCACAGCTTGCATAAGGAGCCTATCAAGATCCGTACGCTGCTGTCCTTTTACTCACAATTAAAACGTTGGTAAGAAAAACATTTATTAGATTATTCACATGAACACTCCGTTTAACATTTACTGCTTTCAGACTCCATCACTGAGCACATACAATTATTTCTCATGTACTCTTTTCTTAATTTTCAGGCGTACAACAACCCATAACCTTAATTTAATGGTTTGTGTAATTAATAGAGCTAAACGAAGCACTGTCAATGAATAAGCAGTAGCCAGTCTTTGATGGATGAGCTGATTCTAATTCAGTTTGTTCACTTTCAACTTTAATTAGTGGCATTGTATTCTACAAAACGAATGGGTTCCTTCATCCATGGGATGATCTAACATTGTGTAAGCGGGCTGAGAACGACTTGTAAGCTGTTGAAATAAGTTTGGGAATATGGAGTAAGAAGTCACAATAATTATCTATTTTTATATTATGTAATTCTTTAAAAGGAAATAAGAAATATAAAGTTCCCACAGCAAAAGCCACCTATTTTAACAAGTACCATACACACCAATAAATCTTGCCAAAACAATTATGACTTTTAATGCACTATTTCTCTCTCCTTTTTCTTTAATTAAAGCAATTGATCTGAATTACTAAGTTGATGTTGGTAGGATTTTTTGCAAGACAAATACAGGCACAAAAATGCTATGTATTGCTATGTGAGTACTGATGCAACACTATACTTAAATTCTGCGGCATTAGGGCCCTTGTCCTAGATGCATGCCTCTCTTGTCTGCTAAGCAAACTCTTTGCTTTTGAATTACTGGATTTTGCAGTAATTTTAGATTATTGGGAAAATTTTAAAATTAACATATAACCATTTTTACTACTCAAGGCCACTTACATTACAATACACTTTGGTCTCATTCTACATTTTCTCCTGGACATTAGTTTAAATTAGTATGTTTCATCCTTCTTCCAGTTCTTCCACCTTCCTGTAAAAGGTGGGACAATGCAGAGTTGCAGATTCCTGCAAGCTGTGGTTACTGAGCACATCCAAGCAGAGAAGACACTTGCTAACTTACTACAAAACATCAGCTTCGGGTGTATATGCAACATACTGGATGCAGATTTCTTTTGAGCAGGATGACAAAAAAAAACCCCAACTCTCAGAACCTCAGCAACTCAGTTCTTCATATCTGTTCTGATACCTTGCAACAAAATGGCACGATGAGAGACAGTTTCTAAGATCATTTATATGTAATTTTTTGTTTCATATTATTAAAATAGGGTGACACTTGAACAAAGCAACTATAAAATTTTCCTCATGGAACATGCCATAAGTCTTTTATTTAACAATTCATGTCAAAAAAGGTGCATGGCATACTTTCAGCTTCTCTATTAGTTTATTTTTTAACTCCATTTCCTCAGCATGTAAGAGCATAAAAAGAGCAAAACCCCACAGAAACTGCTTACTACATGAACACTTCATGAAACCTCTCCGACCATTATATCAAAAGCTTCCAATATAGTCCAGGTTGTCTGTCTTACTCAGGTATTGTCTAAGAGATGAAACTTGAATGTAAAGAAGGGCTCACATTTTAATCTCATTGCTGACACAGAATCATTTTGGTTCAAAAAGATTTTTAAGATCATCAAGTCCAACCTTCATCTAACTCTATCAAGTCTGGAGCTAAACTATATCCCTCAGCACCACATCTCTGGATTTTCTCAACACCTTCTGGGATGGGGATTCAACCACCCCCTTGGGGAGCCTATTCCAGTGTTTAACAGCTACTTCAGTGGAGAATTTTCTTCTAATAACCAATCTAAGTCTCCCCTGCTGCAACTCGAGGCCATTTCCTCTCATCCTATCACTTGTTAGTAGTGAGAAGAGATAGATTCCACCTCACTACAACCTCCTTTCAGGCAGCTTTCCAGCCACTCCTCCCCAAGCCTGTAGCACTGCATAGGGTTGTTGCGGCCCCACAATTGGCCTTGTTGAATCTCATGCCATCAGTCTTGGCCCACTGATTCAGACTGTCCAGATCCCTCTGTACAGACCTCAAGCAGATCAACACTCCGTCTCAGCTTACCCTAAGTGCACTCAATCCCCTCATCCAGATCACTGGTAAGGATATTAAAAAGAATTGGTCCCAATACTGAGCCCACCTGAGATATAGACACACAGAGCTGCCATAAAAATATCCTTAAGTTTGCCAGCACACTGTAATGCTAGAAACATCTAGGATCACCAAACACTCACACTACAAGTGCAGTAGTAACCAGTTACTGAGAAAATGTTAATTCCTCTGTCAAAATCCAAATGTTTTCCAGTGCTTGTACCAAGCTGCTTTCAATGCAGTGTAGTATGACCAGTAGCTATAGTTTGCTGAGATTGCAGTTGTGGAGTCAGGCTGGTGCCAGGGACCTCCTATTGTACACTATGGTGCTTACAGATCACACAGGGCATGTCCTGCAGACATAGAATCACAGAATCATAGAATGGTTTAGGTTGGAAGGCACCTCAAAGCTCATCCAGTTTGTCGGGGAGGGGTAATTAGGTACTGCGAGACGATATTATAAAAATATTAATATATAATTTATTAATATTAATCAATCGGAACTCGCACCACCCCCTACCACCATTTAATAATAACAATAGTAACAGGCTCTTAGCAACGTTA
>WBNM01015098.1:1068-12260 GCA_013399055.1 Ramphastos sulfuratus | reverse complement strand
TTTAAAAACAAAATTTAAAAAAAATGTCATAGCTATTCCAAAGAGGCACAACTTACAGGCCAGGTCCCAGCACAGTGCAGTACCTGTCAAATGCTGCTCAATACTATTCAGCATCCTAAACAATAAGAGGAGGTCTGAATACATACTGATAGACACTGGCTAAACCAGAGACCCAGCCCTCAACAGTCATCCCTGTAATTAAAAAGAAACAATGGAAGCAGAAGACAACTTGTTTAGTAAGTGAAGAAGCAGCTTATTCTAAGAGGAAGCTTGTTCTGCAGCAGAGCAGCCACAAGAACAGGAGGAGGAAGGGACTGAAATAATAAATGAGACCTGAACCACCCTATCCCTAAGTGAGCTGTGAGATATGTGAGGAGATTTCAACCAGGTGAGCAAACTCTCAGCTGGTTACTCTAATGCTGGGATATTGGGGGCAAATAGTCAGGAATTGGAGGATAAGGAAACCCAGCATTTGGAATCCCTTGCTAAGGATAAGGCCATTGACAAAGGTTTTGGAAAAGGGCAGGAGTTTTCAGTCATTGATGGTGACTCCTGCAGAGTGTGAAGGACAGGTATCCTATCAAGGAAGATCTTGCAAATTCTCAAAGCAAATGGGCCACCATTAGTGGTAGAGGTGATCTTTAATAACATGTCTGACAACCAAGTATCCAAAGACCCAGATGAAATTCAGTGTGTGATCCGTGTGGTGACAGTTGGTATGAAGTGCACTGATGTCATGTGCCAACACCTTGACAATAATGAGCTGCATAGACATGGAGGCACCACCTATGGATGGATTGACCAGACAACTCCAAGAATATGAAGATAATCTCACTTCTTCCCTACAGGCTTGTATCTTGGCTGTGGAAAAACTGACCCAAAAAATTGTCTGAGCAGTCTGAGAAAAATAACCCTTCCTCACCCACTCAGCTATTAAGAGTCAGTCTTTTCTTGCTCAAAGGAGAGAGTATCAGTGGCACACAGCACAAGCAACCCTCGTGTCCTCCCCCTGTATGGCCAGGGGAAGGACATGAGGAAGTGCAATGGTAAACTTAACCTGGAGAGTAGAAGCTCAGGTACAAGAATTGCAAGAAAAAACAACAGTCAAAAGGTAACCATCCAGGAAAATTACTGCTCTGATGTCTGTTGGGCAGAGTAGAAATGCTGATCATAGATCATACTTTTGACCCTAATGAAGGGACTTCTGGTTTTGCAGTTAAAAAATTCAAGTAACAAAGATTGAGCAAGAATAGAGGGGCCTTGTCTTTGGCTAGGTGGAGGAAAGGGACGACTGAGTTTACTGGACTGTAGTGACTGTGGAAACACAGCCTCAGCATTTGCCATGGACTGATTCAATCTGCACTGGAACCTTGCTCCTGAACACTTGCAGTATATTGATGGCAACGCAGCAGAGGAAGTGTTTGAGAAAAGGAGAAGAGTAATCTATATTCTTTTTGTTTTCCCATAAAACAAAATGAGGTCAAAGGACCTGCATAGGAGATCTTGCCCGGAATACTATCCACTGCCTGGAATACTATCTTGGGCCTCAGAAAGCAAGTTTTATGGCAATGTGGCACCCCTGAAATAATGGAATCGGACAACAGGACTCATTTTTGAAACAGCTTTGGCCAAGGAGCATGTCACACATCCCCTAATATGCGCTAGCCTCAAGGAAAATTGAACAATACTGTTAAAAACTACAGTGAGAGCAATGAAAGCTGGGACATCCAAGTATTGGAATACACATTTAGCAGAAACCACTTGGCTAGTTAACACTAGAGGAACTGCCAGTTGACTTGGCCCTGCCCAACAAAACCTCTGTGCACTGTGGAAAGAGATAAGGTCTCTGTAGTACATAAAAGAATCTGGTTGGGAAAACCAGTTCATTATTCTTTCTTTGGGAACAGGCAAGCTTATTCATGGGATTGTTTTTGCTCAAGGACATGGGTGTACTCGTAATACAGAAGAATGATGGAGTCCAGTGTGTACCTCAAGGTGGTATAATACTGAATGAAAATAACCCATGTTTTAAGTTGTATGATGGCAGTATTACATGATGGTGTATGTCACCACTGCTGTGGCTGCCATTTATCAAAGGTATTGTAGCAGGAACTTCTTGCTGTTAGCCAGGCAAGAGGTGTAATACAGTGTTAAACACTGCCCTGGCCCAGAGACCAAGAGTGGGGAATATAATGAGTATGCATTTAAATTGTAACCCGTGATTTTAGTTGTGTATTATAGGAAGTACTGAAACTGAAACCACCCAAACCAATGAAGAATGAGCCTCAGAAGAAACAGTGCAAGTGCAGCAGTACCCTGACCTGAGCTGGCTTTGGTGCCCAGTAACTCCATGCAACACACCAGCTCTCCTGTCCTGAAAGTGACCACTGTAACAGATAAAGCCCAAAGTCGTAGACCAAATGAACTCAATGAACATTTTATAGATATTTATGGACACTTTACAGACATTTTACAGGGGAAATGGGTGGCTAATGATGTATTGCAATAGGGTGGAACCTGAATGTGACATAAATGGTATGGAATAAGAATTGGATAATGTACTGATTTTGGTTGGGATAAAGTTAAATTTCTTCATAGTAGCTTGTATGGGGTTATGTTTTAGAATTGTGCTGAAGACAGTGTTGATAACACACTGATGTTTTAGTTGTTGCTGAACAGTGCTTACACTGAGTCAAGGCCTTTTCTGCTTCTCACAGTACTCTGCCAGCAAGTAGATTGGAGGTGCACAAGAATTTGGGAGGGGACACAGCAGGGACAGCTGACCCCAACTGATCAAAGCGATATTCCATACCATATGATGTCATGCTCAGCAATAAAAGCTGGGGGGCAGGTTGGTGAGGGGGTTTGCTGCTTGGGAACTGGCCTGGGTCAGTTGGTGGTGAGCAGTTCTCATTTGCATCACTTGTCTGTCTTTTGGTTTATATTCCTCTCTCTCTGCTTTTTTTTGTGTTTCCTATTCTTTTTATTACAATTTTAAACTATTATTTTTTTAAATAATTAAATTATTTTGTCTCACGTGCTTTTTCTCCCTTTTACCTTTCCAATTGTCCCTTTCATCCCAGTGAGGGAGGAATGAGCAAGTGGCTATGTGGTGGTTAGTTGCTGGCTGGAGTTAAACAACATCTCAACAGTCATAAAATATATTGTGTGGAAGACAGGAGGAATAAAAATTTGCTGTGTTAGTTTACTTTTTTGACATTTTGCATGCTTGCAGCTGTGCCTATATAAGTTTTTTTCTGTGTTTCTTTGTTGAAGGGGAATTATTAGTGTTTCTAGTGTACCATGTTTTACAGTATGAATCAGATAAGGAGCAAATTTTTAATAATTGCTCTTCAGTTTCATCCAGTAACTTAATTGCTTTGATAGCATGATGGGGCTTTATTATATGTCAAAATATATGGCTATGAATAGGTGCCTGAAAATATTTTAGATCTTTAATCTTGCTTTCTTGCTTTTGATGAAGGGTTTTTGTTCAGTTCTTACTTTTCAAAATATAACACCCTTTTAGGCCTGAACTGTTTAGAAGTATTTGGCAATATTATAAAAATGTTTGTAAATCTTCTTGTATTAGGAAGGAAACATGCCATTGGAAGATTTACTGGCATTCTATGGCTATGAACCTGCAATTCCAGTTATTGCTGGTTCTAGTGTGGATAGCTCTCCAAGTGAACTTGCCGATGAACTTCCAGATATGACTCTAGATAAAGTAAGTCAGAAATATTTTCCCCTGTATTACAGTTTGAAAGCAGAAATCTAGTTCACCTTAAACTATATTTCACTATCTCTCAATATTGACCTTTGTCAATTTCAATATGCAATTAAAAGTTACTGTATTAGTGGTAAACTCATTTGTGTTAGGTTAACAGTTGGACTTGATGATTTTTAAAGGTCTTTTACAACCTAAATGATTCTGAGTTTCTATTCTGAGTTTATTGGCTTTTTATCAAGGATATCGAGGATCTGAATCTAATTATAATTATCACACTTACACATGCATAGCAGCTTTAGTAGCGCTATATTACTAAAAATGAGAAATGAATAAGTTAATGATTCTTCTAAAACACTTCCGGAGAACTGTAAATAGATTTCTTCTTTTCAATAGATGTAGGATTTTTCTGAGAAGATCTGTATTTTATTTTGTATGCAATGTCCAGGAATAATAATTTTGGCTTCCAACATACATGTAACATATCAAACCTTTGTGAAACTTGAAAATGCACTCCTGAATGCTTTGGAATGTTCCTTTTAAATGCATCGAATTTGAAAAGGTCTCAAGTTTGGGGGGATGAGATTGTTTTATGTGCAATGACTATGTGTTGCTGCTTCGAATATAAAAACACGAAACCTCAATTTTTATGATTCACGGGCTAATTTTAAATTCTGGAACTTAAATCTGAGCTTTTGCTATAAAGTATATGCAGCTAGTAGTTTGCATTATAAAGTCTGTAGGAGTAAGTATGTGCCTTTTCTTTCTGCAAGTATGATGAAATGAAACTCCACAGAATATAGGGTATTATGATGGCTCTGTACATCTGAACCTCATTAGGAGTCACGATTGTTGGGGCTACAGAAATATGTAGTTGGCTTGTTTAATGCAGTTCTTTCACTAATCTATACAGAGGGATTCAAACATGTTTGCTAGTGAGGGAAGTATACTTTTCTTTCTTCCTTTTTTTTTTCTAAACCTACAGAAGCATCTTCGTGTGTGTGTACATGATTTGGGAAGATAATGGGTTGTCTATTATCTCTAGCTCTTCTCAGAGTCTACAAAAATGCCAGGTGCTTTTGGTTTTGGTGGGGGGGGGTGATGGGGGTGGTGTTATTTCTTTGGTTGTTTTTTTCACTATAGTTTAAGAGGTATCAGCCTGATAAAGTTGTAGTATATCTGTGATGTAAAGAATGTCAGAATTCTAATGCTTTCCACTGGCACTTTTCATTGGAAGCAGTTGGAGAAACATCTGAGATTTGATGCTTGCAGAGGTTGCTACTTGTGTGTTTATTTTAATAGAAGACAAGGGGGAAATGAACACCTGTCTTCAACTCTGAAATGAATGGTTATATTTGTTCTGAGATTTAGGAGGAGCAAACTAGCTAACATTATGATAAATAAATTAATGAGACTTACAATTTGAATCTAAATGCTCACTAGTCTATACTTAATAGTCTGGGTTTTTTAAATTTTTATTTTATTTTAATGATACAGGAGGAAATAGCTAAAGACCTCTTGTCAGGTGATGATGAAGAAACACAATCCTCTGCTGATGACTTGACACCATCAGTTACTTCGCACGAGGCTACTGACTTCTTTCCTCGGCCATTAAGATGTAGGAAACCTAATTTTATAATAAAACTCAAAATGTCTTAGCATTATATATAGCTTCCAAGTTTAAAATATCAAAATTGCAGAGTAGCGCTGACCAAAAATTGAGAAACATTGTTTTGTAGGATGTTGTATGTGAATGTTGTCTTTGGTATTATTGATTAACTAAAAGACCTATATTTAGTATTGTACTCAAAGGACAAGTGCAATTTTTTCTACAAATACAGTAACTTTTCATAATTAACAGTTAATGTGTTGAGGAACACTTTGTGATGATTTTTTTGATATGTTAGTGAATAACATGGATATGTAACCCATTCTTTTAAATTAATATTTTTCTATTAAACTTTTTGCTGCTGCTTTTAAGCCAGTGGATATGAACTGGGATGTGGTTTCTTTGTGATTATTTCCCTTCACACATTCAACAGTTTTCCAAAGGACTTCATGAGCCAAAGTGATTTTATATGAGATGGGGCCTATGAACCCATGACCACCAAAATTTCACTACCCATGGAGCTATTGTGGGAAAGATCCAAGAACCAGTGGTTCAGTTACTCAACATGGACAAGATATTCCTCATTGCTCCAACTCTAGTACACCAGGGAACAAATGAACTGCAATAGGCAATGTGGAGGATTTTTATCTCAGTTTTAATTTGGCAAGTATCTTGAGCTGTTCTTGGGGGATTTCATCCCTCTAGAGAAGGGGGATGATAAAGAGGATGTTCTGTCTCAGTCATCAGCAATTGTACCTCATTGCATGCTACTAATTGTGTCATGTAAAACATGTATCGAGAGAGAGATGCAAAAATCTTAAATTATAATGCCCTTTTTTAGTTAAGCAAAACTTACTGGCATTTAAACTTGTGAACTGTTAATGAATGTGATACATAGTGTGGTAGTTACATGGAAAAAAATACTAGCCACTCATCTTACTCAGGATTAAGAAACAGTCATCTTTGCTTTTAGCTATCCTGATTTTCTGTCAGAATGCTATTCTTTCTCTGTTAGAAATTGGTTAGGTGTTTTAAAATAAAATATCTACCATTTCAGGGAGCAAAATATCAGTTTCTTGTGCTGTTGACAGTTTCATTTTTTCTGATCCATTTATCTAAGATAACATTCAATTTTAAGATAAACATGTCTAACATGGGCAATTTTATTAAACTTGTATTACTTGGGAAAAATTGCATATTGTTGTTTCGTGCATTCATATTGACTTCTTGACTGCTACTTCTTACAGCAAAAGGTAGGCTGGTGATTGTAGTAATGATTAGAGAAGAGAAACCTTAGTCCGTACAGCCTTGGATTTTGTCTCTGATGTTGATTCTATTTACTTGTGATAAAGCTAAAATTGCAAAGCATGCTGTTACTGAAAACAGAATACAAAATAGATTCCATTCAGCTGAGGATAAAATAAAAAATATAATTACTTTGAAAAACAGTGCCACAACATTCTAGATTCTAAAATATGAGTTATTATGTGGAGTACTGTATTTTAATAATTCAAAGTACTCTGCTATATTTCTTCTGGGGAGGAGGGGGGAGAGAGGGGGAAAAGAAGAATAAGCAGTCTTTTACTGTCTCTTGCTTACTCTATTTTGTATATATCTACTATATCTCCGTTCTGTGCTGAGGCAACCTTGTTTAAATGAATGTTTTGAATGCTCATTAAAACTTTGATGAAAATATTTAGTAGGTAATAAAGACTTGCCTTCAACTTTGCTTTCTTTGTGATTAACCTAGAGCTAAGTCATAGCCCTGGATATTTTCTGTTTTTCCTCATAAGTTTTCTATAAGGTATAAACTATTATTGAAGAAAATTGATGAAGAAAAAATATATTATTTCCTTTTGAATGTTATATAGTAGATTCGTCATCGCTGCACTGATGACAGTGTTTCAATTCTGCAATATATAAGTACCTATGCTAGTGTTTGATAGAAATGTACATCAACAGGCTCATGATGAGTGTCTCCAAGAATAAAAGCAGGGACTTCTTTCAAAAGTAAAGGATATCTTGTAGTTCTGTTTGAACTGAAAATTCTTCCTAGCTAAAACTGAACTTCTTTGTGTTTGAAGCAAACACTACATGTGATGGGGATAAGGAATCAGATAGTGAAGATGTAGAGGCAGACAATGGTAATTCATCTGAAGATTTGAGAAAGGTAATAACTATATCTTTAAAAAAAGTTAAGTAAACTACTATTAAGAAAAGTACATTAAGATTTATAGTACATATTTCAAATAGTACCTTAATTCTGAAATTCTCTGTAAAATCCCATGTTAATGGGATTTGTAATGCTTCCATGCACAAAATATTAAGCTAATACCTTGTTCTTGTGAATTTTTGTTGCATCTTCAGGAAATAATGGTTGGTTCACAGTATCAGGCTGAAATTCCACCTTACCTTGGCAGATACAGTGATAATGAAAAGGGTAAGTTCTTCTGACTGCTTTACTTTTTATCTTATGTTTATGCATAGCTGTTGATGGAAAAGTGCTATTTAGATTTATAAGACAAATTCAATGGCATAGTTAGTTTTGGAGACCTTAAACAAAACAAAACCAAACCAAACTGAAAAAACACCCTAGTAAACTGAAGTAATGCAACTGCATAATCTCAGAAGTGTAATTCTACAACTTTGAGAGGAAATTCTCAAGAGGACATAGGAGGGTGGATTATGCTGTTTGTTTGGAAGTGTCTAGTAATCTTAGGAGGCAACAAACTGCATCAAGAAGGAAGTATTTTCATCAGAGTATCATAACTGGAATATGAGCATGCAAATGAGTTTACATTTAAAATCTTCAAAACAGTATCTTTCTTTGCTTGTTTTTTGGCAAGCACAACAGTGTGGGCTACAGTGAACAAAGCAATAATATAATTTTAAAATTCCATAGCATGAGTAGATGATGTAAGTCCTGATATGCCCTGTCTTTAGAAAGTTTTAAGTATGTTGTTATTTCTATGTAAATATAGGTAAAAAACTGCAACTGTGCTAGAGTAAAAAAATAACTTAGAGTTTTGTTTGATATCTTTATTTTTCTCATAATGAAAGTTTCTATAGCATACATAGCTGTGGAATTCAAAAAGCAAATATTGAAAGAAATTTGCTCATGCATGGAGCAGGTGTGAAATTAAGGAACCATTTGGGGGATGTGTTAAAGGGCATTCTGTTTTTTCTTCAAGTTACTCGTGTTCAAACCAATTTCTAGTGAAGCATATCAAGTCGTCTTACCATTACCAACTGCTTTATGAAGAATGACCCTTGGCAATAGAGATGAAGAATGTTTAGTATGGATGGAGCTGGAAGCATTAGCAAGTCAACATTCCTTGTGTTGCTTAAGAGACCTAGGGAATTTTCCTATTTTCTGAGATTCAAGCATGATGCTTACCAACTGTAAGAAATAGAGAAGTAAGAACCAGATTTTTCTGGATAGTCTTTCTACTATCTATACTTCTTGACTGAGAACTACAGAAGGGCCAATAACCAGAGGCTGATTAGGAAGATATAACCTGACAACTTCCTCTGGAATGAGCTGGTGCTAGAGAGAACCAGTGAGACCTGAGGATCTCCTATCAGGCATGGACTCCAGCAAGAAGTGCTGGATTGTCTTTATTGATAATGGAGGTTGAAGCTAAGCATCAGCAGTGCTCGCAGAGGTTGGACCTGGCTGTATGGGTAGAAGATTCTGCGAAGGCCTCTTCTGTACTCCCTGAAATGCTTGTGATGGCAAAGGGGGGGAGCATGCTTATATTTCTGCTGCATAGTCCCAACTACTGAAATTGGGCTAGAAGGCAGTTCTGCTCTTCTATAAACCTTACATTTGTAACACGTTTGAAAGCTTTCCATGTTCTTACACAATGACAGAACTTTCAGAGGAGATGTAATTTTATTCCTCACCTTAGTTTAATAGTCTTTCCTACAATTTTATGAGATTCGAGAATCTGCTTTATCTCTTCTACTGTAACTGCCATTATGCTTGCGTTTTGAATTTAGTAACTCTAATTTTGTTTTGTCAAGAGAGTACATGAAGAACTATGTGTAATGTTAGTCACATCTATTGATCAAAGTAAAGGATTCATAGCTTAATCTAGAATTTAAATGCGTACACAGACAAAGATTCAGGCCAAATCTTGAATATTTCCAGTATATTGTCTTTCAAATAAGTCACTTGAGAGATGCATACACAATTTCAGTATAATATGAAGGAGGACTATAGACCCTGATTACTTGTAAAGTATTGAACATCCACATTGTTAACAGTATTTGATTGTTAATGAATGGAAAAAGGAATAGCCACATTGAGACCTAGATTTCCATTCTACTAAATAAGTTTTGGCAAATTGCTACCTTTTCCATTTAAAAAAACTATGTAATATTTGAAATATTAAAGTAATATCCTGCACTTTATTACTGTAAACTATAGCTTATTTATTGAAAATAGCAGAATCACTGAATCACAGAATTAATCAGATTGGAAAAGACCTTCAAGATCATCAGGTCCAAGCTATCACCCAACATCATCTAATCAACTAAATCTTGGCACCAAGTGCCACATCCAGTCTCTTTAATCACTTCCAGGGACGATGACTCCACCTCCCTGGGCAGACCATTCTGCAAATGCATTCTCTTTCTGCAAATAACTTCTTCCTAACATCCAGCCTAAACCTCCCCTGGCACAGCTTGAGACTGCATCCCCTTGTTCTGTCACTGGTTGCCCTTGTGTAGACGGTGATAAGGTCCTCCCTCAGCCTCTTCCAGGCTAAACAACCCCAGCTCCCTCAGCGGCTTCTCATAGGGTTTGTGCTCCAGATCCCCTCATCAGCCTTGTTGCCCTTCTCTGGACATGTTCAAGCACCTCAACATCTTTCTTAAATTGAGGGGCCTAGAACTGGACATGCAGTACTCAAGATGTGGCCTAACCAGTGCTGAGTACAGGGGAAGAATGACTTCCCTAGTCCTGCTGTCCACACTATTCCTGATACAAGCCAGGATGCCATTGGCCTGTTTGGCTACCTGGGCACACTGCTGACTCATGTTCAGCCACCTGTCAAATAAAACTGAGTGGTTTTGCTAGTTGAAGATGATGAATATATATGCATAGCTTGACTAGAATCTGTCAATAAGATGTCTCAGGAGTCCAATGCCTTATCTCATCCTTATGGAATCAGAATTTCTTTGCCATACCATACTGCAGAGTCTCTCTGAACAGAGGCTTTTGGGGATAAAGTGGCATAATGGTGCTTGATTTGATTACTTCTGTATTCCTGCTTGTCTTTCTGAAAGAACTTTTTATGTTATAGCCTTAAAAATGTCACACCTGGCATTAATGGATTTCTGTTTTAACAGCCTATGGAAATGAAGATCATTTACTTTGGAAACCTGATGTTATCTCAGAAAGTAAAGTTAAAGAATACCTTTTTGAAACCTCCTTAAGAACAGGAAACAAAAACATGATTGGCAGGATTCCTGAAGGACTACATACACGGGACAATGAACAAGTATGTTTTATATCCCGTTCCATTTGTGACACATTATTCTTTAATATGTGTTCTCTTTCTCTGCCTTGTATTGTGAAGGCAGTGATATTTTATTACTTGGATGTTATTTGGATCAGGATATTATTTGTAATTTTAAACAGGTGCTTAAAATTATGAGTATTTGAATGTTGGCTGCATTGTGATGTTTCTGATTGGCGTGTTGTTGACAAATCCAGCTTTTCTAAGAATAGCATATAATGTTTTACATTTGCTTAATTATATCTTGGATGGTTTTGCTTCTGGTTGTTCTTTTCAAATTTCCATCCTATATAAACCATTCGTTGGATAAGAAATTGGCTGAATGGTCACA
>WBNM01015097.1:0-11483 GCA_013399055.1 Ramphastos sulfuratus | reverse complement strand
GTGGCCAAAGTGCAGCCCCCAGCACTTGGATTTGTTGAAAGCCATCCCCTTGGACTCTGCCCATCTGTCCAGGCGCTCGAGGTCCTGCTGCAGAGCCCTTCTGCCCTCCAACCCACCAACATCTGCCCCCAGCTTGGTGTCATCTGCAAACTTGCTGGTGACTGACTCAATGATAATTGGTGTGTGTCGTTGAGGCGCGAGCTGTGAGGGATCCAAGCGGTCGGTGCGTCGCTGTCTGTTCAGAACGCCTCTTGGTTTGCTTTGCATCTCCTGTCGTTGTTCGTTCCTCCTGCCGCAGCCTGTGTCCTTGGCCCTTCGGATAACCTTTTCATGTAGGCTGTGAAACTTCAGCTCACAACTTACAGCACAGCTTGGATTGCTCACGTGTCCACTTAATACGGAATGTTTTCCTACACAGTATTCCAGATGTGGCCTCACCAGGGCAGGAAAACCTCTCTGGACTTTTCCACAGCCCTCCTAATCCATTCCAGGATTCCCTTGGCCTTCTTGGCCACCAGAGCACATTGCTGGCTCATGGGCATCCTTCCACACACTAGGACCCCCAAGTCCTTTTTCCCTTCACTGCTCTCCAGCAGCTCAGTCCCCAATGGGGCTCTTCTTTCCCAGGTGCAAGATTCTTCCCTTGCCCTTGCTGAGTTTGCTAATTTGTACGTTGAATGGGAGGTTAAAGCTTGACTGTTTTTTAATTCAGCAGGGTCATTCATTCTCCCAGGAGAGGCAGAGCAGACAGTGACTTACTGCACTCCCTTTTTGGAAAAGCCTCTCCAACAGAAGTTCAGAACCTTAGCAGTTCCACAGCCATCAGACAGCAAAGCCCAAGAGGTGAGGTCAGAGACTGATTTATTTAACCACTGATGAGGGGTGGGGGAGGTTGGGGTGGTGTTTATTTTAACCTCTTGGCTTCTAATCTGATTTTGAGAGGAACAGGGGAATATAGATGGGGTATCTGGAAGTGCCACGAGTTAACAAATCACCTTCTTTAATTTTAAACTAATAATGAATTGTTAAACAGTTTAAGAATCTAAATAAACACTGCAAGAGAAAGGCACTTTTGTTATCTTGCAGCCTGCTGCTGTGCAATCCTCCATGTCCAAAATGTGTGCTTCAATGCCTCAGACTCTCTGTGGGCTTTTTAATGCTTAATGGGTACAACTCACCCAATATTCAAGCAAACTCTTGCACTGCCTGACCTTTTAATAAATCATTACTTAGGTAGAGTGATGGGGCCATTTATTTTCTCAGTGATCTCATGGCCTTACAACATCCTGCAGTTCTTTTTGGGGTGGATGAAGTATCCTAGAATGGCTCAAGGTGGAAGGGACCTCAAAGATCATCTACTCCAACCTCCTCTCCATGGGCAGGGACACCTCTTAACTAGGCTCAGCTGCTCAAGGCCTCATCCAGCCTGGCCTTGAATTCCCCAGGCAGGAGGATGAACCATTTTTTGCAAGGAGTAGATAGTGAATGGTCCCTTCAACATGACATTTCAAAGGGAAAAAAGAAAAAAAAAAGAAGTTCAGGATATATTGTGATCAGTATTGGAATTTCTCCTCTTGGAAATGAATGGGAAGCTTAAGGAGGGCAGATTCAGACTGCTCATTTTAAAAGTCATTATAAGATGCTTGCAAAGATTTCTTATGCCCAGTGCAGGGATGGCAAAACTGCAGCAAGAGCAGAATGACTGAGAGTGCCCAGCTAATGGATGGCCAGAGCAGGCTTCACTCTGGTGTGCTCTAACTCCTGCTGCAGACATCTCTGCTCAGGACCTTCCTGCTTTGTTAGCAAAGAGGTACATGTGAGCCCAGGTGTTCTCTGACTTCTCTGAGCATCTCCATCCAGATCTTTAACTCAGTGTCTTCAAGAAGAGGGCAGGTTTAGACTGGTGATTAGGGAGAAATTCTTTAGAGTGAGGGTGATGAGACACTGGCACAAGTTGCCCAGGGAGGTTGTGGCTGCCCCATCCCTGGAGGTGTTCAAGGCCAGGCTGGATGAGGCCTTGAGCAGCGTGAGCTAGTGGGAGGTGTCTCTGTCCATGGCAGGGGGTTGGCTGCTGAGGATCAGTATTGTCTCGAGCTGGTGTGGAGAGGTTTGTGTTACAGAGTCTGAGTCTCTTAATCAGACACATCTGAGCTTTGCTTTAGAATTGCCACTTTCCCTCAGAATTCCAGTCCTTTGCAAACTGAAATAGAAGGTGTGGGTTGCCCACAGGCGTAGTTGAAGTCCTTAAGTTCCCTATCCAAACTGTCAGCTTGAGCATTAACTTTTGTGGCTGTTTCTACAGCAGAGAACTGATCACTACTCTTTTTTTTCCCCTGACTGATCATTCTAATAGAAGCTGAAGTTAGCTTCTGGCTAAAATGGGACAGTTTGGATAGTTTGCTATGCCAGTTTGCATAGTTTCTTATGCTTATTGATGTTCCATGGGGCTTAATTCAAGTTTATAAATGATGTGTGACCAGTGAAGGGTTGATGTTATGGCTGTGCACATGGAGCCTCCTTTCTCATCTCAGTTGTGTTTGCTTCTTTGCAATACTTCTTGACTCGGTGATCTCATGGCCTTACAATATCCCCCAGTTCTCATTTGGAGCAAATCTGCTTGGGGACAAAAAAAGTCAATGTCCTAAACTGACCTTTCAAGCTCTAATACATGCCACTCTGTGAAAAAAGATCCTCACTCGTTTCTCTGAAGATTGACATAATTCAGGGTTCTTGCCTTGAGAAATCTCTATTGGCAGCCACACACAAAAACCCTCAAATGAAGTTTTACAGTTTTCTGATTTCACAGAATTGTCAGGGTTGGAAGGGGCCTCAAGGATCATCCAGTTCCGAGCCCACTGCCATGAGCAGAGACACCTCACACTAGATCAGCTTGCAAGACATATGGTCCCCTTGAAGTTCCTTCATATAAACCTTCCCGAGACAAGATGGACACATCTGTGCTGGAGCAGAGCTGAGACTGATTCATCTTAAAAGATATTTCTAAACCTAAGGCATAAAAGCAAATCCACTTGTTCACAGAACTGTCAGGGTCGGAAGAGGCCTCAAAGGTCATCCAGTCCCAACCTCCCTGCCATGGGCAGGGACACCTCACACTAGAGCAGCTTGTCCAGAGACACATCCAGCCTGGCCTTAAAAACCTCCAGGGATGAGGCTTCCACCACCTTCCTGGGCAACCTGTTCCATTGTCTCACCACCCACATGCTGAAGAACTTCTTCCTAACATCCAATCTGAATCTGCCCTCCTCTAGCTTGGATCCATTCCCCAAGTCCTATCACTACCTGACACCCTAAAAGTCCCTCCCCAGCTTTCTTCTAGCCCCCTTCAGATCCTGGAAGGCCACAAGAAGGTCTCCTCAGATCTAACTTCTGTCTAAAAGCAAAGAAGGAGGAGGGCTGCAGCAGCCTGCAGTGCTCAGAAGGGGCTGTGTGTAACTCTTTTTCAAGTAGGATTCATGAAAAATAGATGGAAGATCTCACCACATGCAACATTTATTTCTAAGTGAGGGCAGGTTGGGTTGTGAGAGAGAAACTGAACATTATTGCATTGGCAAAGGGTTGCTGCATTTTGCAGGAAGAAAGACTTCAGATTTTCACAACCAGCTGATTGGTGCCAGGCTGCTCAAGATGAAGGCAAAACTTCCCCTGAATTATACACATATTTGTGCCTTCATTTAGATAATACAACTGTGGCCTGCTTTTTACAACTGTCAAGACTGAACACATCCATTTTAAGATCCCTCCTCAGTGCTTCAGATTGTCGGTGCCTCAAAAATTAAGCCTTGCATTGCTTATGACAAGAATAGTTTAGAAAGAGAAAAAAGATTTTCCCTGGAGACATCCCTGCTTTGAAATGAGACTGTTCTCTGTCCATCAAAACAGATCTGCCAAGAAGAGGTGACAGAATGTGGCTGCCTTGATGGGTTTCATGGAAAATGGATAAAAAAAAAAAAACCCCAAACCCTGACACATTCTGTGTGAAAAATAAACAAACTTCATAGTGCAGTGGAGGATGTCAGGTCATAGAATGGCTCAGGTTGGAAGGGACCTCATAGATCATCTGATCCAACCTCCTTGCCATGGACAGGGACTCCTCTCAGGTAGACTCAGCTGCTCAAGGCCTCATCCAACCTGGCTTTGAACCCTCCCAGGCAGGAGGCATCCACAGCCTCCCCAGGCAGCCTGTTCCAGAGTCTCAGCACTCTCATACTGTTGTTACTGTGATCCATTCTAGCCCTGCTCTGCCTCAGCTTCAAACTATTCCCCCTTGGCCTGTCTCCAGACACCCTCAGGAAAAGTCCCTCTGCAGCCTTCCTGGAGGATCCCTTCAGCTATTGGCAGGCAGCTCTAAGGTCTCCCCAGAGTCTTCTCTGGGCTGCACACCCCCAGCTCCCTCAGCCTGTCCTCACAGCAGAGCTGCTTCAGCTCTTGGATCATCTTTGTGGCCTCTTCTGGCCTCACTCCAGCAGCTCTGTGTCCTTCTTCTGGTGGCAACACCAGAGCTGGAGGCAGGACTGGAGGTGAGGTCTGAACAGAGCAGAGCCAAGGGGCACAATCCCCTCTCTTGCCCTGCTGCCCACACTCCTCTGGCTGCAGCCCAGCACACAGCTGCCTTCTGGGCTGCGTGAGGGCACTGCTGGCTCCTGGGAAGCTTCTCAGCACCCAACACTCCCAAGTCTCTTTCTTCAGGGCTGCTCCCAACCCACTCTGCACCCAACCTGGATCTTTGCTTGGGATTGGCCTGGCATAACTGCAGGAACTTGCACTGTGACAGGTTGAACTTCATGAAGTTGGTACTGGCCCTCTTCTCAAGCCTGTCAAGATCCCTCTGGATGGATCCCTTCTCTCACTTCTCAATTGACCATTGCTGGGAAGGACTTTAGGGGAAGGTGTGTACCTCTGACCAGGGAAAGTTCAAACCCAGAAGCTCTTTTCAGAGTCAGTGTGCAACTTGGCTAATTGTTAACTCCTTTCCCTGAAGGTGTTTTTCTGTCAAAAAGTGTTGGGAAGACTCTTAGTGAATGGTGCAGCAAATTCTTTGTTGTGTTCACCAATGCTGCTTCATCTTTCTTCCTTGGCTGCAGACACACATCCTGGATTTCTGCAGATACAGGCCGCTGCACGCTGAGCCAGCAGCCACTCCATGGCTGAAGAACACTGGCACAGAACATTTCCCTTCCCTCCTTCATTTCTGCTTAATCTTTCCTTTCATAAAAGGCATCACAGTTCTTTAATTAAAGGTTTGTCTTGATGGCTGCTTCCTGGTGCCTTTAGTAGCTCTTCCTCCACCCCCCAGCCTGCATACAGATGAGTGCAGCTGAAGGTTTAATTTCTATCCACTCACTCTAAACATGCATTCCAAATGGGGTTCATCTCACCTAGCTTCAGCTTTAAATGTAGTCTGATTTAGTCTTTCTGGCATCAAGAAGGGGAGATAAACACCTCCAGAAAGTGATTCATCCCCCTTGCTCTAGGCACTTGCCCTAAGATGTAATCTGCCTCCATCCAGAGGCTGCACCTCAGGCTGGCTCTCTTTTAGCTAATTACTCTAGAAGTCTTAATATTTTTATGGCTGGGATTAGGAAAGATGAATTCTGCCCTTCCACCCTCCTTTGGTTTTAGTTTGAGCATTAAAAAAAATATTTTCTCTGCCTATCATCTCTTTTTATGGCACCTGGCCAGGCTGGATCCATGTGCAGAGACCAGTTGTGTGGCATTCAACAAGGCCAAGGGCTGTGTCCTTCATCTGGGTCACAGCAGCCCCATGAAAGCTCCAGGCCTGGGGAAGAGTGACTGGAAGCTGCTTAGCAGAGAAGAACCTGAGGGTTGGCAGCCAGCTGGACCTGAGTCAGGGTGTGCCCAGGTGGCCAAGAAGGCCACCAGCATCCTGCTCTGGATCAGCAGTAATGTGGTCAGCAAGACCAGGGCAGGGATTCTGCCGCTGTGCTCAGCCACACCTTAAGAACTGGGTTCAGTTTTGAGACCCTCACTACGAGAAAGACATTGAGGGGCTGGAGCGGGTCCAGAGAAAGGCAACAAAGCTGGGGAAGGGTCTGGAGAACAGGGCTGGGGAGGAGCAGCTGAGGGACCTGAGGGTGTTTAGTCTGGAGAGAGGGGGGTTAAGGAGAGACCTTCTCACCTTCTATAACTCCCTGAAAGGAGGTTGGAGACAGCTGGGGGTTGGTCTCTGCTCCTGAGAACAAGTGACAGGATGAGAGGAAATAGCCTCATGTTGCACCAAGAGAGGTTTAGGTTGGACATTAGAAGAAACTTCTTCACTGAAAGGGCTCTGAATCACAGCCACAGGCTGCCCAGGGAGGCAGTTGAATCCCCATGATGCCCAGAGGGGTGTTTCAGAGGCAAAGATGTGGTGCTGAGGGCCATGGTTTAGCACCAGCCTGGGCAGAGTTAGAGAAATGTTGGACTCAATGATCTTAAAGGGCTTTTCCAACTAAAACCAGTCTAAGATGCTGTGTTTTATACATGAACTGGGAGCAGCTCCCACGTTCCACTGAGTTCCTTTTGCTTTAAGGTTCTCCTGATAGGCCTTAAGCCAGGTTCAGTTCTGCTGAGTGCTGTGCATAAATGCAACAACAAGAAGGAAGAACTTGCAGACAGGATTGATTTAGTGAAAGAAGATGGAAGAGTTGCATCTTCTCAGTGGTCAGTAAAGACACAGTGATTGAATGACCTGTCCATGATGATGAAGCAGAAGTGGAAAATTGGTCAGGATTTATTGACTTCCATTCCAGTGCCCCAAGCTGAGGGCAACATTATTTTTTCTCCCCGCTACTCCAGTAGATGTGAGATAACAGCATGCTTGATGCCTTCCCCCTGATGTGGACTTCCTCACTTGTTACTGAATGAGTGAGTTTTCCCTTGAAGTACACACTCAGGTCATTACTGAGAGGATGTGCATCTTCTGCATGATTTGAACAAATGAATCATCAGGTGCCATAACCACACAGAAATAAAGGCTCTGAAAGACAGAGACAAGCTGCTCACTAACTGGAGCTCCACACAGACTGACTGCAGCCTCAGTAAACGTGCAGATGACACCAAGTTGGGTGGCTGTGTTGATCTGCTTGAGGGTAGGAAGGCATTACAGCAGGAACTGGACAGGTGACAGCCATGGGCTGAGGCTAATTATATGAAGTTCAAGACAAGGGTAAGTGCCAGGTCCTGCACTTGGGTCACAAGAACCCCATGGTGAGCTACAGACCTGGGGATGTGTGGTTGGAAAGCTGCCACTTGGCGAGGGACTGNAGGTCTCTTCCAACCAGATAAATTTTATGATTCTGGGATAAAAAGCCCTGAGTTGCCAGTTGAAGTCTCGACTTTAAATTGCTGTATTTACAACCTGACTTTGTGAAACAGCCTCTAGCAGAACAGTTCCATTATTAATACGAAGATTATACTCTATTCCCCTATAATTTCAACATGCAGGAACTGTAAATGAAAATGATTTTTTTTTCCCTTCAGAGAGTAAATCACAGGAGCAATCTTAGGCAGAGTGGTGGTTTTCTAATAGAGCAGAATCCTACTCCCAATGTGTTCTCAGAAAAGACTTCAATTAGATGCTAAATTAGACACCTGAAATTCAGAAATTTCTCTCAGCTCCTTAGGCAAAAAAAAACCAACAAGACAATAACTTGATCAGCTCCAAGGATTCTGTGTGCTGCTACAAAGTGTCTGCCTTGTGAAAGGCATCAAAATTGCACTTTGGATTGCTTGCCTGTGTGGAAGGCTGGAGGGAATGATCTACTTGAGGGTAGGGAGACTCTATAGAGAGCTCTGGATGGGTTGGGTTGGTGGGACAAGGTCAGCTGTACGAGGTTTAACGAGGCCAAGTGCCATGTCCTGCATTCAAGTCACAATCCAAGGCTGCAGGCCTGGGGCCGAGTGGCTGTGAAGCTGCTGCCAGCACCTGGGGATGTTGGGTGCCAGTTGGTTCAGCAGGGGCCTGTATGTGCCAAACAGCAGCCAGGCCTGGATCAGCAATGCTGTGGCCAGCAGGAGCAGGGAACTCATTGTCCCCCTAACCTCAGGGATGATTTTATGATCCTGTGATTCTCTGATTCCGTGATTCTATGATTCTGTGATCCCATGATTCTATAATTCCATGATGCTGATTCCATGATTTTATGATTCTGTTTCTGTGATTCTATTATTCTGTGATTCCATGATGCTATGATTCTGTAATCCCATGATTACAATATTCTATGATGCTATGATTCTGTGATTCCATGATTCCATAATTCCACAATTCTATGATTCTGTGATTACATGATGCTATGATTTTATTATTATATTCCATGGTGCTGTGATTCCATAATTTGACAATTCCATAATTCCACAATTCCATGATTCTCTCATTCCATAATTACATAATTCCACAATTCCATGATGCCCTGTGTCATTTTTCCCACTGGAGGCATTTCCCTTGCTTGAAATGTGGGCAGCAGGCAGCACTGGTAACAGATGGCTGCACTCCAGGCTTTGGGTGGCAGCAGCCCAGCTGCTTGGGAGATGGAGTGTTCCTTGCCCCTGGAATGTGGATGTTCATGATCTGTCCATGTCCCCACAGCCCTGCTGCTGCTGTGAGTGGCAGCAGTGCCCCAGCTCTGTGCAAGGGAGGCTTCCAGATTCCTTGCCTGGAGCCAACTCAGCTAATGATATTCCTTGGGATCCAGGATGGTCCAAAAGGGGCACATTAGATGGCTCCAATTAGGTCAGACTGAATAATTGAATATATTCTTTTACTTAAAAAGAGCTTAATCAGCCCAGAGTGCTGGAGCCAGGGAAAAAGAGTTTAATTAAATATTAATTAGAAGTTTATATTTTGAGCTCCCTTATCATCACTTGCAGCAGGATTATTTGTGTCTGCTTCTCCTTGTTACAGCTGCTGGGGGATGATGTTCAACCCTTCTCCCTGGATGAAGAATTTGATTATGACAACATGGCCCTGACCCCTAAGTTCTCTGAAGCTGAGCTGAAGGCCATTTCCCAGCTGTCTGAAGAGAAGAAAACTGGGGCAGATGTCAAGTCAGCATGAGCTGAAGACTTTAGTTGAAGGCCTCCTGTGCAGTGCTGTTCTGAGTGGGTTAATGTGGCTCTTTGTGGTGCTCTTATTTAGTTTTAGATCTCTTTGGCCAGTAAATGACATTGGGAAATCTTTTGGTTTGTTCTACCAGAGTGCCTTGCAGCCTAAGGTTGCATTTCCCTGTGCCTCCTCCAAGTCCCAATGAAAGCACAGAATGGGAAGTTGATCCTTGCCCAGAGTCACTTGTGTGTGAGCCCTTCAGTCACAGAGGAGGTCTTTCCAGCCTTCTGACCCTGGCTTGCTTAGGCTGAGGAGGTGTCTATTCGTCCCTCAACCCAAAGGACTTTTCTTATAGATCAGTGACCACAGCATTCAGCTGCTTTGTTGCTATCCAGGAGGTCCAAGGCAGGTGGAAAGGATGTCTCAAATGCCAGACACAAATTCCCTTCTATACAAGAGTCAGGGAGTAAGGGCAACCCTCAGGGTGGCTACGCTGGAGTCATTGCTCCTTGGGACCAAGGTGAGTTGATGGAACTGAAGGTAACACCATGTTTGCTCTTGCTGCTATTTGGCAATTCCTGACCAGCAGAAGGAAAAAAATCTTCACTTTGAGGGTGGCAGAGCACTGGAACAGGCTGATCAGAGAGGTTTTGAAGTCTCCTCTCTGGAGGCATTCCAAACTCACCTGGAAATCATACCTGTGTGATTTACTCTGATGGAGCAGGGAGATGAGACTTGATGATCTGTGGAGGTTCCTTCCAACCCTCCATGGAGAAATGCTGGTGTGTTGTGAGTACTGAAACTCAGGCAGGGAACTTGTGACTATTCCAGGCTCTTTTCCCCTCCTCTCTACCTGTCCAGATGCTTGTGGGTTTGCACTTTTATGAATGTGGGCATCTACATACAGAATCACAGAATTGTCAGGGCTGGAAGGGACCTCAAGGATCATCCAGTTCCAACCCCCTGCCATGGACAGGGGCACCTCACACTAGATCAACTTGCCCAGAGCCACATCCAGCCCGGCCTTAAAGGCCTCCAGGGACGAGGTTTCCACCACCCCCTAGGGCAGCCTGTTCCAGTGTCTCACCACCCTCATGCTGAAGAATTTCTTTCTAACAGCCAATCTGAATCTACCCACTTCTAGTTTTGCTCCATTCCCCCCAGTCCTATCACTACCCACTCAATTTTGTCTGATTCGCTGCAGCAGACAGTGTGTGAAAAACGCCTAGAAATAAACAAGGAGCTTTTCTTTCTTCTCTTTCTCTCTGTCCCTGGAGTCAAGTTAAAAGGACATAGTCATTACAAGATTATCTTCCTGACATCTAATCTGCATCTCATCTCCTCTAGCTTGGATCTGTTCTTCCCAGTTCTATCACTACCTGACACCCTAAAAAGTCCTTCCTCAGCTTTCTTGTAGACCCCTTCAGATACTAGAAGGCCACAAGAAGGTCTCCTGGGAGCCTTCTCTTCTCCAGACTGAACAGCCCCAACTCCCGCAGGCCTGTCCCCACAGCAGAGCAGCTCCAGCCCTCTGATCATCCTTCACTGTGCAGATGTTTCTGTCTTTTTGCACATACTCACACTGGTTCGAGAAGCCTTCAGACTTTGGTTTGAGATGCCTTGTCTAGTACACAAGGGTGACTCTTGTCTTCCTGTCTGCCATGAAGTCACTGTTTTACTGAAGCCTCTGTTAAATGAAGTGCTGAGAAAAGCATCCTTTGGTTTATCTCATTTTAACAAATTTCAAACTCCTGATCAAACTGCATCAAATGGATGAGGCCAGCAGGTGAAGGAAGGTTGTCCTCATCCTCTGTTCTTGCCCTAGTGAGAACACATCTGGAGTATTGTGCCCATTTCTGGGCTCCCCAGCTCCAGAGGGGCAGAGATACACTAGAGACTGGCCAATGGAGGCTACAAGGATGATGAAGCATCTGGAGCATCTGGCTGAGGGGGAGAGGTTGAGAGCCCTGGGGCTGGAGAAGACTGAGAGGAGATCTCACAGTGTAAGTATCTACAGGGTGGGGTGCAAGAAGAAAGGACCAGGCTCTTCTCAACAGTGTCCTGTGGTAGGACAAGGGGCAATGGATACAAGCTGGAACATAGGAAGTTCCATCTCAGCATGAGGAAAAAGTTCTTCTGTGTGAGAGTGCTGGAGCCCTGGAGCAGGCTGCCCAGAGAGGTTGTGGAATCTCATTCTCTGGAGACTTTCAAGATCCACCTGGATGCATTCCTGTGTGACCTGCCCTGGCTGATCCTACTCTGGCAAGTAGGATTGGACTGGATGGTCTCTGGATGTCCCTTCCAACCCCTAACATTATGTGATTCCATGATTCTGTGATACTCATCTGTGACACAGGAGGCACAGTGGAGGTTAATTAAGGAGCCACATGTGTCCTGGGCTCCTGTCAAGGTCTGGAGAACA
>WBNM01015096.1:42360-72590 GCA_013399055.1 Ramphastos sulfuratus | reverse complement strand
GCACTCAAGGTGTGGCCTGACCTTTTTGCAGCCTTTGTGAAATTATGAAACCTAAAATTATAGCACTCAGTGTTTCACCAGCACCTGGATTCTCAGTCTACCCATAGGAAGCACTGCAAGAGCTCACAGACCTGCGTGTACTGGACTAGATGATCTTTAAAGGTCCCTTCCAGCCTAAAGCATCCTATGAGTCCACAATCACAAGCTACATTGAATTACCTGTTGTAAGTTCACATAGAAACAAAAAAGTGGTTAGCTGCCGTGTATGCAACACCCAGAGAAGCCTTCAAAAGAGCAACGTCTGCTGCTTAAGGCTTCCAGTTTCTACCTCTAGCACATGACAGCAATGCACAGCACTGCTGCCCGGTGCCTCTCTTCCCTCATACAGCTGAGAAGGGTTTTATTATTATAGAAGAGCCTCAGTGCCAGGCTCACTGCCAGCCCTGCACCTCTGCATTAAAAGGACAACTTCGCTGTCCAGCTGCCGCTGAACCCATCGCAGCCCGCAGCATCGCCTTACCACCCCGGACCCCTGCCACCTCGACAGCGGCAGAATGCACCACGCCGGTTTCCCTGAGGAGAAGCGATCCAAGACCAACACCTTAGAGTGGCAGGCGAAAGCGGGAGGGTCCCGCACAAACCCGTAGGCAGGACTCCTGCCTCTCGGTGCTGACCGTCCCCAAGGTCCGTCTGACAGCTCTGCACCGCGATGTGACTCCAGCAACAGGGGATCTCATAGAACGCGCAGGGCGCCTCGCGCAGCTCGGAGCGCCCCTCAGACGTCCTCTGCAGGCCCCTCCAAGACCCTCCCTCACAGAACGGTAAGGGTTGAGAGATCATCTAGTGCAAGCCCCCGGCTAACGCAGGTACGCCTAGAGCGGGCTGCACATGACCGCGTCCAGGTGGGTTTTGAAAGTCTCCAGAGGAAAACTCCCCAACCTCTCTGCCTCTCTGGAAGCTTGTTCCAGCACTCCATCACCTTCATATCCCCCCACCCGAAAACTGGGGGAAGCGGGAGAGACGGAGCCATGACGGAGGAACCCCTTTCCCCTTCGCTCTCACCCTCCGTATTGGTTTCGGGGTCGAAGCGCTGCCCGCAGCCTCGGTTGTAGCAGAGCAACGACATGGCGACTGAGCGGCCCGCAACCCTTCCTTCCCCACTGCTGGGAGCCCGCCGGAGCTCGGCGTACCGGCAGGCAGCGGCCGGAAGCGGACAGTGCCGGGGGGCCGGGCCCGCTCGCTCAGCGGAAAGAGCCGCCCGGAGCCTTCCGGAAGCTTCACGAAAATTCGGGGGAAGGGAAGTGCGGGCACCCACTAGTGCGCAGGCGCTGCTGCCGCTGCCAGAGCGACAGAGAAGAAGGTGGAAGCAGGCTCAGAGGAAGGCGCCGGGCAGCAGGACGCGCAGGACGCATGCGCACGCCGACGCGGGGCGCGCCGCGGCGCGCTTGCGTATTGTAGCGGGACTGAGCGGAGCGGTGGCGGTGTGGCGCCAGTCGTTGTGGGTGTCTGTAGCGTGAGTGGCCGCAGCAAGGTTTGTGACGGGCTCAAATAGCCCAGGGAAGCCCTTTAGCTGCCTCAGAAGGAGGAGCAGTCGGCTCCCAGTCGGTTTCCCGGGGTGCTCTCAAGGCTTTGCCGGGTCAGTGGCCCCATCTGGCGGCTGGGTCTGACGGTGGAAGCGCGTTAGCGTCTGCTTTGTTGCGGGGGAGAGCTGTAAGGAGGCGCCGAGCACCTCCAGCCTGTGAACAGTGCTGTTGCTGGGCTGACGCAAGAGCGGATTGTCAGCCTTTGGTGAATTTTCTGCATTTCTTAAAAGAATATAGGTTGCCAAGTCACTGCAAAANCGCAGGCTGGAGAGCCCCAAATCTCATAGCCTGTCCTTATAGCAGAGCTGCTGCAGCCCTCGGAGCATCTTCATGGCCTCCGCTGGACCCTCTCTAACAGTTCCATGTCCTTCAATACATAAATACCCACATTTGCCTGAGCTGTCAAATACCAAGTGCTTGGTTCTGAAGTTCACACTGAGTGTTGTGTTGTAGGACTGATAGGGTAGACTGCTTCATTTTNTCTGTGCTCCACAACCTCCCTGGGCAACCTGTGCCAGCGTATCAACACCCTCACTGTAAAGAACTTCCTCCTAACATCCAGTTTCAGTCTCCTCTCTGCCAGTTCAAACCCATTGCCCCTTGTCCTGTCATTGTAAGACCTTGTCAATAGTCCCTCTCCAGCCTTCTTGTAGCCCCCTCAGATGCTGGAAGGCTACTCTAAGGTCACCTCGAAGCCTTGGATATATATTTGGTTGTATAAAGACCATAACTACGAAACTAGATGCTGACCTATTAAATGTCTATGATACATGTGAATTTAATTTAAAAAAAAAAAAGCAAAACTACTTTTGTGTGATTATTATTATCTCACAGAGAAACAAAATTGCATCACAAATTACTGTGGAAAAGATTTATTTTTGCATTCTCTCAGTTCTCTTATGTGGGATGATGAATTTATGTATCCTCTGTTGTGCACATACTTCTTTGATGTATTGTGATAGTTTGGATGTAATAATTAACAGCTCACTATGTTTCTGCAGGCAAATACAAAGTGATTTCTCCTTATTAAACATCCTACCATGGAGTTTAAAAACATAGAGATGTCTAGGTCTTTGTATGGGGTATGACAAATCCTGAAGTGCATGTGCAGAGAATAAGCAGATTAAATGATGCTTACAAGTGCTTCTTTACAAGGAGTTTAAAAGTTGTAACAAGGATAATCAGGAGACTGCTTACAGTGTAGCCCTAAACTGCAAACAGGTGATGTGAAATGAATTCATTGCTTATATAGAATCATAGAACGGTAAGGTTGGAAGGGACCTCAAAGATCATCTAGTTCCAACCCCCTGCCATAGGCAGGGACACTCCCACTAGTACAGGTCACTCAAGGCGTCATCCAACCTGGCCTTGAACACCTCCAGGGAGGGAGCAGCCACAACCTCCCTGGGCAACCTGTGCCAGTGTCTCACCACCCTCACTGCAAACAACTTCTTCCTAACACCCAGTTTCAGTCTCCCCTCTGCGAGTTGAAACCCATTGCCCCTTGCCCTGTCATTGCAAGACCTTGTCAATAGTCCTTCCCCAGCCTTCCTGTAGCCCCCTTCAGATACTGGAAGGCTACTCTTCCGCAGGCTGGAGAGCCCCAAATCTCATAGCCTGTCCTTATAGCAGAGCTGCTGCAGCCCTCGGAGCATCTTCATGGCCTCCGCTGGACCCTCTCTAACAGTTCCATGTCCTTCAATACATAAATACCCACATTTGCCTGAGCTGTCAAATACCAAGTGCTTGGTTCTGAAGTTCACACTGAGTGTTGTGTTGTAGGACTGATAGGGTAGACTGCTTCATTTTAAGCAGAAAATAAAGCTTTTTTTGCTATTTGCCAGGAGCATTTTAATGTGTACATGCATGGTGATGATAATGCTTGAAAGCAGAAAAGAAGAATACAATTAAGCTTCCCTTTTCACACATAAATTATTTAAGTAGTTTCTGTTTGTTGGATACCGTATTTTATAAGAAGATTGATGGAAGTGTTTCATAATTAAAGTAGGTATATTTTGCATTGTAATTGTAAGGCCAAGAATTGTTCTTATATCTAGAAATTCAGCTTATTCACACTCAGTGAATAAAATATTCATATAATAAAAGTCTGAATTATACCCATAAAATAACTTTTGTGCTGTTGCAGTCACTGTGGTTGGATGTAATTCACAGTAAGCAAGCATACTTCTGATTTAGAAGGAGCCAGTGCTGTTTGGCTTTGAACAACACATAAAAGTTATATTCTGCAAAGGCAACACCAATTTCTGTTCTGAGAACATTTGTACAAGTACTCAAAAAGTTATTTTACCAGCATGGTATTTACTGGATTAAAGGGGAACTTTCCTGTTACTTTGGTAATGGGGTTTGGCTCAAATGATCACAGAGAAAACATCTGGGGAAAAAACCTAAAATTTTAAATCCAAGTGGTTGGGCAAAAGTGTCATGTGCTGGTATTTCACACCTAATGGCTGTCTCACTGATCTGGAAACATGTCTTTAGGTCTTCCAAAGCCAAATCCAACAAGAATATGTATTTCATGGTTCAAACTTCTGTAGTATATCAGATTAAAAAAAATTAAAAACTCATGTGAAACTCTCATGTTAATTTGAACTGCACACACAATGGATTCCCTGAAAATGACCAAGCTGTATCTGTTTTCTCTGTATGTGATATCAAATGGAATGAGTTTTTTTGTTTCACAGAGCAGTGTACAAGCAAATAGTGGTTTGTAACTGAGTATCTTGAAATCATATATTCTGCTGCATAAGATAGAACAGATAGATTGATAGTACACAATAGTCATCTCATAGCGGTCTGCCTGGCTTCAAAAGGCTGTGTGATGGTTTGGGAGTTATCTGCCCCCTTCCCACTTTATAAAATGACCCAGACTAGACTCAGCTGGCTGGAAGTTAAGGACTGAAGCTCTGTTTACAGCTTAGCACAATATACAAGCAGATCTATACACAATAGACATGAATAGTTACAGAAATATACAAGTTAAAGGTAATACAGAAACACAATCCCCCTCTCAGAAATCAGAGTCCCCAGGAGGGGCTCCCAGCCACTCTTCCACCTTCTTTCCACTCCTCTACCTTACCCTGGGGTCTCTCTCGCTTACATGCAAGGTGAGTTTGGAGGATCAGCCAGGGGGGTTAGAAGCAGAGTGGTTAGTTAGGTTAGCAGAGAGGCCAAAGGCTCACAGAGACACAGAGACGAGATGAGACTGGCTGTGTTATCTATGTTTGTGTTCTTGTTCTTACACATCTCAGCAAGCCTATGAGTGCAGCAGACATCACCATTGTTTTCTTTTCACAGCCTATAATCTATTATTTTCATTAAAATATTCCAATTAGTCTCAAACCAGCACAGTAGCAGGGGGGTTTATAGCATCTTGATTGAACAGAGAGAGTCTGTGCAAAGATTTCCTCTACCAAAAGCTGTCTTGAATTTCTACCAGCCACAAGTCATTCCATCTTGTCTATGGTTAATGGCACTTATGCAAGAGCTGGTCACAAGTATTTGAAACAGGACAGTGCACTGTAAACCCCAAATCTGTAAGCAAGCAGCATGTTTCAGTTCAGTTCTTGAGCTGCAGAATCTGCTGATTTGCTTCCCAGGTTGTTTGGTGAGAGGCCTTGTGTCCCACGGTCTGCAAGCCAGGAGACTGTTCACGCAGAATTGCTAATCCTAGTATTGCAATGAAAGTCTGAACTAAATCAGTTTTGAATAAAACTGATAGGTGGTAGAGAGAAAATTGTCAAGACTCTATCTCCAGGCTATGGCTTCTGTATAGGTTACCTCTGAATATTTTGGCTTCTCATCAGTGCAAAGGACATTTTGAGCTCTTAACTTGGTTGGAATAGACAAGGAGTCCTTGAAATTCAGAGCAATTCTGGAGACTCATTGAGAATAAAGGCAGGGAGCTCTGTTCCAGATCTTGAAATATCAAAATATGAAATATAAATTCTTTATTTAGGAAGCTTAGCAGAGGTTTAAAATTCCTTCAAAGCTCAGTGAGTCAAAATTNCTGGATGTTAGGAGGAAGTTGTTTGCAGTGAGGGTGATGAGGCACTGGCACAGGTTGCCCAGGGAGGTTGTGGCTGCTCCCTCCCTGAAGGTGTTCAAGGCCAGGTTGGAGGAGGCCTTGAGTGACCTGTGCTAGTGGGAGGTGTCCCTGCCTATGACAGGGGTTTGGAACTAGATGATCCTTGAGGTCCCTTCCAACCTTACCATTCTATGATTCTGTGAAAAGTCTGCAGAATTTGCAAGAAGCTGTCTAATTCAACTGAATATGCTCAGATTTGATGGGCAGAACTTCTGAAAACATCTCGTCTTGTGGAGAAGCAGACCGACTAGCTCTTTAGGAGAACACTTTTCCTCCTCCTTCTCTGATTGCTGTTGCTAACATTTCTTACATGCCAGTTTTTCCCAGAAGGTAAGAGAGATTAAACAGCACCCGCTTCTAATAATCCACCTGAGTGCTTGCTGCTAAAGCATGGCTTGAATTTAAGTAGATGCTTCATTAAGGCTCAGCACCTGCCTTTGATATCTGGCTTTAGCATAGCTTGCTGTGTGATCATAAGGGTTGATTTAAAGCAGAATTTTCAGAGGTGTCATCTACGTAACCTAGGTGCCTGCATTTCATTTTGAAAGAGACTTAGCCACTTCTGACTGGGTTCTCAAGGGGCTTTTGAAACCTAGAAAATGTTATAATTTTTAATCAGTTTTCAGAAATCCTGATAAGGGGACTAGAAATTTAATTAATGAGTTCAATGGGATATGGATTAAGTGTAAATAATACCTTGATACCTCTGCATTTTAATTTTTATGTGCCTTTGACCTAGCTGCAGAGAGCAAAACCTCTTTGATTCAATCTGTACGTAGAGTGGTACTTTGTAATAACTTGCACCGATGTGTGTAGTATAATGATCTTTTTCATCCCTTCCTGCAGATAAAACAAGAATTAAATACAACAGAATCTGTGAATAATTAAAGATAAATGGTAGTGATGAAATTTTAAAAATTCATCTCCCTAGATGATAGAAAATACTCAGAAAATCCATGTAGGAACACATAGTACACTAATGGCAAGACCCAAAGGGGCTTGAAAATAAAGTTGATAGATTACATGAATATTGGTGGGAGGAGAGCAAAAACCTCTCCTTCTCTGGAGACTTTCAAAACCAACCTGGTCTAGATGAACCTACTTGAGTGGGAGTTGGACTTACAAGATCTCTGGTGGTCCCTTCCAATTCTGTGAAGACTAAATTCAGATCAGCTACTTAAAAGTTACAGTGTGGTAACATGTCCCCTTCTATTTTGTGGATATTTTCACAACCACCAAACTTAGTGTTGCAGCTTCCATTTGCCTTGATCCAGCTTTTTCTTTCTTCTTTTTTTCTTTTTTCCTGGAGGGAACTAACAGAAGTAATCTGCTGTTGTGCATGCTAAAGGAGAATTCAGACCACCTGTTCCAGCAGCAACAGGGACTTACTTTAGAAGAAATGGCCTGGCATTAGTTATGGAAAAAAAGACCTTTACTCCTGGGTTCTTCATTTATTTGATTACTGCTATTTGTTCATCATTGCCAAATTCATTCAAGATGCTCTTTTGAACAGTTCCCCAAATCAGGTGTTACTTTAAAAATAACATTATTTAAAACATTTGAATACAAAGTTCTTTATCATCATGTTTTTGAGCCTTTAGTCTTACAGCTTCAGCTTGCTTTCTGCTGAGGGCTGGATAGTTACTTAAGATCTGAAGGAAAAAGTGGTGATTCTCTTACTTCAGAATAAGAATAAGTTGTGGCAACAGTAGAAAAGGTCATAACGCAGCTTACAAGACTGATCAGGTTATGCTCTTTTGTCATTTAATTCACTGAAAGCAATCCTATTCAAGTAAAAGCAGCTGTCTATCTTTGTTTATGTTGCCGTGAGACTAAATCACACATGCAAGAAGTGTGCAAAAGACTACAAAACTACCTTTTGTGAATTGTTGTTATAGTGATATAAACAATTATTTTTTTCTGTCCATCAATAACTAAATTAATTAAATGTCAGTGAATCAAAACACTTTTTAGAAATGGCTAGAAAGTGGGGAAAAAACCCACTTAGCTTTATGTCAAGAAGTTTACTTTTGCTTTGATGAATGTAAATTACAAAACAAAGTTTTTTTCAAGTAATTTCTAAAATGTCAACATAAATATTCAGGCTTTGCAGATGGTTTGGGGTTTTTTTTAATTGTTTTTTTCTTTGTGTGGGTTTTTTCATTTGCTTTTTGTGGGTTTTTGTATTTTTTAAAATTTTGGGTTTTTTATTTTGTTTTTTTGGGTTTTTTTGTTTCATTTGTGGGGTTTTTGTTGTTTCTGGTTTTTTGTTTGTGGTTTTTGTTTTGCTTTGGGTTTTGGGTTTTTTTTTTGTTTCCTTTGTGGTTTTTTTTGTTTGTTTTGTCTGTGGTTTTTTTGTTTTGTTTTTTTTTGTTTGTGGGGTTTTTGTTTTGTTTGTGTTTTTGTTTGTGTTTGTTTTTGTTTGTTTGTTTGTTTTATTTAATCAGAAAAGTTTGCAAAATGAAGGCAGAACAACGTGAAGAGTGCAGACTGAAGAAAGAGCAACCAACGTTAGGAGCGCAGTGTATGCTGGTTAAATAAGCGTGAAGTATTTCTGTCAGCCAGAAGGTGGTAGCAGAATCCTCCTGTAAGAGCTCCAAATTGTGTTCCAGCAGGCATTCTCCATACAAAGTGATTTTGAAATGCAGTTCAGAAAACATTTTTTTTTTTTCATAGCAGGAACAAATAGCATTGACATTTTTTTTTTTTTTTTTCATTTGGCAGCATCTTTGAGTAGAAAAGTGTCTGCACTTACGCCTGAGATGTCATGCGCTGGGAATGCTTGTGGGATCTGTTCCTTGAGTTTTGTCTCTGTTTTTTTTGCAATTGTAATTATGTTTTTTGCAGACGTTTTTAATGCCAAAGGGAGCTGTTTATGGGCTGAAATGACAAGCGATTTGTTTTCCTCATGGTATTGCAAGACTGGGAGATGTCAGTACCGTGAGAAGACCAGATAACACATTATTTCTAGCTAGAAGAATCCTGTCATTCTTTCACAGATAGGAACACAAATGCAGGAAATGTTATGCATCAGCTGGGACTTTTGCAGCACCCTAGTCGTACTCTTTAACAAGTGTGAATGATGGGAGATGTGAAGGGATAAGTTCTGTTACTCTTTTACTAGTTTGTGATGGACTCGTGATACTTGTGTGACCCACTGATAAGTCTGTTTGCTTTGCAAGTAGTCATTACTATTTCAGCTGACGTACTGTCATGGTGGGCCTAAGCAGGCCAAAATAGGCTTACACATATCCTGGCTTGCCCAGAGATGTTTTTCTGCTCTCCTTCTCTCTGTTTTGGGGAGAAGCAACCGCAGGAAAGACGACAAATCCACTGGAGCCACTGAGTCTAGGAACCCTGGCCCTTTGCAACCTGTGGTAAACAAGGTGCACACGCTTAGCTTGTGCCTGCCTTGTGCAAGGCTGTGTTCTGCCCAAATTTGGGTAAAGCAAGCCTGTGGCTTCACCTACTATGGTCAGTCTTGGATAACTGCCATTCTGATTGGCTATTCTGTGTCCAAAGGCCCATTAGTCTNTGACTGATGCAAAGAACTGATTATTATTAAATCACTGATCGGGGTAGTGAGAGTTCTGCATATTGAATATTAATAAAACTATATTAATTTTTGAAAATATCATCTCACAGTAATTAATTACCCCTCCATTACACATACTTTTCATCACTGTGAGAAACGTGTGAGGAATTGAGGCTCTGGAGCACAGCCCATCCCTCATTTTCTTCCATACCATTGTGTGATGGCTCTGATGGTACTCAGTACTTCTCTGCAGACTTCTTTAAGAAATTGTTCTGTGTCTTAGAGATAGTTTCTATGGTAACAATGATTGTGGCATTTTTGTTTTTTTTTAACTTAGTGGGTAGTTTAGAAATAAAAGGAACAAAGTTTTAATGTGACATTAGGAAGAGTCACCACAATAAAATCAGCTAGAAAAATACTCTGTGCTTGATCTATTTATTAGTAAATTGAAACAGCAGTTCAAGAGAGCATCAGTCTCTGCCTGGCTTATAAGACAGGCAGGCCTGAGCTACTGGAACTAATCAGGAAAGCAAAGGAAAAAAAGGAAGAGCCCCAGAGCAAGCCCTGCCACTCTTAGGATTTTCCAACTGGCAGTCTTTTTAAAATGAGCAACTCTCTAGAGAAACTATAGGGTCACCTGCCAAAAGTCTGGCAGAGAAAAAACATTCACCCAAGATTATAACAACAAAGCATTATTTCAGCATGCTCCTTTCACTGTTTCTTGTCCTTCACTGTTTAAACCTAAAATTATTTGGGACAGTATGTATAGAGCAGTATATATGGCATTGGTAGTGGAGTGACAAGTACGGTGTTAGAATGATGAATCACAGACTGATAGGGGTAGGAGGGGACCTCTAGAGATCATCTAGTCCAACCCCCTGCCAAAGAAGGATCACCTAATGCAGGTTACACAGGAACATGTCCAGGTGGGTTTTGAAGATCTCTAGAGAAGGAGACTCCACAGCATCTCTGAGCAGCGTGTTCCAGTGCTTCATCATCCTCACAGCAAAGAATTCTCATAGAATAGGTTGGAAAGGACCTCAAAGATCATCTAGTTCCAACCCCCTGCCATAGGCAGGGACACNCTAGTGGGAGGTGTCCCTGCCTATGGCAGGGGTTTGGAACTAGATGATCTTTGAGGTCCCTTCCAACCTTAACATTCTATGATTCTATAATTTAGTAAATTAGATAATGTTGGGTGATAGGCTGGGCTTGATGATCTCAAAGGTCTTTTCCAACCTAATTTATTCTGTGATTCTGCGACCAGCAAAACCAAGGTATTTGTATTTTAAGCTTAATGGCTGGACTCAGAATTCTTCAAAGCGGATTGTTTAAGCATAAGTCTATAACAAAACTGAGTTATTGCATAAAGTACATTAGCTGGAAGGCAGTTAATATAGGTCTAAAATGAAATATCAGTATTTTTGGGGGTAAGAGAAGCTGGATATCCTTGTCTTCATACTCTTGTGGTTGGAAAATGGGTTCCATTTGGTGTAAGTGTGTTGCACACTGATCCTATACTAGCAGTTGAGGACCACAGAGTAGAGAAAGTGTTATTCTGAATGGATGCTCAGCTGGAGAACAAATCATAGATGGCTAGGTTTGCCTTAGGACAGTCTCAGCACCTAAACAGGAACAGCCACCTACAGCAACATGTGATGCATGTGCTTCTGAGCAATGGGCACATGCAAACTACACATGGGATAGTCTGAGCACAACAGACCCTGCCTGAGAGTAAGTTCTCGCTTATTTTCACTGATGCACTCTGTGAAAAGGTGAAGATGTTACATAAAATTAGATGACTACAGATTATCTTAATTTTGAGTTTATTTCATGAAATGGTCTATTTTTTTTCCCCCAGATTTTTTCCTCAAATCTCAACAGCAATGACAATTTCACTTCCATGTCGTTTGCCTTTATTATGGTCTATCATAATTCCTGTTTTTGGTTTTTTTTTTTTACCAAACGAGGTTTTTTACCAGCAAGGTAAATATTTATCTGCACACTACAGCCTGTTTCTGAGCTTAAGGTTGTGAGATGTGTATTGTTCTTAAAATCTTCTAGTAATTTTAGTTACTCTTCCACATTGGGAAAACAATCTTATCGGTAAGGGCTGTGAGATTTCCCTATTTTCACAGCTATGTGAATGCCACCCTTCCTGAAGTAATAATCACTCATTAACCTTACATTTGCTGCTCTTTCAGATTTCACAACCAGCCCTGACACTGCTGACAGCTTGATAAACTGTTTGCCACTTAGAATGGCTTTGCTTGTTCCCAGAACACTTCTTTTCCCCCTGCATATACTCACATTGAAGAACCACCATGATTCTAATCCAAAACTGTGTGCAAATTAGGCAACCTATGCTGCTGCAGGGTTACTGAGGGTAAGAAATGTGAAATTCTGGCTCAAAAAAAAAGATGTTACCTATGGTAAAAGAATGGTTTATGTGTAAAAATGAATGAGTACCCCTTCACGTGGCCCTTAGTTTCTCATATGGGTCTTGGCAGTAAGACGATAGAGTTGAGGATGTAGTTTGCAGTTTATATCAGCATTTCATGTCATGGTGTGCTTTGTTAATTTTCTGTTTGGCTTTTTGGTAGCTTGCATGACAAATTTTCCAACAGGTGGTGCTGTTGCACTGAATCCTGTGTGTTCAGTCTCTGATTTGGGAAAGGAATGCTGGCACTTGTATTTCAACATCCTAGTGATTTCTCAGGCTCCAAAGAAAAATATTATGAAATATCTGAAAGGAGGTTGTAGCCAGATGGGGGTCAGTCTCTTCTCCACAGCAACCAGCTAAAGAACAAGGAGACATAGTCTCAAGTTGTGCCAGGGCAGGTCTAGGCTGGATATTAGGAGGAAGTTCTTGACAGAAAGAGTGATTGGCATTGGAATGGGCTGCACAGGGAGGTGGTGGAGTCGCCGTCCCTGGAGGTGTTGCAGAAAAGCGTGGATGGGGCACTTGGTGCCATGGTCTGCTTGATTGGCTAGGGCTGGGTGCCAGGTTGGGCTGGATGAGCTTGGAGGTCTCTTCCAACCTGCTTGATTCCATGATTCTATGATTCTATGGCTCTATGATTCTATGATTACTCTGCTATAATCTTTTCCATGTATTCCTGGAAATACAATTACAATAACAAATCAAGATCTTTTATTATAACAGTGTTATTGTGCTTATATATAGCATCTCTCAAAACAATTAGACTTATCCCATATGGGGAACATAGAATGAATCATAGAATCATAGAATGGTAAGGTTGGAAGGGACCTCAAAGACCATCTAGTTCCAACCCCCTGCCATAGGCAGGGACACCTCCCACTAGGACAGGTCACTCAAGGCCTCCTCCAACCTGGCCTTCAACACCTCCAGGGAGGGGGCAGCCACAACTTCCCTGGGCAACCTGTTCCAGTGTCTCACCACCCTCACTGCAAACAACTTCCTCCTAACATCCAGTTTCAATCTCCCCTCTGTCAGTTTAAAGCCATTGCCCCTTGTCCTGGCATTGCAAGACCTTAGCAATAGTCCCTCCCCAGCCTTCCTGTAGCCCCCTTCAGATACTGGAACATCTAGAACTGTCTGATTCTTCTTGCTGTAGTCTCTCACAATGAGCATTTTCTTAATACTCACTGAAGTATTTCCTTGCATAATGCTTGAGAACAGAAACACAACAATTGCTTTTCTGAGCCATATGGGAAGTCCTCATCAAGTCAATGAATTAAATTCAGGTAACCTGTGTCACACCTTATTTCTTTGGCATTGGTGAGCTGCTCCTGCCTTCAGAAATAATCTGGGAGAAGCTCTCTGTCCTGTCTGGCAGTGACAGAAGCATCAGTGTAACATCAGAATGAGCAGGAATGTGATTATGCTGCCTCTGCCCTATTTTCCAGAAGCAATGAGGCATAGCTATTTTATTACATTTGTTGTCATTAGTCAGGGCTACTGCTTGTTTGTCTGAGGCTACCAATAAATACAATGTGATTCATGCAAAACTGCTTGAGGGATGGCTTGATGCCAAAAGCACAGTTTAGCCTTTATTTGGCAGTTGTTTGCTCAATGCGGAAAAATGTGTATGAAAGCTATGAGAAATGAATCTGTACTGTAACACACAGCTTGTAAAATCCATTTGATTTATCCAACAGAAGATATTACAGCATAAAGGAGTAATGAAGACAATGCCTACCTTCATTTTCTTTTATTTTTTAATTATGCTGTCCTCTTCCCTGTTATTGCAACAGATTCTGGCCTATGTGGAGTCATTGTAACTAATAAAATGTCTTTACAATCAAAGATGATCTGTGATGCTGAGCTTTGAAAGGGACATTTTTTTCATCTAATGGTAACATGTGGAATTTTCTCTCACTTGTATGATTACTCTGATTTTATCCTGAACCATATGGGAGAGATGCAGTGACATGGAGTAGTAGAACCTTTCAAGAGGCATTGTTACCTCTCCAGAAGTAGGACATTGACCGAATGTTACAAATGATGCAAAATTAATAATGGATATTAATTTTGATGTCCAGGCAGAGATTGTTAATAACTGTGAAAATTGTTTATTAACATTAAATCTCGCCAGAGAAATTATTTACAAGGTTCGAAATGCAGGGTTTGGAAATCTATGCACACAGGGAATAGGCAAAACTGGAACACTGTAAGAGGAAACCAGCAAAGGCAAACATGATACTGGAAGAATAGGTTCCTGCGGTCACTACACCACTGGCAGTTCATTATCCTGCTTAGCCACTGGATGGATGCAGGAAGCTCCTTTCTGCTTATGGCAGAAGGCAGTTAGTGATTACAAGAGGCTTTCAGTCTTTGCTCACAAAATATTACCAGACAGTACCCAAAGCACGTGGAGGGGTTGCTGTGGGTGGTCTCAAAGCCGTTAGAGGCTTTGGAGTTTCCCCAGGCTCTTTTCTCAGGCAGCTGGAGTCTAGGACAGTCTTTGATCTCGTTCCTCTTGACTCCCCATTCAGCAGCAGCCCTGCAGCGGGGCAGGCAGGATGCAATGCCATGTGCAGGCTTGGCACGATGTCATGCTGGCTGTGCAGGCCAAGTGCCTGCAGGCATTTAGAGCCTGTGCCTGGTAAACTCTTGGAAGGCAGTTTCCTGGAAGTTCAGGATGCAATGAGGTAGCAGCACCATGAAAACCATGGCACAGCACATTGTGCTCCCTGCTCATACCATTTTATCCATCCAGCCCAGACTAATGGGCCTTTAGTATAATTGACCACAGGAACCTCTTTGCAGTTCTAATAGTTTAACGTTTGTTACATTATTGCTAGTTATTTCTTAAGTGTTGTAGATTCTACCTTTTCATCTGTGTAATGTTTTCATGACTGTCACAAAGAACCTATTATTACTAAGATTGTGGCTGGTGATGAGCCTCCTGAATATCAAAATTAATATTAATTTTGAAAAGTCCTACCTCGCACCATTAATACCTGCCATTACAATGTGGTGCAGGCATCACATCCTCAGCAACAGGTCTTTTGGTATGCTGATCCACTGGTAGTGCTGCTACTCCTTGCTAATGCAGGTGCAGCTTAGCATGTAGTGTGCATTCAGGTTCCACCACTGACTACAGTGAGGCTATGGTCTTCATTTAATGCTTTCAAAGTAGCCTTCTCCAAAACAAACTGGCTTTCACGGTTGTTTCTGTTGTTGGTAAGACCTGAATGTGCACTGATTTACCCTGTCATTACCAGGGAGGGAAAATCACTGCGCTGAACTAAGTTCCAGCTAACCAGGGTGATTGGCATGGGTCGCAGGGGATTGCAGTGGGTGGGCCCTGATGTTTAAAAAGAGGACAGCTAGAGGGCCTGAGCCCAACTGACTCACCAGCAAGAGAGCAAAGTGCTCCAGAAACTTGTGGAGTGTAGTATTCTCCCTGCTGGAGTCTCAGCCATGTAATATTGTTCTCCTAAAATTGTTCACATTGTCTTGCCCAAATATTTTATTTTTCAGAATTTGCAGGTCCTGAAAAACATGAGTTGGTTTACTTTTCAACACAGTATGAATAATTCTCTTCATTTCCTGATATTGCTTCCTTCAGGGTATTTAAACTTTTATCATCTCCCTTCAGGCTCCTTTTATCTGACAGTATATATTAGACTTCTGTTTTCTCTATTTTTATGTCACAGTCTCCAATCTTTCTTTCATTTATGTGGCTGTCTCTGTCTGTAGGTATGTGGGACAAGCTAGCATACTGATATGGCATTTTGCTAAGGTAATAGAAAATTTCATACAATTCTAGGTAAATCAGTACTGTGTCATAAAAATCTCAGGGTTTAACTTCAGCTGTTTTACAGACACCTGCAGTTCCACTTTCTTTTACATATCCAGTTTTGTTAAATTTTGTATCCAATGGAGGAGAGCTTTGTGTTTGGTTGGGTTTTTAGTTTGGTTGGTGTTGGAATCATAGAATCATAAAATGGTAAGGTTGGAAGGGACCTCAAAGATCATCTAGTTCCAATCCCCTGTGTTGGTGTGGGTTTTTTTGTTTGTTTTTGTTTTACTGTTGTTTTGGGTTTTTTATCTATTTGGGGTTTGTTTGGTTGTTTTGGTTTTGGTTTGAGTTTTTTTATCTATTTGGGTTGTTTTTATTTGTTTGGTTGCATTTTTGGTTTCTGATTTGTTTTGTTTTTTCAGCAAATGAGATCCACAGAAAATGTGTTTATTAAAATGAAGAGTTGAAATAGTCTGAGCTTATTTATTAATTTATTTAATTGCTCAGTATTTGTTCTCCTTTGTTTACAGAGTAAGTTTGAAAAGTCACCAGTCATCTGTGGAAGTAGAAAGGACTAAAAACTGAGTGTCTGGTAAAAATCTAGAGACTGTCTTTGTGCAAAGGACATTNTTCACCTCACCTTCAAGAAGTACAGCACAGAGGACAATATATTGAGAGTAAGCTCTTGGCTAGGTCAGAGTAGATCTGTAGGCATAAAATGTTCTAATCAATAGGGAAATATGTCCTTGAGAAATTCTTTGGTATGGATGCGTTTGCATTTGGGCATGATCTCATTAGTATGACCAGGACATCTTACAGGCATTAAGGTACACCAATTTAAATCAAACACAGGGATTAAAACGAGTGTGACAACACACAAACCAGAAGAAAAGCCTTAGCTGAGGAAGTGATGCATGGCTGGAGAAGGAGAGGCAACAGATGTATGTGAAAATGAGATTCACAGGTTGCCTAGAGAGGTTGCACAGTCTCTCTGTCTGAAGGTTTCCAAGACCAGAGTGGATAAAACCCTACACAACCTGGTGTGACCTCAGTGCTGACCCTAGTTTAGGCAGTAGGTTGGACTATATACCTCCCAAGATCCCTTCCAACCTGAGTTTCCCTATGACCCTATAAAAAAAGAATGGTTATGGATAATACATAGTGAAATATGAGAAAACAGTAACAGCCCATAGCAGTGAGTCAGTGTTTCCTGAGCTTCCTTCTACAGTCATTATTATATTAGTTTTGTACAACCTCCTGAAAGAACAGATTTTCTTTTCTTTAACCATTAGCATCCACCAGTTCTTCCCATAATAAATATTATGGAATATGTTTCTGGTTTTACCTTCAAGATGGCAGAACTAAATTTGCATGTATCTATAGATGTTTACAGTTCAAAATAGCCACTGATATTGGGACCATAGCACATTTTGTTGGTAGCTTGGTGAAGCAAGCGCTCTTTAATGTGACTGTTTCAATCAGTCATGATTTATCACTCTGAAGGCACCAGGGCCACGAAATATAACAGGGCTGAGACTCTACAAAAATAAAAATCTTCTAGTCTGCTTTAAAATCACTAAGCATTTTATAATCCTATGGCAAGTTCTCTGGAATCTTTCTGTAAGGCACAGATTGCCTGTGCACAGAAAAAAAAACACTTTATATTTTGAACCGCTTTTGTTTGCTTTCGCTGGGGCTTTGTTTTGTATAGATGTACTTTTCAGATCTTCCATTTAAGTGCAAATTTAGGCCAGGGATGCTTAGCATATGAAGTTAGAAGGAATTGTGACACTAGGCAACACAGTATAGACTCCTGTGACATACTTCTAAATGTGCTTTAAATCAAGAAAGAGGAGGTCAAGTATATTAGACTGTGGTAAAATGAGATGAAGTATGTTGATATATNTCCCCCCCCCCCCACTATTCATAGAAAAACAATGCTATTACCCATAAAACCATGGACAAGTCAAGGAAAAAACCTGGCATGTCTTACGTGGGAGCAGATTACTCACAATCAGGTACATTTTCATTTCTAATGAAGAGTTATGATATGTAAATTAAAGACTGGAGTCAAAGAAGAAAGGGGACCCATCCTGCTGCGCAAATAACACTTCTGTAGTTGCGAACAATGGATTTATGAGTTTTTCAGCTGGCTCATACAGCCACCCCTGTACTGGTCGTATAGGAAACCATATCCTGTTCTGTCCAGACATTTAAAGTATCCACCTGGGGCTTTCTGTTTGGGAAGCATTCTTGATGACCTAACACACTGGTGAGAGAAAGATTAGAATACTGAATGCATACAACATTATTGAATCAACCTGGGTGAGTGTAGGGGATGTAGTTGCTCACCTTTTATAGACAACTGAACTNATGTATCTATAGATGTTTACAGTTCAAAATAGCCACTGATATTGGGACCATAGCACATTTTGTTGGTAGCTTGGTGAAGCAAGCGCTCTTTAATGTGACTGTTTCAATCAGTCATGATTTATCACTCTGAAGGCACCAGGGCCACGAAATATAACAGGGCTGAGACTCTACAAAAATAAAAATCTTCTAGTCTGCTTTAAAATCACTAAGCATTTTATAATCCTATGGCAAGTTCTCTGGAATCTTTCTGTAAGGCACAGATTGCCTGTGCACAGAAAAAAAAACACTTTATATTTTGAACCGCTTTTGTTTGCTTTCGCTGGGGCTTTGTTTTGTATAGATGTACTTTTCAGATCTTCCATTTAAGTGCAAATTTAGGCCAGGGATGCTTAGCATATGAAGTTAGAAGGAATTGTGACACTAGGCAACACAGTATAGACTCCTGTGACATACTTCTAAATGTGCTTTAAATCAAGAAAGAGGAGGTCAAGTATATTAGACTGTGGTAAAATGAGATGAAGTATGTTGATATATTCAGGATGAAGCCACTGAAAGCAACCTGTTAAATAAGCACAAATAAGGCACAGATTTATCAAAAAGTGCTTAACCACAAGAGCTCCTGCACAGGATAACTGGCTGAAGAAGCTACTTCTTGACATGTGATTTGATCTGCGATTCACTCAGCTCCATTTCACAGTGCAGTGAGATGTGTTGATTCCTCTAGCCACAGGGTGTCTGCCTATTTTCCTTCCTTCCTCCCTCCATTTACCCCTTCTTCCTCTTAATTTCCCTTCCCTTCCCTTCCCTTCCCTTCCCTTCCCTTCCCTTCCCTTCCCCCCCCTTNGAGAGAAAGATTAGAATACTGAATGCATACAACATTATTGAATCAACCTGGGTGAGTGTAGGGGATGTAGTTGCTCACCTTTTATAGACAACTGAACTGAGACAATCAAGTCTCCAACTGGATGTTAGGAGGAAGTTCTTTGCAGTGAGGGTGGTGAGACACTGGCACAGGTTCCCCAGGGAGGTTGTGGCTGCTCCCTCCCTGGAGGTGTTGAAGGCCAGGTTGGAGGAGGCCTTGAGTAACCTGTACTACTGGAAGGTGTCCCTGCCTATAGCAGGGAGTTGGAACTAGATGATCTTTGAGGTCCCTTCCAACCTTCCCATTCTATGATTCTAAGTCTAACATTCTTTAAATTATGAAAATATGAATTTCCTTATGGATGGAAACTGGCATTATCAGAGGCAGGACTATTTGGGCTTTTTTTTTCAAGTATGGTGCTAAAAATAATTGAGTAATGAAAAGTCCTGTTTAGGACTTTAATATGAATTAATGAAACCTGGGCATGTTATAAAAGATGGCTTGGATGTTCATCCAATACAAATCAGCTCTTGTTTTAAATCAATAAAGCTGTGGCAATTTATGCCAGCAAAGGGCTCGGCTCTCTTTTGTTTTGAGTGAATAATATACCCAAACATTTCATTTTTCTTTCTTATAATAACTGCCAGATTTCAACCTGTTCATTCACAGAGCTGTGGGACACAACCTGTTGTAAACCACCCTGTCTCATGTAATTCAGTGCTTTCTAGGATAGAGTTGTCATTGCCCATTTTTCTCTCGAGTGTCATCCAGGTGAAAGAATGTGAGTTTAGTCATGCTGCTAGTCTGAAATTAAACAGGACTGGAATATTTTCTCATTTATGCCTCCAAGAGTCTGGGGTAATGCTCATCAAGTCTTAACTGTTACGGTAGTGTTAAATAATTCCTGCCCTTGGATATTTACTGACATGAAAGCAAACAGTGCATATAGGTTGATGAGGAGTTGGTTTTTAACAGAGATGAAGAAATAACTTTGTTAGAAATAGTTCTGCAGCATTTTAGCATCAACATAGCAGATCTCAGAGGGAGACCTTAGAGAGGGGATTTCAAGGCTGATTTCATTGATTCATTTGCAAGCTCCCCCAAGCGTATAACACACCAAAACATATATGCCCACGTAGCCTGTCCTTGAGCACCACAATGCTGATGTGCAGGCAGGCAGACTGAAATTCCCTGTGGTGACATTGAGGACAAGACAAACAGGACTGTTTCTCTTCACATTTTCTGTTTTTCACAGAATCACAGAATAAATCAGGTTGGGAAAGACCTCTGAGATCATCGAGTCCAACACTTAACCCTTCTAATTAACTAAACCATGGCACTAAGTGCCTCATCCAGTCTCCTCTTGAGCACCTCCAGAGATGGGGACTCCACCACTTCCCCGGGCAGCCCATTCCAATGCAAATCACTCTTGCTGTGAAGAACTTCTTCCTAACACCCAGCCTAAACCTGCCCCAGCACAGCTTAAGGCTGTGTCCTCTTGTTCCATCACTGTTTGCCTGGAAGAAGAGACCAACCAGTCTGGCAGGATTTCTGCCCTGTCAGGACACTGAGTCATCAGGATTTACTCACTACCTTTTGTTTCCCAGTTTGAATGTTCAGAGAAAAAAAGACAGGCATATCTTGGTGACCTCCTGTCTAAAGTGACAACAACACATGTCATTCTAGCCCTTCATCTGCCATTTCATATTTCTGATGCCCTCACACATACATTTTTATTTATACCAGTCTAAACATCTCTACTTCTGTTCTCTATGACATGCAACAGGTACTGTTTTTCTAACAATTCATGTAGGTATTTACGATGAGCTGTGATGCTGGAAAATATGTTAACAGAGACATTACAGAACTGATATCCATCTCTTGTAATAAACTGTCATATTAAATAAATATCAGTATATCATTAGAAGGAATGTAGCAACAGCAAGATTTTCGGGCTTGAAGACAAAGGTTATCCTCCTCTTTACTGGAGTCATTCACATCCTGCCTGGATGCCATCCCATGCAACATGCTCTGGGTAAACCTGCTCTGGCAGGGAGGTTGGATTATATGATCTCCAGAGGTCCCTTCCAACCTCTATCACCCTGTGAATCTGTGACTTATCTTGTCTTTTCATTAATGCACAGTTGACTATACCTCACAACATGCACAAATGCTGTTAAGAAGAATTAACATAATCTGCATCTTCTATTCTTGATACTGAATTAATCTCATTTAACCATAGACATCTGCAGTGCTGACATTTACTTCTGAGCTACGTACCCAAACTTCTGTTACTAGTGAAGAGAAAGGGGCATTTCAAAGGTGTAGGTCTTCTGATTTATTTTAGATGCCTACTTTATCATAAAAAAAATTATAATTAGAAATGTTTGTTTTCCCCCATCGATTGCATAGAAAGCCTATAAAGGGTAGTTCAAATACAGAAACCTACATTTGGTTCTAATTAGTGAATATCATTCCAGGTGTCTACTTTGTGTAATAATGGCCCCACAAATATTATTGTGAACAGATATGGACAAAAAAATATAATAACAATTTTTCTTTTCCTCATAGAAGAGTGTAATAATGGCCCCACAAATTATTGTGACCAGGTATGGACAAAAAAAAAACAACTAAAATTTGCCTTTTGCTTGCAGAAGAGTCACATTGGTGACTTCAGGAATAGAAAGAATTACAATTGGTGTCTGTATCTATAGGATGGGAGGATTTACTTGGGTATATTTAAATGTGTTATGGTAGGGGACAAAATGCATTTCTACAAGGGGCGGATTTGATCCACGCTATTGCTTTTTCATCTGGCACGTGCTAAAACTCAATCAAATGTCTCCTACATGAGAGCATTTTGTATTCATTTTGCTTCTGAATAACTAAACTGATAACCTGTTTAGCTCTTCTAGCAGGTACAGATCAGCAACCATCACTATTATCTGTGTCAGTTACATCGTAGCTGCTCCGTTTTTCGTATGTCAGCTTTCAGTGGTGACTACCATGGTTTTGAAGTCTTCTTGCTCTTGCTAGTTTAAAGGGTCAGGTTTTGATTTTTCTTTTCCAGATAGTGGATGCCTATCTTCATCATGACTGTCAGTAAGTTGTAACAGCTGTGCAACTCCTGTTAAAGCATTTTGGCTAAAAATTGCAAACGTGGTGACTCATTTTCAGTGCTCCCTGTGAAATGCTTGTGCCCAGTCAGAATGCTGTAATTGCATGGGTCTTCCTGATGATGTGGTTGACAGCTTCATGCTGATATTTGCAGGTCCTAGTGGGCCCAAAGCAGTGCTATATGCCTGTGTTTAGGCAATTGAATCATCCTAAGGTTGCTTTTGAAATTCTTGGACTAAAATACCAGACAGATTATTTTGAGTCCTGTTTAGGTGAGGTAAGAAGAAAGTAAATAACTTGTAATGAGTGGGATTCTCGTTAAATGACTCAAGGCTCATTCCTCTGCTGAAAGCAGCTTTTCCTGCCTCCTCAAAACCTCAGGCCCCAAGCCTTTTCCAGCATATATAAATACTATTAAATCTGATCCAGATGTTAAGAAATAACAAACTGGTAATAAAAGTTCAGTGGAAGCATTGCAGCAGAAGACAGTGAAGGTGGTCACAAATGTAATGTCCAGTCCTGAAGCATTNCTGTACTAATGGGAGGTGTCCCTCCCTATGGCAGGGAGTTGGAACTAGATGATCTTTGAGGTCCATTCCAACCTTACCATTCTATGAATCTGTGATTATTCAATTTTTGACTGTAGCACATATTAACAAACCAAGCCAGATTCTCTATTTTTAGTTTCTTCCTTCTATTTTTGTGTTTCTTCATACAAAAGACCTTAACAAGTCATCCACCTGTGATGTTCAAAGAGCTTGCCTACAGGAAAGACTGAGTTCTTTGAAACAGTGTGTAGGAGCAGGGAAACTGGTTAATATTTACTGGCTTACAACAGCAGCTGCTAAACAATAATTGGTTGCACAGCAACACAAAAATCAGAAAATATTGCACAAAACTAAAATCAGTCCTTCAGAATTTCCTCTGTTCATAATAGGTTCTGCCAAAGCAGAAAAAGAAGAGAGGAGATCATAAATAAGTGCTCCTTCAAAATAAGAGTTGATAGCAGAAAGGAGAAATTCTACCATGTGTCATTTGAAATGGCCTAAAATGTATAAGAAGAGTTAAGCTTTTTCTAGACCAAAGCTCCTGGAAGCTTAGTCCCATAACTCTGCTGTGGAACGAGCTCTTAAGAAGTGGAAATGGACAAGAGCAGAGATGTTCCAGGATAACTTCTTTGCATCAGAAGAGCTACTCAGATTACCGCTTTAGATCGGTTTCACAACTGCTTGTGCAGCCTTTCTGTGAAAACAGGAGAATGTGCTGTGGATTTGCTCCTTGTATGTCCCATTATACCAAGTCAATATTATGTAAAGACACTTTATGCAGATGAAAACACATGGTCTGTCTTCCTTGTCAGGAAACTCTACTGGATTATCTCATTCCTCCCTGGAGAGAGTTCAATGGAGAGAATGATTCAGGAACTGGAGCACCTCTCTTATGAGGAAACACTGAGACACCTGGCGCTGCTTAGTCCAGAGAAGAGAAGGCTGAGAGTGGAGCTTGTCTAGGTCTGAAAATATCTGTAAGGTGGCTGTGAGGAGGATGAAGCCAGCCTCATTTCAGAGATATTCAGTGATAGGAGGAGGGGTAACAGACATAAACTCAATCACAGCAAATTCCATCTCAACATGAGAATAAAAAATGTCTTATGTGTGAGGGTAACAAAGCACTGGAACAGGCTGCTGAGAGTGTCTCCTTATCTAGAGAAGGACACATTTCTGTGTGACCTGCCCTAGGTGTTCCTGCTTTGTAGGGGGCTCTAGATGATCTCTAGAGGTTCCTTTCAACATTATATGATTGTATGATTCTTTTTATTTAGTGATTATACTGCATCTCTTAAATGGGAGCCTAAAAAAAAAAGAGAAATAAAAATTAGTTTAAAAACTATGGTTTTAGCTGTGCTGGAGAACACTTATTGTAGGTTCTGTGACATTATAGAATCTAGAATCATAGAATGGTAAGGTTGGAAGGGACCTCAAAGATCATCTAGTTCCAACTCCCTGCCATAGGCAGGGACACCTCCCACTAGGACAGGTCACTCAAGGCCTCCTCCAACCTGGCCTTGAACACCTCCAGGGAGGGAGCAGCCACAACCTCCCTGGGCAACCTGTGCCAGTGTCTCATCACCCTCACTGCAAACAACTTCCTCCTAACATCCAGTTTCAGTCTCCTCTCTGCCAGTTCAAACCCATTGCCACTTGTCCTGTCATTGCAAGACCTTGTCAATAGTCCCTCCCCAGCCTTCCTGTAGCCCCCTTCAGATACTGGAAGGCTACTAGGAGGTCTCCTGGAAGCCTTCTCTTCTCCAGGCTGAAGAGCCCCAAGTCTTTCAGCCTGTCCTCATAGCAGAGCTGCTCCAGCCCTCTGAGCATCTTTGTGGCCTCCTCTGGACCTGGTCCAACAGTTCGATGTCCTTCCTGTGCTGGGGACTCTGAGACTGTACACAATGCTCCAGGTGGGGTCTGAGAAGAGCAGAGTAAAGAGGGAGAATTATGTTAATACCCCTGTGTCATTAGAGCTTCACTTTCACATGTCTTATCATAATGGTCTCCCTGCTACTGCAGTCCATGTTCAAAGTTTGCACACCAAAGATCAGGTCTCGCTGTCCTTTGATGTACAATACAATAGAGCCAGTGGCTCAAGAGGAACTGATTGCAAGGTCAAGCCATTGAAATCTGAAAATAACCTTTGTTAAATCTGTAGCCAATTAAATCAACAGTGTTAATGCTGTAGTTTCTCCCATCTACAACACATTTGGAATAGTACAATGCTTAATGAGATATAAATTTTATATGTGATGGATACTGGCCCATAATGAGTAAGTCAGAGCAAGTTCAATATTCTCAGGCAGAACGTGTAATTGATGTTAGGGACAAACCTTCCTTGATTTCAGGACATCTCTTTTAAAAGCTATACTACAGCCTCCCTTCTAATTCCCTTACATTCTTAATTAGGGGATAGTAAATATTGATAGAGAACAGAATAAATATCCATATGGTGGTGCTTTATCAGGATTCCTTTTGATTTGTGCCATCACTGCATTCTTAGGTTTGCATGGCCCAATGTGTAGGAGTAGAATGCTTAGATGCTGCTGTGCTCTGTTTCATGTCAGAAATACTGGGAAAACATGCAGAGGGAAGGGGAATTTCTTCTTTCTGCAAATGTCCAGTATAAGCTGTGTGTGTAGGTATTGTGCTGGCTATCTTCATAGAATAACAAATGTTATCAGCATTGTGAAAATGACTGTTTTAAGCATGGGCAGGAATTTAAAAGATGGCTAAGTAGAACTCTAACTCTGAAATGTTTCACATAGCTGAATCTGTGGAACTAATTGAAGGGCGAGGGTGGAAATGGAATAATTCACTGCCCTGACTCAAGCAGCTATAAATGTGAGGGCCAAATCTGAATTGTCGGGGGCTCCTATGTTTTGTCTCATGCTAGTACAGAAGCTTCTAAAGTAGCTCACGGGACTCCAGAGTTTCAGAAATCATCTATTTACAGCTTTCTCCACTGCAGATTTCCAGGACTCTGTTACTGCACTGAGTAAAAGTTTTTTAGCAATTTCCTTCAAGTGCTCAAAGGTAGTTATTCCATAATGTTAATGAGCAGACTTTCATTGCTGACAGATGTGGCAGTGATTTGAAGTTATTGCCAAGAGTTCTGAACATTCAAGAAGGTGGAGACTCCAAGGATAAGACATTTCCATATGTGAATTGATGATTGGACGATAGAAAAAAGAGGCAGTCTAAGTCTGCTGCATGAATGTGATTCACCTGCATTGAATTCAGCAATTTTGCATTGGTTGTAGCTTGGTATCAATAGAGAGTCAGGTCTTGTGTTTACCACACACCTCACCTTTCACAGGGATCTCCACGGCAATGATGACAATTTCTGATTGCCAAACACCAGCAAAGCATCTTGGGGCTCTAACTTGACTGTTCTTATGGTGTCTAGGTGGTCTCTTGCATTAGATGCTTTGCCTCAAAGGCACTGGAGGCATTTTTCTGTCTTCACTCTATGTCTTTACTTCCTGGGCTGCATCAAAAGAATATTAGATTGAGAGGTAATTGAGAGGCTATTAGATTGAGAGGCTATTAGATTGAGAGGTGATTCTGCCTCTCTGCTTTGCTCTGGTGAGCCCTCACCCGGAGTACTGTGTCCAGCTCTGGCACCCTCAACACGAGGGATATGGGGTCCAGAGGAGGGCTACAAAAATTATTAGGGGGCTGGAGTACCTTTTCTATAAAGCCAGACTGAGATAGTTGGAGTTGCTCAGCCTGGAGTAGAGAAGACTTCATGGAGACCTTGTAGCAGTCTTCCAGTACCCAAAGGGGGCCTACAAGAAAGTTGTGAAGGGACTATTTACAAAGGCATGTAGCAACAGAACAAGGGGCCATGTTTTTAAACTGAAGGGTAGATTCAAATTGGACATTAAGAAGAAGGGTGATGGAATACTGTCACAGATTGTCCGGGGAGATGGTCAAGGCACTATACCTGGAGACATTCAAGGTCGGCCTTGATGAGGCTCTACGCAACCTGATCTAGTTGGGGATGTCCCTGTTTGCTGCAGGAAAGTGGAGCTAGATGGCCTCTAAAAGTCCCTTGTAACCTGATTCATTCTATGATTCCATGGTTTTACATAGGGTGAAGAGCTGGAAGTTGAGAACAACAACGTAGGCTATCCGCTTGCTAGAATGCCACATCCTTTTTGGGCTTTGGCACTGCAGCTGTTATGAAGAGACAAATAAAAGAGGAAAGACAGATGAAGTGTTCTTTAGACATCTGGCAGAAGGCTCACAATTGCTTGTCCTTGTTCTTGTGGGGAACTTCAGCTTCTGTAATGTCTGCTGGAAATACAACACAGCAGAGAGATGCACTCCTGGGGGTTTCTAAAGTGTGAGAAGGACAGCTTCCTGACACAGATGATGACAGAGCCAGATAGGGAAGGTGCCTTGATGGACCTGCTGTTTGTGAACAGAGAAGGACTGGTGGGTGATGTAACAGTTGGGAGCCATCTTGTGCACAGTAATCATGAAATGACAGAATCCTGAGCTGTTGGAGAAATAAAAAGGGTAGTGGGTACAACTTCCACCTTGGACTTCCAGCGAGCAGACTTTGGCGTGTTTTGGAGACTGGTGGACAGAATCCACTGAGGGGCAGTCCTCAAAGACAAAGGATCTATGAAGGCTGAACATGGTTCAAGAGGGAACACTTCAAGGTGAAGGAACAGGCCATCCCTACATACTGAAAGATAATTGGTCTATTCCAATCTAAACAAGTCTATGATTCCATAATGCTGAAGTTCAGCACCTCTATCAAGTGGCTTCAGTGTGGCCTCTATTACCTTTTCACTTGTGAATCAGCTGACAAAAAATAATATCCCTTGGTGGACTTTTATTCTTCTGTCTATTAAACTTTCTTACTTTAAAAAGCTAGTTTCATGGATTATTTAGTAATTGTTACTCTTTTCCCTCATACTGTGGGAATCAACATTTCATTTCACAGTACCAGTGAGTAAATGCTGTTGTGCAGCTCAGCCTTCCCATACAATTACAGTGCTACCAACTGCCTTTTGGGCCATCAAGTAGCTGAGAAAGGTTTACGCAAAAAATGAACATCAGAGGTTTATGTTATATCCTAGTAAACAGAGACATAGCAACCTCACAACACTATAAATTGGCTTCTTCATAGTAAATAAACCAATCTCTCACTTTGTCAGTCAGCCGTGGAATCTGATACTCCCTGCACTCCAACTCCAATAATATTGTTTATTATATACCCCCAGAGACTGTTTGCAGGCTGATCTAACAGGCATTAGCATCAACCAATCTACTTGGTGAATAGCTCAAAGATGCTTTATTACCCAGCTCCCTGGTACTCTATTTATGTACTAGCACCAACCATTTTTAACCTTCTACTGACAGAAGGAATAAGTCATGGAAATTCTCTTTCCTTAATCAGGGAAATGCTATTTTCATTTTGTTTCTTTTGGGGAGTAGTTTGATGCTCAGAAGTAGTGGTGGTGCTGAAAGCTAGAGGTTAGTGCTTGAACAGCTCTAAACTGTAACAGCATTAATATAAGCAAAGGAGCTGTGCTGACTTGTTACCATTCAGACTGATAGCCCAGAGCTCAGCGAACAGGTATATTCTGGACTGTAGCACTCCAGCCTTCCTCTGTTTGATCAGTTCAGTGCTGGTGACTGCAATTCAGGAGCAAAAATCAGCTTTCTCTGCTCTTCTCATTCACTGTTGTGTTTGCTAAGATAATACATTTTAAAAAGAAAGGAAAAAAAAAAGAAAAGAGGTTTGGTAGGCATTAGTTTAAATAATAGAGTTTGCAATGTGAATTCTTGTTCTGGAGTCCACTTCCCAATTCATTAGGGGTCTGCAGCCCTCCAGGTCCTACACATTAGCGGTACTGGTTATAAAAATGCTCTGCACCATGAGAAGAAGGGGGTGCAACACCAAGGCTTCATGGCTGTTCAAAAGAAGGACAGAAACCTAATCTAAAGGCGGATGGAGGATTGTGGATAGAAGAAGAGTAGAATCACAGAGTCACAGAACATTAGAGGTTGGAAGAGACCTCCAGAGATCATTGAGTCTAACCCCTCTGCCAAAGCAGGATCAGCTAGGGCAGTTTGCACAGGAATGCACCCAGGTGGGTTTGGAAAGTCTCCAGCGATGACTGCTCTACAACCTTTCTGGGCAGTCTCTTCTAGTGCTCCCTCAACCTCAAAGTAAAGATGTTTTCCCTTATAGAATCATAGAATTGTTTCAGCTGGAAAAGACTGCTAAGATCATTGAGTCCAACCATGGACCTGACACCACCATGGCCATTAAACCATCTCCTGTGGTTTTTTTTAACACCTCCAAGGTCGGCGACTCCACCACTTCCCTGGGCAGCCTTTTACGATGCCTGAAAGCACAGTAAGGAAAGTTTCCTTAATATCCAATCTAAATCTCCCCTGGTGCAACTTGAGGCCATTTCCTATCATTCTATTGCTTGATACTAGGAAGAAGAGACCAACTCTCACCTCACTACATCCTCTTTTCAGGTAGTTGCAGAGAGGAATGAGGTCTCCCCTCACCCTCCTCTTCTCCAAACTAAACAATCCCAGTTCCCTCAGCTGCTCCTCATAAGACTTGTTCTTCAGACTCTTCACCAGATTCTTTGCCCTTCTCTGGACATGCTCAAGAACCTCCATGTTCTTCTTGTAATGAGGGGCCCAAAACTGAATACATATATTAATATTAAACAAGAATACATATAGTAATGTTAAACAAGAACACATTTATTAATATTAAACAAGACTGGCCCCAAAACTGACCCTGTGAGAATGCCACTTGCAACTGGATTTTCCTCTACCCACCACTGCTCTTTGGGCCCAGCCATCCAGCCAGTTTTTAACTCACTGAAGCATCCAGTGGTGTCCCTCAGGGGTCAGTGCTGGCACCAGTGCTGTTTAACAGCTTTGTCAGTGACATGGACAGAGGAATCAGTCCACCCTCAGTAAGTGTGCAGATGACACCAAGCTGTGTGGCACAACTGACTTGCTAGAGGGCAGGGATCCATCTAGAGAGACCTGGACAGGCTGTAGAGGTGTGCCCAGGCCAACCTCATGAGATTCAACAAGGCCAAGTGCAAGGTCCTCTACCTGGGTAGGCACAGTCCCAAGCACAACTCCAGGCTGGGTGGGGAATGGCTGAGAGNCTAGTGGGAGGTGTCCCTGCCTATGGCAGGGGGTTGGAACTGGATGTTCTTTGAGGTCCCTTCCAACCTTACCCTTCTATAATTCTATGATTCCATAAGATACCCTTTTAGGTGTATTGCAGACAGCATCTAATGTGCTTTTAAGCACATGCTACATGTGGGAACTTACTGCCCGCAGAATTGTGGAAATGAAGCTCTCCAGCTGCATTAGCCCAGGAGATGTTCACGGTGTTTCTTGGGCACACCAATAGATGGCAATCCACCTTCACGTCCTTTCACTTCTTCAAAAGAGAACTAAGGTGAGGAAGAAAGAGAGAAAACAGTTTTCTCAAATGTTTTTTTTTTCCCTTTTATGTGTCAGACTTTCAAAGCTATATGTTCAAATGCTCTGGAAATGAGAAATTATCTGCAAACTAGTGCACTGCATGCTACCACAGCACAAATTACCCCATGATGTTCTGTCAGATTTAATCTACCTGAATCATTTTTTTGGGAGGGATGATGTGGGATTTGGTTGCCATGTGAGCTGGTAAACTGAGATTAGCACTCTTCTCAGTACTTTTGCATATTTTAATCTGTGGTTCAATGTATTGCCTGAGTTCTACAGTGTGAAATCTTCAAAAGATATAAAAAAGGTGGGAAGGGAAGGGAAGGGAAGGGAAGGGAAGGGAAGGGAAGGGAAGGGAAGGGAAGGGAAGGGAAGGGAAG